>VDFB02049217.1:162920047-162953729 GCA_007258455.2 Sequoia sempervirens | reverse complement strand
TTCCTTCCCCTCAACATGCTCTTCTTCTTGTGCAGGTGATGGAACCTTCACTATTTCCTCTTCTTGTGGAGGGACTTCTTCAGTTCTAATAGGGGAATCCACATATGCAACCACAGAGGATTGCATTATCTTTTCAATTTATGCCTCTGCACTATGGAGATCACCTTCATGAAATTCCCCCCCTTCAGTATCTGGATGATCCTCAACATCCTCTGACTCACTAGGTTTTCCTTGAGCTCCATGAGCGGAAGGCACATCATCATGTTGCTCCTCATGAGAAACCATTGGAGGGAGATCCGCCTCAGGCACACTGTCCCTAGGAGGAGTCCTAGACCTCCTTGCATACACCTTGGCCTTCTCCTCTGAAATTTCAACATTTACCACTGGTGGGGCCACTTCTTCCTCCCCAACCTTGGAGCTTTCCTTCTCTGAAAATTTTATGATTCTTCTCCTTTTGGGCACCGACACATCAACCTCAGGATTCTGATTTTCAGTCCCTTTCTACTCAAAATTCCTAGTCCTTGTTCTCTGCTTGGCCTTTGGTTTTCTCTATCTTTCTGCTTCCTGGGCCTCTGTTTCTTGAACACCTTTAATTTTGATTTTGAATGGAGAATCCAACTTACCCTTTCCCTTAGGATCCTATTCGGTAGATTCCTCAGAGGTGGAGTGGGGATCCAAATCTCCCATTAGTGCATAGGTGCACTGTACACCATTATTTTATAGCTCCCACAACTTATGCTTTAGCCACATCCTAGTAAATTTGATAACTGGATCCACTAGTTGTTTCAATTCTGTCTTTTCCTCCTCTAACCAATCCACATCACCAATTGGTCTGTCTTTTATGGCCTCATAAGCATGATCCTAGATCAAGTTTCCATTGTCTTCCAATTGATCGGGAACTGCCTTTACATTATATAACCGAACTAACTCAACTGGAAGCTGGGAGAATTTCTTCTTTCTGACCTCAAATTCATCACTGCAGTTGGCCCAATAGTCCTCCAAATTCACCTGATGGCAACACTCTTTGTTGGCCTTTTTTGGGCCTCCCCTGTAATATCAAACCTTGATCTCCTAGAATGGAAAGATAGACCGAGGGTATTCATTTCTTCCTCTGAAGCCTGGGCAGAAATAATGGAAGGACACGCTTCTCCAGTGCCAATCCTTAGGGGAAAATCTCCACCAAATCTAGTCTTATGCTTGTCTTTCTTGACAATAGCATCAAAGTCACAAATCTTCCTAGTTACTTCCAACAATATAATGTGATTAGTGGGATACCTTGGAAGTCTATATGGAGCTCTCTGGAAGCCATCAATCCTAATATAGGAGAAAGTTGGGAACTGAATAAACCATGCCCCATATTTCTTGATGAGTTCTTTAGCCTGGTCTGAAATCCTGACATGCTCTGCTTCCTGAAGCATTCTGGTGATATACATGGTAAATGCATCATTTTCCCTCCTATAGTTTGAACCTCCCAAGTGCAACTGAGGGAAAACTTAATAAATAATATCCTGTCTGGAAATTCTCTTTGTATCCAATCCTTTGTAGGGATGGAATCTTGCAAGTGCATAGACCAGATATGAAGTCATTGTGAAAGTCTTGGTCTACAACACATTGGATAACTATTCATGGAGTACTCCACTAATGACCCCTACCCAATGGTAATTAATCTTATCTTGCTCCATCCTCACAATCACGTGGCACATCCAATTCTCAAACATGCCAGTATTCTTCAATCCAACCACCCTACTGAGAAGAGTGATGGCATCATAATATTCCTTCTTGAACTTTATCCTGAATAGTTGTTTGGGTAATTTAGAATAGTGAGACTTAGGCTTCTCCAGCCAAGAATTGATAAATTGTTGTGACCTCACAGTCTACTCATCGTAGAACTCTTAAGCTACCCTTATGCTGAAGTCCACCACATGAGACCTGTCTGGCATATCAAATGTTTAGGCAATGGAGACAGGGTTGAGATTTGCTACAACCCTCCCCTAAGGACCAATGATTCTTTGTGTGTCCTGATCATAGTGCCTGGTGCACTCAAGGACCAGCTCATAACACTGCACCACAGAAGGGAAACCAACAACATGAGACAAGCCTGATTCCATCATCCTTCTAGCCACCAAAGGAGAATCCTTAGCCACCATTATTTCTTTAAACTCTTCATAATCCCATGATCCAACATTTGTATCAGTCACCTCCGACCAAACTGAAGTGATTTTACTCTCAGGAATCCTACTCTTAATGTCCATTTTAATCCTCTTTGCATCAGACATTGAGGACCTAGTTGCTGCCTTGCTAGATTCAACCTACACTCAACACGGAAATCATAGTGAAAAGCCATAGGAGAGCAAGGTTAATTCATCAATACATCATTAGAATGAATCTCATATAGCCAGAGTGTTATTACAATTCATATGAGATGACCACAACAAATTTTGGGTTTCAAGACCATCCGCAAAATTTGAGCTAGAGAGGAATTTCGAGAAATTCTAGACCGATTGGATTCCAACGGAATAACCAAGAAACAACTACTTAACCATTAAACCTGATCATGATCAATCAATAAATTATACGGGAAATTCAAATATGACATGAAATAATCATTAAATGTATCACAAATCATAAACAAATCCAATTATCTCATGTTCCATTATATTTCATCAGATTTCAGGAAAATCCGTGAGGGACGGATTTCTGCGAAGAACGAGCCAAAGTGCAGACCTTGGAGAATCAGAGAGATGCCAGATTTCGAAGAAATCCAGAACCGACAGAAATCTGCAGATAAGTCAAAACTCTGAACCAATCGGTGCAAAAGCATGTACTTCGGCCAAGCAAATTTCATTCGGAATGAGATCACACCGAGTGGGGCATGTCTTACCAATCGGCAATATAGCAAATATATCGATATGACCAAAGGGGAGTCGAGGTAAGGTCCTAGTGAATCTTTTGTGTCTCACCGACTTTTGAGGTCCAAGCAAACACTTCAGCCAGACTAAAGTTTTTTGATATGAGGTCTCAGTGAAGTTGCGGTGTCACGGTGATAGGTTTTGGATTTGGCCAAAGGTCTTGCCTACTGCGTAATGTTTCGTTGAAATGAAGTCCCATCGGTATAACCTCTATCTGACATGTGGTCTCCCCGAAAGAAGATCTGAGCTTGCCAAGAAAGGAAGGATTTTCCATGAAGTCTTGGCAACCGTTGGTAGTCTCTCTGAAAGTGAAGGTCTCGGCAAGAGTTGTGAGCTCGCCGAAAGGTCTCACCGAAGGATGGATGTCTCAGTGAAGGAAATGAATATCGGTATAACTAATGGAGCTCACTATGACCTCTTGCCGACTAGGGCTTGTCTTGCTGATAGACATAGAAGACTTTATCGGTGTGAGAAATGATAATGTCATGACGATCAAATATGAACTTAGGAAGGATTCTTGGAAAAATACAAGGTGATCGATATGACATCTCCCCGACTTTGAAGGGTCACAACGAAGAAAATTCAGAAGGGATGGATAGTCACGATTTTACCCAAACACCAAATCAATCATGAATTTCAAAATTTCAACTTAGGGAAAGTCAGGGATGGACCTTTCATAGATTTTCTTTACATTCTAGGTCAATTTTAAGATGAAATAATCTGACATGGAACTGTCCTAGGTTTCAAACCCTATTCATCCGCCATTAGCGCACATGCAAGCTCAAAATTCAGTTATTTCAACTGCTAAGTCATTACTAGGGTTTACTAAATACTC
This sequence comes from Sequoia sempervirens, assembly GCA_007258455.2. NCBI lineage: Eukaryota > Viridiplantae > Streptophyta > Pinopsida > Cupressales > Cupressaceae > Sequoia > Sequoia sempervirens. The sequence continues at coordinate 162,949,985 of VDFB02049217.1, read as the reverse complement.
TCAGGCAAGATTCATCAAAATGCAAATAGACAAATGAGCTCAAAACTCACCTAGGAGATGACAAGTGATGCAATACTGAACAACCCTAGCATGAAATGATCAAATATTTAGGAATTCAAGTCCCACAGGCTCTCATAACATCAACTTGCCATTCATAATTCTCAATCAAAGGCAAGGCAATAAAAACATACCATTATAAAGTGGAAATCGATCTCAGAAACAACAAATGTGAAGCCCAATGGTGTCCACAAAGAACAGATGTAGGAATGCACAAGAAATCGCCATGAAATCGATCAATTCAAACCCAAATGCCCCAAAACGATGTCAATAAATCACAAGACAACACTCCTTAGCTCAAGCAACAACAACAATAAGCATGATGGCACAAAAGATCCCAAAAATCAAGTTAAATACATCCTTCAAAGCATGCACAAAGCCATTAATGCAATCGACAGGACAGTCAGAAAACTCGGAAAGCCAACGACAGGGTGGAATTTGGGAAAATCTAGTCCATGCGGAAATCCATGAAGACCAAGAATCCCCAAACAACAAGGTCCAGCTGGAATCCAAGTGGGATCCGGGAAAATCTGACCAAGGTGGAAAATCCTGAATCAGGGTAAAAACCTGAACTTTGTCCAAAACTTAGGGTTTTCAATAAATAACCTGGGGAAACACTTAGGCAATCAGAAATAAACATTAAAGAACATGCCAAGATAAGAAAAAACCTCAAAAAGAAAGGGCCAAAAAACCAAAACCGAAGCGAAAGAGGGTCCCTACTTTCAATAGGGCGTATGTGCGAAAACTGCACAATAGGTGGATTTTTTAGTGGGGTTTTTCTCTCAAAAGGATTTTCCCCACGTAAATCACTATGTTGTGGTATGCATGATATTTATGTTTATTTTGTTTAAGTTTTTTGTAACTGTTAAAGATTTGTAAAGTTTTGAATTATTCTCCTCTCAAGATTAGTGTAGGAAGTTGTTCCACTACCTTAGCTTCCTTATAAGTATTATCAGATCTTGATCACCTATGGTTTTAGTTGTGGGTTGTTGGGTTTTTTGAACTAATCTAGATTTGAGTGGGAGCTTGTGCAGAAGATACTATATGATCTTGTTGTAGGAATTTTCAGATGGAAAGTTTATCAGGGAGAATAGAGGTGGAGAATTTTTTTGGAAATAATTTGAGATATGGAAGCTAAAGATGGAGGATGTGTTGATAGATCAAGATCTGTGGGATGTTGTTGATGAGAATGTTTCAAGGCCTACAGATCCTACTCAGGATGCTCAATATGATATTATGCACTGTAAAGCCAAGGTTCTAATCAAATTGTGCTTGGAAGACTCTATTTTAGTTAATGTCCATGAAGATACTTCTGCACAAAAACTATGGAAGAAGCTTGGTGAGATGTATTAGGCCAAATCTTTAGTGAACAATATTTTCTTGAGGAAGAAGTTGTATTCCTTGAGAATGGAAGAAGGTGAATGAGTCACAGACCACCTAGAAGCATTCAATATGTTGGTGGCTCAATTGGCATCAGTTGGTGTCAAAATGGATGAGGAGGAGAAATGTCAGATCTTGCTTTGTTCTTTTCCTGATTCGTGGGATTCTCTTGTTATGGCTATTAGGAGTAATTTTTTTATATTGAAGACTAAAGATGTGTTGGGTTCTTTACTTTCTAATGAGATGAGGAGGAAGGTATCCATCAATTCCAAGGAGGCCCTAAATGTTCATGGAAGACCTAAGGAAAAAGGAAAGAAAAATGAGAAGCGTGAAAAATCCAAGTCCAGAGGAAGATCTAAATCTCCTAGAAAGTCCAAAGTTATTTGCTAGAACTATGGTAAGCCCGAACATGTTCATAAGGAATGCAAAGAAGAAAAGAAGAAGAAAAAGAAGAAATTTGATTCTAATTCCGAGTCTAAGAAGGAAGGTGGTGATACATTCATTGCACCTTTGGCAACTCGTGCAGGTAATGATGCATGGTTAATTGACTTAGGTACATCTTTTCATATGACCTTTAATAGAGATTAGTTTTCTGAATATGAAGAATTTGATGGAGGTAAGGTATACTTGGGTGATGATTCTCATTTAGAAATTGTTGGTCATGGTGAAGTTAAAATTAGGTTTCCTGATGGTAGAATAAAAAGGATTACTAGTGTGTTTCATATCCCTGGATTAGCATGAAATTTGTTATCTATGAGCAAACTAATAGATGCAGGTGTGCAGGTAGTATTTTCAGATGTAGGATGCAAGATGGGTAGACGTGCTATGGTGATTTCTAGAGGTGTTATATATGGAATATTGTATAAGCTTGATGCATGCATTTTTTAGTGTAATAGTACTTATGTAAAAAGTAATTATGTGGAAGAAGTGAGGGCTTCACCTTTAGTAGATGGACATGGCTTTTGGGTACCCAAGGGTGCTCTTTCTTCAGAAAAAAAGTTACCTATAGAGAAAAATATGTTATGGCACCAAAGACTTGGCCACATTAAAGAAAAGGGTCTAAGGACCTTGAAAAATAAAAACCTTGTTGAAGGTTTGTCTGATTGTAATCTTGAATTCGATTTTTGTGAGCATTGCATTTATGGAAAAAAAATTTGTGTTCATCTTTACTCAAGTTCTCATAAATCTTGTGGTGTATTAGATCTTATTCATTCTGATGTGTTTGGTCTTGTAGATATTCCTTGGATTGGTAAATCTTCATATTATGTGGCATTTATTGATGATTATAGTAGGACACGGGTATATTTTCTAAAGAGTAAATTTGAAATTTTTAGTTGATTTAAAGAGTTTAAAGAAATGGTTGAGTTGCAGACTAGAAAGAAAATATTTTTTTTGAGAACTGATAATGGTGGTGAATTTTTCTCTAACGATTTTGATAGATTCTAGAAAGATGGTATTCATAGAGAGAAAACAACTCTGTATTCTCCACAACAGAATTGAGTTGCTAAAAGAATGAACACAACACTTATGGAGAAGGCTAGGAGTATGTTGAGTGGTGTTCGTCTATAAAAATGGTTTTGGGTTGAAGTTGTTGCCACTTCTTGTTACTTGATTAACAGGTCTCCTATATCATCTCTTGTTGATAAGACAACTATAGAGGCATGGTAGGGTCACAAGCCTTCATTAAGACATCTTAGAGTTTTTTGTTGTGAGGCATATGCACATGTGACAAAGGAGAAGCAAACAAAGTTGGAGAACAAGGCTTTGAAATGTATCTTCATCAGATATAGTTATGGTGTGAAAGGATATAAGCTTTGGGATCCTATTGCATAGAAGGTAATACATAGTAGAATTGTTATTTTTAGAGAAACTAAGCTTTCTTCTATTACATTGCAGCCAAAACAAAGTAAATAGAAAGTTGTGATTCAATTTCCTTCTACACCTAAGAAAGTTGAATTGAGGTCCAAGGATAGACAAGAAGTTGAAGAGTGCTCATCTAGCTCTAGATCTTCAGAAGAGGAGGAAGAACCTCTAACTCAACATGTTCATAGGTCTACAAGACATAGACAACCACCTGAAAGGTATTCACCTGATGATTGGAGATGTATTTTTTATTTGATTACTAACATGGATGAACCTAGATCTGTAGAAGAGGCACTAAATATGAATGATGTAAAATATTGGAAGATTGCTATGGATGAAGAGATGGCATCTTTGAAAAATAATGATACATGGGATCTTGTACCATTTCCTGAAGGATGAAAACCTATTGGTTGTAAATGGGTGTTCAAGAAAAAGATTGGTTCAGATGGAGGTATTGAGAAGTACAAATCAAGGTTGGTTGCGAAGGGTTACTCTCAAGTTGAGGGTGTTGATTATGGTGAGATATTTTCACCTAGTTCAAAAATGACATCCATTAGATTTTTGCTTTCTATTGTTGTTGCTTTTGATTTAGAGGTTGAGAAAATGGACGTGAAAAATGCTTTCCTTCATGGTGATTTGGAGGAGGATATTTATATGACATAGCCAGAGCACTATGTGGTGAAAGGTAAAAGTAAATTGGTTTGAAATTTGAAGAAATCTTTGTATGGCCTAAAATAGAGTCCTAGGATGAAGTACCAAAAATTTTATACATATATGTTGAGTTTAGGATTTTGTGTTCTAAATTAGAACATTGTGTTTATTATAAAACTGATGGTGATTATTTCCTATTTATTGTATTATATGTTGATATATTATTTATTGGCAAAGGGAAAGGTGTGATTTTAGAAAAAATCTCAAATTGCTGCTAAATTTCAATGAAAGACCTTGGTGAAACTAGAAACATTCTTGGGATAGAAATTAAAAGAGATAGAGTGAACAGAAAGCTATGGCTTGGCCAAAGTAAGTATGTCAACTCAATTTTACAAAGGTTTGATATGCAGTATTGTAGACCATTGTGTGTTCCTATCTTAGTTGGAACAAAGTTATCTATTTTAGATTGTCCAACATCTCCATTAGAGATAGAAGACATGAGAAGAGTTCCTTACCAAAGTGCGGTTGGATGTTTGATGTATGCTATGGCTTGTACTAGACTAGACATTTCCCAAGCAGTGGGATTTTTTTATAGATATATTTCTAATCCTGGTAGAGTTCATTGGGATGCAATTAAAAGAGTCTTCAGTTATTTGCACAGTACCTTAGATTATTCCTTATGTTATGATAGTAATATGATTGAAGATGAGATTTCCCTTGATATTCATGGTTATGTGGATTCAAACTGGGTAGGTGATGTTGATAGTAGAAAATCCACTAGTGCTTATGTGTTTACATTATTTGGTGGTGCAATTAGTTGGATGCGTAAGCAATAGGCTATGGTTGCTTTGTCCACTACTGAAGTAGAGTATATAGCAGCTACTCATGCTTGTAAAGAATCCATTTGGCTTAAGAGACTGTGTTCAGATATTGGAATAAAAAAAGGTGCGGTGACAATTTATGATGACAGTTAGAGTGTGATATGTCTAGCCAACAACTTGACATTTCATGATAGGACCAAGAACATTGATGTACAACATCATTTTGTTAGAGATATGGTTGAAGATGGCAGGGTGAAGTTGGTTAAGGTGGAGACTTTGATGAATGTTGTTGATTCTTTAACTAAGCCTGTGAGCACAAAGAAGTTCAGATGGTGTTCAAAGACTATGGGTCTTTCGTCCCCTAGAAATTAAAGAGATAATGTTTACACTATCACATTGCTCTTGCGAGGTGTTCGACAAGTGGGAGATTTGTTGGGAAAATGTGTCTCAACCTTGCAATTATATACGGTTTATTGTTGATAGAATGTATATATATTATATATATATTTCCTAGTTACACTGATAAGTGTATACAATGGTAGCAAAGAGAAAAATGTGAGCATGTTAACTTTTTTAGGAAAATCCTAAAATGGCCGACATACATTAAATAATGATATATTTTAAATCTAGATCATTCATTATTAGGTTTTAGATCAAATGGTAGATATTTTGTTGGCCTTTCCTGCCCTAGAATATAACCCTATTTTATGAGGGCATTGTATTACGACTATGAGAGAGATGGTGATGTATTCTAAAGAGTCTGATAGTGGTCGTGTTGTCTCTTGATCTCTGAGTGGTGATACTCTTGTGAGAAGCTTTCTCTGCAAGTATATTGTAATCTTTGTGATTTGTTGAATAATATATTGGGTGGCTTTTGGAGTGTGGGGTTTTTCTCCCAAAAGGGTTTTCCCCATGTAAATCACTATGTTGTGGTATGCATGATATTTATGTTTATTCTGTTAAATTTTTGGTAACTATTAAATATTTGTAAATTTTTACATTATTCTCCTCTCAAGATTAGTGTAGGAAGTTGTTTTGCTACCATAGCTTCCTTACAAGAATCACATGTCTTGAAACAATGATGCGAAGAAATGTGGAGCAAACACATTTCTCCTAGACCACAACCATAATATTGAATTGCCAAACACACATACTAGTGAAGATATCTCACACTGTACAATGATCTAGAAGCCAAAATTTTGGATATAGCAACTACCAACATCCATGAACAATACCTCAAATCTGCACAAGAATAGCATCAACTTGGAAGAAACACGAAGCACAACCCAAAGCATACACTGAATACCTGTATGACACTATTTTTGCTATTTGTCAAATTTTCTCAAGAGCACTTGGGGATCAAGTACTAGAGACATTATTTCATAACATTACTTCACACTAACACCCTTCCAAACATAACAACATAAAGATAAATCTATGTACTCACAACACTTCTTCAACCTTAACTATACATGCATAAATTGCAAACTTTCTTTATTACAAATTTCTCAATATCCTCAACATATACAATCAATAACCATATTCCTCTACACCAATGATAACACCATCCAGTTGACACCAATGACAATACTTTATACTTTCAATAATCTCCCCCTTTGTCATTGATGACAAGACATGATGTGAAAAACCATCAAAGACAACATAACAACTTTGAACAACTTTTCCTACAACTTTTCTTGATTTTTGAATGAGTAAGCTTTTTCACATGATACTTTCTCTCCCCCTTTGACATCAATGGAAAAGAAAAACTATTTTTTTTATTATTCTCTCCTTTTGAAATTAAACCAAGATCAATACTAGTACTGAATACTCCCCCTTAGGAGTACACCCAATCAACTACACAATGACAACACATGACACTTCCTACTCTCCTTGAGAGGTAGCCACCAAACATTAGTCCAAAAGGAAGATAGATTCATGGATCCACTGGACTAATGCATCTCCATATGCATCTAGTTAAAGAAAGGATGGACAATAACCCCCAACTTCTCTCAGATATACTCAAAAGTATGGGCAGGTGCATGAAGATGGGTAGCCAATTTGTGGCCAATTTACTTTTTCATCTCGAAATAGCAAAAACGTGAGTGTGTTATAGTAAAATGCACTTGTGTTATAGCTTGGTAATGATCGATCCTAGGATCAGTCATTACCAAGCCATAATGCAAGTGCATTATAATGCACTTGCATTATGGTTTAAATTTCAAAAAATGTACGCATTTTGAGTTCAAAAAATGTGCATTTTTTAAAATAAAAAAAACATTTCCAAAATGCGAGCGCGTTATAACATGCTCGTGTTTTGGTCTACATTGAATTTTTTTCTTCTCTTTTTCTTGTCTCTTTCTTCTTGTTATCTTTCAGGGAAACTATATAGATGAAATAAACATTAAAGTATAAGTTGACATTTACATATGGATGTTTACTTTCTTATACTTTAAGTTATATTTCATGTATATAGGTAGGATGTTTGAGAGTGGTTTCAGATCTCTAGGAGTTATAATGCAAATTCTAGTTTTTGGAACATCTCAAAAATTCTAGACTTAGTCAAATTTCAGTAATTAGCATGTCAAATTTTAGTAATCAGGAGGTCAAATTTCAGTAATCAGCAAGTTGTATCATCTTTCTCTCTCTATCTCCCTCATTTTTTATATCTTATGCTCTAGACCTCTCTCTTACACACTCTCCTTCCCTCTATACTTCTATCTATCTAACCTCTCTCTCCTCTCCATCCCTCCCTCCTTTCCTCCTTCCCTCCTTCCCTCTCTAATTTTCTCTATCTCCCCCTTTCTCTCTCTTCCTTCCACCCACCTTCCCTCTCTAATTCACTCTATCTAACTTATTCCTCTCTACCTCTCTCCCTCCCTCCCTCCATCCTCTCTCTCTCTCTCTCTCTCTCTCTCTCTCTCTCTCTCTCTCTCTCTCTCTCTCTCTTCATCCCAACCACCTTCCCTCTCTACTTCTCTCTATCTAACCTATCCCTCTCTGCCTATCTCTCACCCTCCCTCCTTTCTCTCTCAAACTCTCCACCTTCCACCTTCCATCCTCTCTCTCTCATTCTCTTTATCACACTTCTCTCTCCTGCTATCCCTCCCTCCCCCTCTCTATTTCTCTCTATCTCTCTCCCTCCCTCCTCCCCCCTCTCTATGTCTCCTTCCCTATATACTTCTCTCTACCTCTCCCCATCTCTTCCTCTCCCTCCCTCATTCCCTCTCACTCTCCCTCCCTCTCTCCCTCTCTCTTAATCTCCCAACCTTCCTCCTTCCCTTTGTATTTTTCTCTCTCTCACACTCTCTTCCCCCCATCTCTCTCTTTGGTTTAGGCCTCCAAACAAATTTGGTTCTATTAGCTCTATTTGACTGCACTCTTAAATAAGATTTACAAAATGCTGCTATATGACCTACTTCTTTGCATTCATAACATTGAAGATTAACAAGAAATTTATAGAGATTCCCATTAACAATATTATAGCTTCTCTTAGATAAAACCTTGCAAATACTAGCCTTATGACCAAATTGTTTACAATTGAAACAATAACCATTGAAGCTAGAATTATTACCAGAAATCTTACCTTTTCCTTTTCCATTGTGATTTGAACATTGACCCTCATCAGGAGAGACAAGCTGATTTCTCAACTTAACAACTTCTACCTCCAAAGAGCAACATCTATCCTCCTTATGTTTCAGTTTTTCTTGAGTTATCTCAAGAATTTTTCTGGTTTCTTCTCCTTTAAGAGTTAAATTAGAAATAATTTGTACACTTTCCTGATCTTTATCTTTCAAAGTAACTGCTTCTTTTCTCAATTTCTTAATTTCTTTGAGAGAAGATTTCAATTATCCCTGAAGATCAATTTCTGATTCATAATTTGATTCAACTTGCTTTATAGGAACAACCTCAGCCATAAATAAAATTTCTTCAGTCTCATTACAAGATTCAACCGAACCACTATCAGTCACATCAACATAAATATTTTTCTTCTTTTTAAAGGCATTTTTATTTTTGAAGTTTGGTTGCTTTTTCTTTGAGGTCATTTTAACATTTTCATCATCACTGTCAAGATCTTTATTAAGATAGTTTGTTGCATCGTGCCCTATCTTTCCACAATTAAAGCATTTAAAGTGTAATTTTCATTTATACTTTCCCGAGCTTCTTTTTAGTTCACTTACAAAAGATAACTATATTTCATCTAAGGCATCAGACTCTGTTTTATCAGTATCCTTTTCAACAGCTTTAAAAGTAGATTCCTTACTTACATAGTTATGTTCATTCAATCTCATCTCATAAGCAGTAAAGAAACCATGGAGATCATCAAGAGTTACCTTATTAATGTCTCTTTCTTCAACTGCTGCAATCTTTGGGTCAAACTTAGTGGGTACAAATCTCAAAAAAATTTGAACAACAAGCTTTTCAGGAACATTTTCTCCAAAACCTCTGATTGCATTTACACTTTCTTGAATTTTCAAGAAAAATTCAGCAATCTTTTCATCCTCACCCATTTGTAGACTATCAAATTTAAACCTATAGTTCTGAAGTTTTTCTTCTTTAACTTTCTCATCACCTTCATAGATGTTGGAAAATTTATTCCATATAGCTTTAGCATTCTTACAATCCATTATTTTTTTCAAGACATCATTAGTAAGTCCACAACAAATAGCATTTTCAGCTTTTGCATTGCAATCATATGCTTGTTTCTGATAAACATTAGAAGGGGGTGATGTAGCAGTAAATGCATTTTCTACTACTTCCCACACATCATATCCTAGAGAGTTAATATGTTTCTGCATTCTAAACTTGCAAAAGGCATAACCAGTACCATCAAAGAGTGGTGCTCTGGCTGTAGAAAAACCTTCTTGTGTTGCAATTAGCACTCCTAAGCAGGATCCCCTAGTTGACTCAACAACAAGGTTTGGCTCTGATACCAATTGTTGGAGTGAATTTAACACTAAGAGGGGGGGGGGTGAATCAGTGTTAACGATCAAATTAAATTTTTAATTCTTTAAACAATAATTAGATCATGAATGAACTTATGCTGAAAATATGAAATGAACAGATAATGAAAAAACACATTTAAAAAATTGACACAATGTTTTTCTTGAGTGGAAACTCTCCTGGGGAATAGAACCACTCGAATTTGGCCTCACTGGCCTTATCTGAAAAATATTCTTTGTACAAAGCCTCACTGGATGATTTGTCTCACTGACAATGGTGCTATCTCACTAATAGTCTTATAATGCTGCTATCTCACTGATAGGCTTGTAAGAATGTACAAATATGAAGCAATTTAAATACAGAGTTGATCTCTATTTCACTAATCACATACTTTGTTCTGTCATGACTTCAGAATCAAAGTTACAATGTTCTAGATTAAAAACTAATATATATATATTGTCTTTTATGAAAGATATAACTTGTGTATATGAAAACCTCTCATCAATCTCTTTGAATGAGTATTACAAATCATTTTATATGATTTTGTTTTGAAACAAAGAACCTATTTGAAAAACTATATGAGCAACTTCCATGTGAAAACTGAACATGAAACTTCCCTTGACAGTTACAAAAATACATGTTTTTATGCAAGTCTTCAACTATAATCCCTTAGTAAACAAACTTTCTTAACTACCAGATAATTTGTAGAACTGACAAACCATAAACAATGACAGGGTTTTCGAATCAAAGGAAAACATATGATATTTTACAAGAAAAATACCCTTATCATGAAAGACCTAACGTGAGGTTTTTAAAGAAAGAAACATTTTGTAAAAGACAAACCCTTAATCCTCAACAATAGGCCCGACCAATACTTGGTTGTTTTTACTCTTTTTAACAACAAAAAGAACATGTATTAGTAGACTCGACACAAGGGTAATAAAAAATAAAATCTCTTGTTTTACTTCTTTAAACAAACTTGACATAACAACCTTTAAAAAACTGCTAGGAAACTTGTGAAGTAATGAAGAAAACAAAATATTACCTAGAACCAAGTGTCCAAACAAACAACCAAATCATTAACAACCGCTCTATCTCAGAAGCCAAAAAACCCCTTATACAAGAAAACATACCACAGTTTTAGTGCAAAAAGTTCATTTGTTACAACAGCCTGAACAAGAGATTAGTGCACAATGTCATTAATAAAAGCATAAGCATTTGCTTTTTTTTGCTTAAGATACTCAATAAATAAGAAATTGTGTATTGAAACATAGCACCTGATATACCAACTGCCATGATCATGCTCGAGTCCAAGCTTACACGTTTCCTTCCAAAACTGTCATGCCATGCCAAGAATGTTAATTCCCTAACTGTTTTAGACCAAGCCCCGGCTCAAGAGAGCTCTTTTAACATAAAAAATAATGAAATAGGCTCAAGCTCTTTCTATTTTTTTTTCAAAGACCCTTGCAAACAAATTCTGAAACAAGCTTTCCTTTTTACCAGCGCCATGATTAGGGTAATCAACCCTAACAAAATGAATCAAAGATCGATGATGCATATCCAAGTCTTCAAATACTTTAAATCCATCATAATGAAATTTCACATCCGGGAATTATGATTGGAAAGAATTCCCATTCAACAAACAAATAATTACCACCGACAATACAAAGATTCTTTTAATCTTGGACTTCAAAAAACTTTATCATTCCCACCTTTTATTATTTGCTTTTTGAGTAAAGTCAATTTGCCACCTTTTTTCAAAGAACTCCTCACAATAATTCAAGGATTTTTATTTTAAAGAATGATATGTTGCCTTAAAAATACAATGTGTCAATGCCTTTTGAATAATTCTTAGCATATAGTCTTTACCACTGCATCTGACTAATATGCAAATAAATGTGCAAAAGGATTTTATTATTTCAAACTGATTTAGGCCAAGCTGTGAAACATACCAACCACTGAAATATGTCAAATGCAGGTGATAATACTAAGATAGACCAACATGGATATATAAACTCATACAAGAAGAACAGAATTGAAATATCATAATGTGCACAATTAGATACCTCAACCTTGGTGTTATGACATTTGTAGACACTAAAAATTGTCCTAGGCTTGTGATTTCTAAATTCTCTATCATTTCCCCATTTGTCTTTGCTAATTAAATAATTTTTAATTATTTAATTTTTTTCTAAAGTCATGTCTTCTATTAATTAAATAATTTTAATTATTTAATTAATTCATTCCTACTTTTATTTCTTGCTTGATTAATTAAATAAATTTTATTTATTTAATTGCGTCACTAATTAAGTCCTGTTCTTTCCAAAATTAAATAAATTCTTATTTATTTAATTTTTGTCCACTATCCACTATAATTAAATAATTATTTTAATTATTTAATTACTCATTAGCCTCTTCTCTCATAAATTACATAAATTTTATTTATTTAATTTGGTCCACTCTCTTGAATTTTGAATTAAATCATTATTTAATAATTACTTTTGTCATATTCTTCTATAATTAAAGAATTATTTTAATTATTTAATTTCTCCTATCACCTCTTTGTCCATGCCAATCTTATCTTCCAAATCAAATCTTATCTCTTGACATCTCATTTAATTTCAGCCCTTGATTGAATTATCTTATAATTCAATCTTAGCCATTCATTTCTTGTTATTTCCCTAATTTTGACCTAACCCTAGTCCATACTACAACTTTCAATTTTGGCCATTGATTTAGACATCTTATTGACATCCAATCTCAACCGTCAATCCAAATCAGACATTTCCTATAAATAAACTCTCTCATAAGCCATTGGGGGGTTGATTCTTCAAGTGTCCTTATGTTGTCAAAATCATTCTTCAATCTTTCATCCATTTCTATCTATTGTCATTCATCTATCATCCCCATGTCAATGTTATGCTGCTAAATTGAGCAACCAACATTCCTCCAACAATCAACCTTCAAAATATTGCATTCTCATTCAGGTGGAGAAGAGCCATGGAGGTCAATCAAGTCTAGTTTGAAAATTGGTTTGCATTTCTTTTATTTATTTGCATTTTCATTCTAGTTTGTGCTTCATTGTGCTTGATAGGGTTTAGTTAATTTGTTGTTTTCAACATTAAATCTGAATTTTTCCCTATTTACATTGGTGAACCCGACATATTTTAACACATTTTGAAAAATCTTGGAGTTGGATTCTTTTGTTGCAGGTTTTGTTTGCTTTTTGTTCCAAGTTTGACATCATTGTGGATAAAGCCCTAGTTTCTAAAGATTCAACCATAACTTTCAAATGGCTATGTATTTTTTCACAATTTTTTTTTTTGTAGGTTGGAGACAACGTCTAGAGCTTCCATTCCAAAAATAAGATTTTTCGGAGTTGGTTTGAATTTTTTATAATTTCTTTTCTGTTTTTCATGAGAAATTAATTTTGAGAGAAAATTATCAAATTTTTCAGATATGTTTACATTTCTGGAAATCTCTCTAAATTTTAATAGGGCTTTGTTCTTTATCTTTTAAATTTGGATGCGAAATTATTAGTCAAACAATAGATCTTTTAAAATTAGGGTTTCACAAATATTTGCTTATATCTCACGCACGGTTGTAGATCTGATCAAATTTTTTTTTTTGAACATTTGGGATGATATCAGATGACTCTAGTCCAAAAATAAGAATTTTTGGAGCTGTTTTGTATTTTTTATAATTTTTTTATGACTTTTCATAAAAAATTAATTTTAGGTACAAAACAGCAAATTTTTCTGATTTATTTACATTTTTGGAAACCTCTTGAGATTTTAGACATGAATTATTCTCTGTATTTTTCATTTTTACTGTTAAAAACATTTCCAAAAATCAGATTTATCTTGACTAGCTAACCCTCTAATAGTAGTGATCAAATATCTTGTTAGGGTTTTGGCTTTGTTGTTGGTTTTGTGCATGTACAAAAAATGAATACTTGAAAGGACACATGGGATCAAGTGGACAAAGATTTGGAGCTAAAGAAATTCTAGGTGCACACATTCCATCTTTCATCTCTTAATCATTCTTGTCAAAACACTTCAATTTGGGCTTAAAAAGAACATCTTGTTTGTCACACACTTGGATTTTGGGGTCTAAAATAAATCTTGTTTGATTGTCACATCATTGAAATTAGGCTAAAAAGAACCATTGTCTTCAATCACACATCTTGACTTGGGGTTAAAAAGAACAAGTGTTTAAACTGTTTTACAAACATTTCAATTTTCTAAAGGGATATTAATCACTGCGAGTGTGAATCAAGTGTGTGTGTCCTCCATAACACCTCACTTGGTTTGCTTTTGTCATACCATTCTTAGGAGGCCTTCTTGGAGCACACACCCCTCCAAGGGATGACCTCAATTGAGTGTGAATCCAAAGACACGCTCCTTTGGGAGTTGAAATCTTGTCACTCTAGGCTAAGCCCCAAAGAACTTTATACCTTTGGGAAGTGACGGTGAAGGGTGGGTTACCCCTTTCTCCTAGCTTATTGGCAAGATTTTGCTTCCAAATTATACCTAGTCAACCTTGTGAAAACTCACTTGAGACCTAATTGTCCATACCCCACTTGATTAGTCATAAGACTTGTTGCTGTGTATTCAAGTGTTTGCTTAATCATAACATTTAATCTTGGAAGACAAACTTATCATTGTGCTTGGTGTGTGTGTTCATGCATTTACATGTGAGATCTTGTGTTTGATATTGCCCAAGTCAAACTTCCAATAAAATTTTTCCACATCGTCCAAGTCATCCAATCTTGTCATTCCACATCATATCCTAATCATCATCATCTCTTTAATCCAATCAACATCATTTTACACCATGACAACATTTGAAGACATAGCACTAGAGCTTATTCACATGCTTCATGAAGCTCAAACAAGCCAATCACCTTTAAAACAACAAATCATTCAAAGAGTCCATGAAATTATCCAAAAATTTCAACTTCATAAAAACCAATCACCTCAACTCCAACACCTCCTAGCTCAAGCTAATCAATTCATTGCCACTTGTCAAATCCAGCAACCACAACATCATCCCCTATCCATTTATTATCAACAAATGCCACCTCAACCTAATGTTCCATCCCTTTCCACCTCATACCAACCTCATCCTTCATCAACCTATCAAACCTCTTCTAGTGTCAACCCTTATCCATATCAATCCACCTTTCAACAACCATTGTCCTATGCAACCCCTTCATCATCATCACAACAATAAATCATAACACAACAAGTCGAAACACCATTCCAACCTCAAGACATTCCACCACAATCCTATGTGTCACCTTCATCATCATGCCAACAAAACCAATTTACCTTCCATGTCAATTCCACATCAACATATCCACCCATATCACAACAAGAATATAGGATCCCAAGTCCACCTTGGCAACATCATCAAGATCCTTTAAGTCTTAATGCCACCTTTGACAAGGGGAACACCAATCTAGTCCATGCACCCTTACCACCATCCAATCAAATTCCTATCCCTAAGCCACCATGTCCTAGTCCTAATCCATTGGCATCTCCACCTTCTAACCCATCAAACTCTTCATTACCCCCACCATCATCTAATCCTCCATCAAATCAATGCCTTACATTTAGATATTTAAAACATAAATTGATGGCATTACATAAATCCACCAATCCACCTACAAAGGATGTGACCCAAGGGCTACAAGAAAGGAATCAATTGTCGCCATGTCATTCAACACATATACTTGAACATACAAAAGAGTCCTCAAACATCATGCCAAGTCCTTTAATCCAACCATGTCATCCTCAACCCTTTGAGCCAATTCAAGAGTCTTTCGACATAAGTCCAAGTCACCCTCTTTCATGCTCCTATGTTGTTGACCATCAAGAACATGTCAAGTCTCTCCAAGAGTCATCTGCTTGCAATTCCATTCAAGCAACCCAAGAGGTATATCAAGAGTCTACTCCCAAGCATGTGGAAAAATCAAGCCCTAGTCCTAATCAAGATCAAATCATTTTCATCCAACCTGTCCATAATCTATATCTTTTTTATGATCAAGATGATATCCATAATGATGAAGAGCCTATCCATGAGAAACTTGATCCTATACCCATCCATGAGCAAGATATTCCAAATTCATCCCCATGTAGTCCTATCCATGATCCATCAACATCCACTTCCCTTGATGACACAAGTGCCTCCCAAGCACACATAGAAGATCAAACAAATACCTTGGATATAAGTGAACACAATGCTAATCAAGATCCTAATGATCCTCCATTACCCACTATCGACCCCATTGCAAGTCCTCCATCATATCCTATTGGTCTTTCCACCCTCATTCATGAATGTTCCTCTTTAGAACAAAAACAACCATTATCTTCCCTTGCTTCATTTTCTCCATCCAATAAGGAACTCGTGTCTAGTGTTCCACCTACACCTAGTCCTGTTGTCCATTGCATACTCCAAAACATGAACCACCAAGGTAAAGGTTTAGACCTTCATGAACAAGGTATTTTGGAGCCCATCCATGTCAAAGTCCCTTCACGCTCTTATGACCTTGGACATACACCCCAAGGACACCAATCTCAAGATGTTGGTATTTCCTCCATGCATCCTAAGTCCACTTTCCATCATAAAGCCTATCATATGCCTAAAACATATGTTGCCATTCCACCACCGTCATCCTACAAATGTCAAAAGCATGTGACCATACACTTCCCTCCATCCACTCTACCACCATTGCTTCCAACTCCTAATCTCCCTCCATCCACTTTACCACCATTACTCCCAATACCTAATATCCCTACCATTCAATCCTCTTATCCATTTATCCATAAATCCTTTAAACATCTTAATCATGACCAATCAATGCACACATTGTCTAAACATAAAGCTTCCACTCATTCCACCAAACCCAAGGGTTTCCAAAATAAAAATTTGGATGCCTCTATACATAAAGTCAAAAATTCTAATGGTCCTAATTCCTTAGCCTACAATTGCAAAAAGTCAAAGCCAAGTACATATAAAAAGCTATATAAGCCCATACCTCCAAAATAAAAGTCTAAAAACAGAATGGTTTGGGTACCTAAGCAAAAAGAAATCAAGTCAAATGGGTCATCCACATCACAAAAATCCCAACCATCCACTTCCATCCAAAATACACATTCCATTGAAAAATCTAAAATTCCTAAAGCCCACAAGAAAAATAAAAGTCATAAAAATACTAAGTCTATGTGGGTGCCTAAAGCACTTCATCCACAATCTCCTAAGCAAACATCTCCATTGCTTCCTACACCCTGTCCACATCAAAAGATTCAATTTTTATCACAATGTGTGCAACCATTGGTCATGGTTCCCTTCCATTTCACAACAATTCCACATACCTCCATCTCCTCGCCCTTCACCCATTATCCTACATATCTCCCCCACATTCCTATGGTCCATGCTTTTGGCTAAGCCTCCTCATTCATCTTTTCCATAAGTCCCATATAATCCCTATCATCTTCCCAACATAATCTGCATCATAATCCATTATTTTCCTCCATAATACACATCATAATCCATCATCTACCTACTCCATCTCCCTTTCATGTCATCCCTTACCAACATCTATGAGCACATTTGACATGGTCCATGCAATGAAATCCATTTCTAGTGGGACTATCACCTTTCATGGAACTAGACACTTGAGTCCCTCCTATCCAAAATTCAAAAAGTCAAAAAAGTCAAAAAAGGACAAAAGGACAAAAAAAAAAAGTAAAGAGAAATCCCTTCGTCCAACGGTGAAAACCTGGTAAACAGGCACCCTGGATAAGTACCATGATGAAAACCTGGCAAATGGGCATCATGTGTAGGTTGATCTTCTATGTCACTTACACTTGGGGGCACAATGTCTTATCTATCCAACCTATCATTTTTATGTCATATCATTTTTGATGAAGATATAGGGGAAAAATGTTGACACATGTTTTTTGGGTATCTCTTGACATACCTCATCCTATCTAAACCAATCATATTGTTATCCTATTGTCATCAGCTTTGTCATGAAAAATCTTAAGTCTTGTACCTAGAATGGGGCATGTCATTCTTATGTGACATAGTCTTTGGAGATCACATCCTTGCTCTCTTATGATGCATACATCCTATCCATCCATCCATTTATCATGAGCCTTTTATCCCTTATCCTATCACCCAAACTTGCACCTAGACTTGGTTTTCCCCTTGTCATTGGTATCTAGCACAAAGGCTACCTAAATTTTCATCCATTGACACCTCAAAATATTCTCAAAAATCCAAAAAAATTAAAAATGTCAAAAATCCCAAAAAAATCATAACATGTCAAAAATCCCAAAAAAAAAATTAAAAATGTCAAAAATCCAAAAAATCAAAACATGTCAAAAATCCAAAAAAAAAAATTATAACATGTCAAAAATTAAAAAAAATTAAAATATCCAAAAAAACACAAAAACATCCAAATAATTCTCAAAAATCCCAAAACAAAGTCAACGTTTGTCACATTAGTCAAATAAGTCAGACATAGTCAGTCAATTTAAACGTCAACATTTAAATCTTGAACCAACAAACAACATAGTCCAATTAGTCATCCAGTCAAAATCAGTCAAACTACCAAAACAATGTCAAATCAGTCTTCAAATTATCCCAATCACATCAATTCTTCTATTTAAATCATCACATCCTCTCATCCATGTCAAATCATCTTTAGCATTCCAAGCAATAGTCCAAATGCAAGTAAATCCTTAGTCCATACCAATCAAGTCAATCAATCTTGCCAAATTATCCAATCATATCCTTTGGTCTTGATCCTAATCTTGTTGTAAACCCAATCAATCAAATTCAATCAGTCAAATAGTCAGTCATCCTTGTGTTGATCTAGGGATATGTCTTTCCCCTCAATGACAACACTATCATCATTAGTCACCATCATCAATCAATCAATTACTCATTGGGTTGCAGCTTGACAGGGCAATACCTTGTTTGTTTTTGTATCATTTGTGCATGCTTGCTTGTTTGCTTGTGCGTGTTATCATTTTTATCTTACATTTGCGTCAAGTCTGACTTATTCCAGTTAATATTCATATCTTGTATCTAGACAAGGTTGTATTACGCTGGGGCACGAGACACATCATCACCTTGGTCCTTATACCTTGGTGCATCATGTCTAGTGTTACATCAAACATCATGGTTGCTCACTTTCTTGTAGCATAATGTATCATTCATCTCCATCTACTTCCTATCTTACATCATGCATCTTGTCCCTCCTTATCATTTCATTTCGAGAGCATACCCATATTCTTTCAACCCCCCTATCCTCTCGAGGGGGCATCATCATCCCACTTTTATTTCATCATCATCCTATCTTTTGTCATCATCCATTTTACTCTATACATACCTTAGCTTCTTTGAAATGATGTTACTCGACACAAATCTCATTATCTCGAACATCATCTCAAAGAGGGGCAAAATGTAGACACTAAAAATTGTCCTAGGCTTGCGATTTCTAAATTCTCTATCATTTCCTCTTTTGTCTTTGCTAATTAAATAATTTTTAATTATTTAATTATTTTCTAAAGTCATGTCTTCTATTAATTAAATAATTTTAATTATTTAATTAATTCATTCCTACTTTTTTTCTTGCTTGATTAATTAAATAAATTTTATTTATTTAATTGCGTCACTAATTAAGTCTTGTTCTTTCTAAAATTAAATAAATTCTTATTTATTTAATTTTTGTCCACTATCCACTATAATTAAATAATTATTTTAATTATTTAATTACTCATCAGCCTCTTCTCTCATAAATTAAATAAATTTTATTTATTTAATTTGGTCCACTCTCTTGAATTTTGAATTAAATCATTATTTAATAATTACTTTTGTCATATTCTTCTATAATTAAATAATTATTTAATTATTTAATTATTCATTGGTCACCTAGATTAAATAATTTTAATTATTTAATTTCTCCTATCACCTCTTTGTCCGTGCCAATCTTATCTTCCAAATCAAATCTTATCTCTTGACATCTCATTTAATTTCAGCCCTTGATTGAATTATCTTATAATTCAATCTTAGCCATTCATTTCTTGTCATTTCCCTAATTTTGACCTAACCCTAGTCCATACTACAACTTTCAATTTTGGCCATTGATTTAGACATCTTATTGACATCCAATCTCAACCGTCAATCCAAATCAGACATTTCCTATAAATAAACTCTCTCATAAGCCATTGGGGGGTTGATTCTTCAAGTGTCCTTATGCTGTCAAAATCATTCTTCAATCTTTCATCCATTTCTATCTATTGTCATTCATCTATCATCCCCATGTCAATGTTATGCTACTAAATTGAGCAACCAACATTCCTCCAACAATCAACCTTCAAAATATTGCATTCTCATGCAGGTGGAGAAGAGCCATGGAGGTCAATCAAGTCTAGTTTGAAAATTGGTTTGCATTTCTTTTATTTATTTGCATTTTCATTCTAGTTTGTGCTTCATTGTGCTTGATAGGGTTTAGTTAATTTGTTGTTTTCAATACATTAAAGCTGAATTTTTCCCTATTTACAACATTAATGCCAAATAATAATAAGGGACAACAAACTCCCCCTTTGGCATTGATGTCAAACACAAAGGTTAATCAATCACATCATAGCTATAATATACCTGTTATGAACATGATGACTGCATGAAGTACATATCCATCTTGTCACATATCAAAGAAACCATTAGATACAACTGAAAACTAGATAAACAAATCATATCATCATAAACACTACATATTCACTACTGAAACACATGAAATCTGAACAACTGCTTGTCACTGTGAAACATAGCACTACCAAAAAACACAAGCTGCCAAAATCTCCAAAGAAACCAAATTCTCTATCAACATCACTGCCAAAATCTCCCCCTTTTGACACAATGCCAAAGACAGAAAACTGAGCCAAACATGAAATTTACTCTGAAATTCCAAATAGATACTGAGGGATAAAGAATATGCAAGAACTGCTCCCCCTGACTCCATGCACTGTAGTTAACATGGAAGAGAACTAATAGAGACAACTCCAAGCTTGTCTCTAAGGGTCTCAAACTGAGCTTTAGGAAGGGGTTTAGTAAATATATTAGCTACCTAATCATTGGATACCACAAAATCTAGTATAACTTCATTGGCCAACACCTTTTCATGCAAAAAATGATACCTTATATCAATATGCTTAGTTCAGAATGCTACATAGGTTTTTAGAAATATTAATAGTACTTGTATTGTCACATAAAATGTGAATAGGTCTAGCAACATCAACCTATATGTCTTTCAAGTTCTGAACCATCCAAAGCACCTAAATACAATAGGTAGCAGCTGTTATATATTCTGCCTCAGCAGTTGACAAGGATATCAAATCATATTGCTTGCTATGCCAGGCTACTAATCTACCACCAAGATAGAATGCACCCCCTGAAGTACTTTTCCTATCATCAATATTTCTAGCCCAGTCAGCATCAGTGTAAGAAACCAACATGAAATCATCGTGTTTAGGGTACCACAAACCAAAATCTTGTGTGCCAACAACATACTTCAAAATTCTTTTTACTGCATTCAAATGTGACATCTTAGGTGCAGACTGAAATAGTGAAACCAAGCATACAACTTGCATAATATCAGGCCTTGTGGCAGTTAGATATAAGAGACTACCAATCATGGATCTGTACATGGTATGATCCAAATAAGCCTAATCAGCTTCCTTTGAGAGTTTGCAGTTGGTTTCCATAGGAGTCCCAACTGGTTTACACTCAATCATTTGAAATTTTTTCAACATTTCTTTAGCATATTTTGTTTGTGAGATAAATATCCCTTTATCAAGTTGACTAACTTGAAGGCCCAAAAAGAAAGAGAGTTCATGAATCATTGAAATTTCAAATTTAGACTTCATGATCACTAGAAATTTAGAGCACAAAGCATCATTATTACTACCAAATATAATATCATCAACGTAAACAACAACTATAATACTATCATCTTTCACTTTGAAGTATAAATTATTGTCTATTACACCTTTTGAGAAGCCTTGTTCATGTAGATAGGTGTCCAATTTTGAATACTAGGATCTAGGAGCCTGTTTCAGACCATAGAGGGTCTTTTTCACCTATATACATAAATTCTTTACCTGCAACAACAAAGCCTTCAGGCTGTTCCATATAAACTTCTTCTATCAAGTCACCATTGAGAAAGGTAGTTTTAACATCCATTTGAAATACTTTAAAACCTTTATACACAGAGTAAGCTAGAAACATTCCAATTGCTTCTAATCTAGCCAAAGGAGTGAAAGTTTCATCAAAGTCCAATCCTTCAACTTGAGAATAACCTTTACAAACTAATCTAGCTTTATTTCTGACTATATTCCCTTGTTCATCCATCTTGTTCCTAAAAAAACATTTTTCACCAATGACATTTTTATTTTCAAGTCTAGGAACTAGTTCCCAAGTTTTATTATTTTCAATTTGAGCAAGTTCTTCATGCATAGCTTTAATCCAACGGCTATCACTACTAGCCTCAGAATACGTCTTAGGCTCAATTTCTGAAATCAAAGATAAATAAACTTGTTCATCATTACCTTTTGTACCTAAAATTTGTCTTCTAGTTTGAACTCCTTTTGAAATATTACCAATAATCTGATCAGTAGGATGCTTCTTTTTCATTAATCGAGAAGACAATTGAGAGGGTTCAACAATATTATTAGGCACATTTTGTTCATTGAACTTCTCAGATTCTGTTGAACTTGAAGATTTATTTTGATCTTGCAGACCTGCATTAGGTGTCTGCATAATAAATTCTTCATCATCATCAAACTTCTTTTGTTGTTCACAATTCTATAAGGTTTCATCAATCTTCACATTGGCACTTTCCACAATTTTCCTTAATCTTTTATGTAACACTTATATGCTTTATTGTGTGTCGAATATCCCAAAAATATACCTTCATCACTCCTTGATTCAAAGCTTCCAATGCTATCAGTGTCTTTCTTTATAAAGCACTTGCTGCCAAATATTTTAAAATATCCTACATTAGTAGTCCTACCAGACCATAAGTCATATGGAGTATGTTGTGTTTTAGTTCTTATCTGAACTCTATTTAGAATGTAAACAACAGTATGCACTCCTTATTTCCAATATGTGTTTGACAGAGCTGCATCATGCAACATAGCTCTTTCCATTTCCTTCACTATTTGATTTTTGCATTCAACAACACCATTTTGTTGTGGTGTCCTAGAGGCTAAATATTGCCTCTTTATTCCATGATCTTCACAATAATCAAAAAACTCTTGTGAGGTAAATTCACCTCCTCTATCATTACCTAAGACACTTGATTTTTAGATTAGATTCATTTTTAGCCATCTTTCTAAAAACTTTAAACTTATGGAAAGCTTCTCCATTATGTACCGGAAATGTTACCCAAGTCATATGAGTATAGTCATCTATAAAAAGAATGAAATACCTCTCATTATTTAGGGACTTAGTTCTTGTTGGTCCACATAGATCAGTGTGAACAAGTTGCAGAGGTTTGGTTGATGTGTATTCTTTAGTTTTGAAACTTGCTCTAGCTTGTTTTCCTTCCTAAAATTCTTTGCAAATTTGATTATCTGGTTTAGATATTATAGGCATATTTCTAACATTTTTATTTTTACTTATCTTTACCAGATTGTCATAGTTGGTATGGCCAAATATTCTATGCCATAACTTAGACTCATCAATTTGACTCATAAAGCAAAGATTACTTTCTTTCTTATTATTTGAGCTCTCTTGCAGATAATACACATTACCATTTGTTTTGTAACCTGCTACTACCATTTTGCTAGATTTCTTTTGAATTTCACACCCTAAGTCAAAGAACTTTATTTCAAATCCATTGTCACAAATTTGGCTTACACTCAGGAGATTGTGAGTTATCCCTTCCACATAATAAACATCATTGACATGGATTTCATTTTCAAGCAAACTAGTACCTTTGCCCACTATAGGAATACATTGATCATTCCCAAACTTAACAAAACCACCAGAATAGTCCTCATAGTCTATAAATTTGTTTCTCTCACCAGTCATTTGATAAGAGCAGCCACTATCGAGAACCCAAAAATTTCTCTTAACAAAATGAAAAGTTGTTTCAACTATCAAAGCTTTAATACCTTTAGGCCTCCAAACAAATTTGGTTCTATTAGCTTTGTTTGACTACACTCTTAAATCAGATTTACAAAATGTTGCTATATGACCTACTTCTTTGCATTCATAACATTGAAGATTAACAAGAAATTTATAGAGATTCACATTAACAATGTTATAGCTTCTCTTAGATAAAACCTTGCAAATACTAGACTTATGACCAAATTGTTTACAATTGAAACAATAACCATTGAAGCTAGAATGATTATCAGAAATCTTACATTTTCCTTTTCCATTGTGATTTGAACATTGACCCTCATCAGGAGAGACAAGCTGGTTTCTTAGCTTAACAACATCTGCCTCCAAAGAGCAACATCTATCCTCCTTATGTTTCATTTTTTCTTGAGTTATCTCAAGAATTTTTCTGGTTTCTTCTCCTTTAAGAGTTAAATCAGAAATAATTTGTACACTTTCCTGATCTTTATCTTTCAAAGTAACTGCTTCTTTTCTCAATTTCTTAATTTCTTTGAGAGAAGATTTCAATTCTCCCTGAAGATCAATTTCTGATTCATAATTTGATTCAACTTACTTTATAGGAACAACCTCAGCCATAAATAAAATTTCTTCAGTCTCATCACAAGATTCAACCAAACCACTATCAGTCACATCAGCATAAAGACTTTTCTTCTTTTTAAAGGCATTTTTATTTTTGAAGTTTGGCTGCTTTTTCTTTGAGGTCTTTTTATCATTTTCATCATCACTATCAAGATCTTTGTTAGGACAGTTTGTTGCATCGTGTCCTATCTTTCCACAATTAAAGCATTTAAAGGGTAATTTTCCTTTATACTTTCCTGAGCCTCTTTTGAGTTTACTTACAAAAGATAACTCTATTTCATCTAAGGCATCAAACTATATTTTATCATTATCCTTTTTAACAGCTTTAAAAGCAGGTTCCTTACTTAGAGAGTTATGTTCATTCAATCTCGTCTCATAAGCAGTAAAGAAACCATGGAGATCATCAGGAGTTACCTTATTAATGTCTCTTTCTTCAACTGCTACAATCTTTGGGTCAAACTTAGTGGGTACAGATCTCAAAAAAAATTGAACAACAAGCTTTTCAGGAAGATTTTCTCCAAAACCTCTTATTGCATTTACACTCTCTTGAATTTTCAAGAAAAAATAAAAAATCTTTTCATCCTCGCCCATTTGTAGACTATCAAATTTAAACCTATAGTTTTGAATTTTTGCTTCTTTAACTTTCTCATCACCTTCATAGATATTGGAAAATTTATCCCATATAGCTTTAGCATTCTTACAATCCATTATTTTTGTCAAGAAATCATTAGTAAGTCCACAACAAATAGAATTTTCAGCTTTTGCATTGCAATCATATGCTTGTTTCTTATCAACATCAAAAGGGGGTGATTTAACAATATATGCATTTTCTACTACTACCCACACATCATATCCTAGAGATTTAATATGTTTTTGCATCCTAAACTTCTAGAAGGCGTAACCAGTACCATCAAAGAGTGGTGCTCTAGTTGTAGACAAACCTTCTTGCGTTGCCATTAGCACTCCTAAGCAGGATCCCCTAGTTGACTCAACAACAAGGTTTGGATCTGATACCAACTGTTGGAGTGCAGTTAACACTGAGAGGGGGAGGTGAATCAGTGTTAATGATCAAATTAAATTTTTAATTCTATAAATGATAATTAGATCATGAATGAACTTATGCTGAAAATATGAAATGAATAGATAATGAACAAACACATTTAAAAGATTGAAACAGAGTTTGTCTTGAGTGAAAACCCTCTTGGGGAATAAAACCAATTGAATTTGGCCTCACTGGCCTTATCTGAAAAATATTCTTTATACAAAGCCTCACTAGATGATTTGTCTCACGGACAATGGTGCTATCTCACTAATAGTCTTATAATGTTGCTATCTCACTGATAGGCTTGTAAGAATGTACAAATATGAAGCAATTTAAATACAAAGTTGATCTCTATTTCACTAATCACATACTATGTTCTGTCATGACTTCAGAATCAGAGTTACAATGTTCCAGATTAAAAACCAATATATATATATTTTTTCTTTTATGAAAGATATAACTTGTGTTTGTCAAAATATCTCATCAATCTCTTTGAATGAGTATTACAAATCATTTTATATGATCTCTGTTTTGAAACAAAGAACCTGTTTGGAAAAATGTATGAGAAAATTCCATGTGAAAACTGAATCTGAAACTTCCCTTGCCAGTTACAAAAACACATCTTTTTATGCAAGTCTTCAACTAGAATCCCTTAGTAAGCAAACTTGCTTAACTGCCACATAATCTGTAGAATCAAAAAACCATAAACAATGACAGGGTTTTCGAATCAAAGGAAAACATATGATATTTTACAAGACAAATACCCTTATCACGAAAGACTTGAACTGAGGTTTTTAAAGAAAGAAACATTTTGTAAAAGACAAACCCTTAATCCTCAACAACAGGCCCAACCAAGACTTAGTTGTTTTTACTCTTTTTAACAACGAAAAGAACATGTATTAGTAGACCCGACACAAGGGTAATCGAAAACAATTTATCTTTTTTTCCTTCTTTAAACAAACTTGACATAACAACCTTTAAAAAACTGCTAGGAAACATATGAAGTAATGAAGAAAACAAAATATTACCCAGACCCAATTGTCTAAACAAGCAACCAAATCATTAACAACCGCTCTATCTCAAAAGCCACAAAACCCCTTATACAAGAAAACATACCATAGTTTTAATGAAAAAAGTTCATTTGTTACAACAACCCGAACAAGAGATTAGTGCACAATGTCATTAATAAAAGCATAAACATTTTCTTTTTTTTTGCTTAAGATACTCAATAAATAAGAAACCGTGTATTGAAACATAGCACCTGATATACCAACTTCCATGATCATGCTTGAGTCCAAGCTAGCACGTTTCCTTCCAAAACTATCATGCCATGCCAAGAATGTTAATTCCCTAACTATTTCAGACCAAGCCCCAGCTTGAGAGAGCTCTTTTAACAAAAATAATAATGAAATAGGCACGGGCTCTTTCTATTTTTTTTTTCAAAGACCCTTGCAAAAAAATTCTAAAACAAGCTTTCCTTTTTACCAGCACCATGATTAGGGTAATCAATCCTAACAAAATGAATCAAACGTTGATGATGCATATCCAAGTCTTCAAAGACTTTAAATCCATCATAATGAAATTTCACATCCGAGAATTATGATGGGAAAGAATTCTCATTCAACAAACAAATAATTACCACTGACAATACAAAGATTCTTTTAATCTTTGACTTTAAAAAACTTTATCATTCTCACCTTTTATTATTTTCTTTTTGAGTAAAGTCAATTTTCACCTTTTTTCAAAGAACTCCTCACAATAATTCAAGGATTTTTTTTTAAGAATGATATGTTGCCTTAAAAATACAATGTGTCAATGCCTTTTGAATAATTCTTAGTATATAGCCTTTACCATTGCATCTAACTAATATGCAAATAAATGTGCAAAAGGATTTTAGTATTTCAAACTGATTTAGGCCAAGCTGTGAAACATACCAGCCATTGAAATATGTCAAATGCAAGTGATAATACCAAGATAGACCAGCATGGATATATAAACTCATGCAAGAAGAAGAAAACTAAAATATCACCATGTGCACAATCAAATACCTCAACCTTGGTGTTATGACATTAATGCCAAATAATACTGAGGGACAACACCTCTACCCTCTACTATGAACCCTCTACCCTCTATCTCTCTCCTACTCACTCCCTCTCTCTCTCTATCTCTCTCTTTCAAGTCTCTACCTCCCACCCCCTCTCCCTCTCAAGTCTCTCTCTCTCTCACTCACTCCCTCTATCTCTCTCCCCTCTACCCTTAACCCTAAACCATAAACCTTTAACCCTTAAACCCAAAACCCTCTAATCTTAACCCTCTACCCTCTATCTCTCTCAATTCTCTCCCTCCTACCCTCTCTCCTTCTCTCAAGTCTCTCACTCACTCACTCATTCTATCTCTCTCCCCTCTCCCCTTAACCCTCTACCCTCTACCCTAGCTTTCCAATTTGGTGAAATTGGGAATGTAGTGACCTATTTGAAAAAATGGGTCCAAAAAATGGGGTCTCTTGGTGATTTACATCACCGAGAGACCCCATTTCTTTGACCCATTTTTTTAAATAGGCAAGTTAGGTTGCCAATTTCATTGAATTGGAAAGCTAGTGGGTCCACTAATCTACCAATTCGATGAAATTGGCAATATAGTGGCCTATTTGAAAAAAATGGATCTCGCGATGATGTAAATCATTGGGAGACCCCATTTCTCAGACCCATTTTTTCAAATAGGCCAAGTTAGGTTGACAATTTCACCAAATTGGCAAGCTAGTGGGCCCTCTACCCTCTACTCTTAACCCTCTACCCTCTATATCTCTCCCACTCACTCCCTCTCTCTCTATCTCTCTCTCTCTCAAGTATCTACCTCCCACCCCGTATCCCTCTCTCAGGTTCTCTCTCTCTCTCTCTCTCACTCACTCCCTCTACCCCTTAACTCCTAAATCCTAAACCCTAACCCTAAACCCTTCTACCCTCTACTCTTAACCCTCTACCTCCAATCTCTCACTATCTCCTCCTACCCCCTCTCCCTCTCTCTCTCAAGTCTCTCACTCACTCACTCCTATATCTCTCCCTCTACCCCAACCTCTCTAAATTTCTACTCTTAACCTCTTAAACTCCTTAAAACCCTTAAACCCTCTGTTCTAGTTTTCCAATTCAAAGGAGATTGGGAATGTAGTGGTTTATTTGGGAGTCATTAAGAAACAGGTCTCTTTGGATGATTTACATCACAGGGAGACCCCATTTCTTGGACCCATTTTTCATACAGGCAAGTTAGGTTGCCAATTTCACTGAATTGGCAAGCTAGTGGGCCCACTAACTTACCAATTTAGTAAAATTGGAAATATCGTGGCCTGTTTGAAAAAATGGGTCAGAGAAATGGGGTCTCTACTAGTGATGCAAATCATCGAGAGACCCCATTTCTTGGACCCATTTTTTCAAATAGGCAATGTTAGGTTGTCAATTTCACCGAATTGGCAAACTAGTGGGCCCTCTACCCTCTACTCTCTATCTCTCTCCCACTCTCTCCCTCTCTCTATCTGTCTCTCTCTCTCTCAAGTCTCTACCTTGCACCCCCTCTCCCTCTCTCAAGTCTCTCTCTCTCTCTCACTCCCTCTATCTCTCTCCGCTCTACCCTTAACCCTAAACCCTTAACCCTTAAACCCTAAACCCTTAAACTTGAAACCCTTAAAATTGAAACCCTCTACTCTTAACCCTCTACCCTCTATCTCTCTCAATTCTCTCCCTCCTACCCCATTTCCCTCTCTCAAGTCTCTCACTCTCTCACTCCTTCTATCTCTCTCCCCTCTCCCCTTAACCCTCTACCCTCTACCCTTAACCCTTAAATCCTTAAACCCTTAAACCCTCTACCCTAGCTTGCCAATTCAATGAAATTGGGAATGTAGTGGCCTATTTTAAAACATGTGCCCAAGAAATGGGGTCTCTCGGTGATTTACATCATAGGGATACCCCATTTCTTGGACCCATTTTCAAATAGGAAAGTTAGGTTGCTAATTTCACCTAATTGGCAAGCTAGTGGGCCAATTGACTTGCCAATTTGGTGAAATTGGAAATATAGTGGCTTGTTTGAAAAATGGGTTTGAGAAATGGGGTCTCCTAGTGATGTAAATCATCAGGAAACCCCATTTCTCAGACTTATTTTTTCAAACAGGCAAAGTGAGGTTGCCAATTTCACTGAATTGGAAAGCTAGTGGGTCCTCTACCCTCTACTCTTAACCCTCTATCTCTCTCCCACTTACTCCATCTCTCTCTTTCTATCTCTCTCTCTCTCTCTCAAGTCTCTACCTCCCACCCCTCTCCCTCTCTCAAGTTCTCTCTCTCTCACTCACTCCCTCTATCTCTCTCCCCTCTACCCTTAACCATAAACCCAAAACCATCTACTCTTAACCCTC
>VDFB02049217.1:162710443-162919947 GCA_007258455.2 Sequoia sempervirens | reverse complement strand
CCTCTCCCTCCATATGTCCTTCCTTATCTACTCTTTATCTCTCATGTATCTCTACCTCTCCTTCCCTCTCTACTTATCTTTATCTCCTCTTTCCCTCCCAACCTCTCTCTCTCTCTCCCCAATCCTCCCTCCCCCTCTTTCTCTCTCCCCCTATGAGGGTTGAGGGTGTAAGGTTTAGTGTTTAAGGTATAGGGTTGAGGTTATAGGGTTAAGTGTATAGGGATTAGGGTTTATGATATTAGGTATAAAGTTGAGGGTATAGAGTATAGGGTATAGCGATGAGGGTTTAGGGTTTAGGGTTTAAGGTATAGGGTTGAGGGTTGAGGTATATTGTTTAGTATTGAGGGTATAAGGTTAAGTGTATAGGGTATATGGATTATGGTGTAGGATATTGGGTATATAGTTGAGGGTATTGGGTTGAGAGGATATTAGGTTTAGGGTTGATTGTTTAGGGTTTAGGATTTATGTATAAGTTTGAGGGTTGAGGGTTGAGGTATAATGTTCAGGGTTGAGGGTATGAGATTAAGTGTATAGGGTATAATGATTATGGTTTAGGGTGTAAGTTTAATGGTATAAGGTATAGGGTTAAGGCTTGAGAGTGTAGGGTTTTCCGTTTAAGTATAGGGTTGAGGGATAATGTTTAGGGTTTAGGGTATGAGTTTGAGGTAAGTGTAGGGCTCTAAGGCATAGGGCTGAGGGCCGAGGACAGTATTTAAGGTTAAGGGGTATATGGATTCATGGTTTACCTATATTGGGTATATAGTTGGAGGGGTATTGGGTTGAGGATACAGGGCTTAGGGTCAGGACTTATGCATAAGCTCGAGGGCTGAGGGTTGAGGTATAAATGTCATGGCCCAGGGTAAGCCATGTATAGGTATAGGATTAGGGTTTAGGTGTAGGGTTAAGGGTATAAGGTATAGGGTTAAGGCTTGAGAGTGTAGGGTTTTCCATTTAATTATAGGGTTGAGGGATAATGTTTAGGGTTTATGGTATGAGGTTGAGGGTGTAGGGTTTAGGGTTTAAGGTATAGGGTTGAGGGTTGAGGGATAATGTTCAAGGTTGAGGGTATAGGGCTAAGTGTATAGGGTATAGGGATTAGGGTTTAGGATATTTGGTATAGGGTTGAGGGTATTGGGTTTAGGGTTGAGGGTTTAGGGTTCAAGGTTTAGGGTACAAGGTTTAATGTAGGGTTTATCATTTAATTATAGGGTTAAGGGATCATGGATAATGTTTAGGGTTTAGGATATAGGGCATAGAGATGAGGTTTGAGGGTGTAGGGTTTATGGTTTAATTATCAACCCTCAACCCTATACAATGGACCCTCAAACCTAATCTCTCAACCTTATACCCTCAACCCTCTACCATCAACATTAAACCCTCAACCCTCAACCCTTAAACCCTCTACCCTTTACATTAAACCCTCAACCCTCAATGATCAACCCTCATCCCTTAATCCCTCAACCCCTATACCCTCTACTATATACATTGGACCCTCAACCCTAATCCTTGAACCGTATACCCTCAAACCTATACCCTAAACCGTAAACCCTCTACCATCTACCCTAAACCCTAAACCCTCAACCCTTAAACCCTTAACCCTCTACCCTCTACCCTCTACCCTCAACCCTTAAACCCTAATCCCTCAATCCCTATATCCTCTACCCTATACATTGGACCCTCAAACCTAATCCCTCAACCCTATACCATCAATCCTCTACCCTCAACCTTAAACCCTCAAACCCTCTACCCTTAAACCCTCAACCCTCTACCCAATACATTAAACCCTCAACCCTCAACTATCAACCCTCAACCCTTAATCCCTTAACCCTCAACCCTTAAACCATCAAACCTTAACCTCTATACCCTATACCCTATACATTGGAACCTCAAGCTAATCCTTCAACCATATACCCTCAAACATACCTTCTACCCTCTACCCTCTACCCTAAACCCTCAACCTAAACCTTCTACCTCTACCAACCCTAAACCCTAATCCCTCAACCCTATACCTCAACCCCTATCCTTTCTTCATCTATACATCTCACTCTCTCTCTCCCTCCCTCTCTCCTACCCTCTCTAATTGTCTCTATCTACCCTCTCCCTCTTTCTATGTACCTCTTTCTCAATCAATCCCTACTACTCTCTCTCTCGCTCCCTCTATCTATCTCTATCTATCTCCCTCCCACTACCTCTCCATCACTCCCTCTCTCTCCCACTCCCTCTTAGGGTTTAGGGATTAGGGTAGATAGTTTTCTTGAGTTTAAGGGTTGATGGATTAGGGTTGAGGGTAGAGGGTATTGGGTTGAGGGTAGAGACCCAATAGCCTCTACCCGCAACCCTAATCCCTCAACCCTATACCCTAAATCATCAACCCTATAGGTCCTCCACCCTAATCCATAAACCCTATACCCTCAAACCCTATCCCTTTCTCTTTATCTATACATCTCACCCCTCTCTCCCTCCCTCTCTCCTACCCTCTCTAATTGTCTCTATCTACCCTCTCCCTCTTTCTACATACCTCTTGGTCAATCAATCCCTACCACTCTCTCTCAATCCCTCTATCTTTCTCTATCTCCCTCCCACTGCCTCTCCATCACTTGCCTTTTTTTAAAAAAATGGGTCTGAGAAATGGGGTCTCCTAGTGATTTACATCACTTGGAGACCCCATTTATTGGACCCATTTTTTCAAACAGGCCACTACATTACCAATTTCACTAAATTGGCAAGCCAGTGGGCCCACTAGGTTGCCAATTTGGTGAAATTGGAAACCTAACTTTCCTTGTTTGAAAAAATGAGTCCAAGAAATGGGGTTTCCTAGTGATCAAGGCTGACAAAATGGGTCCAAGAAATGGGGTCTCCCAATGATGTGAAATGGGGTCTCCCAATGATTTACATCACTGGGAGACCCCATTTCTTGGACCTATTTTTTCAAATAAGGCAAGTTAGGTTGTCAATTTCACTAAATTGGAAAGCTAGTGGGCCCACTAGCTTGGCAATTACATCACCGGGAGACCCCATTTCTTGGACCCATGGTTTTGGGTTTATGGTTAAGGGTAGAGGGGAGAGAGATAGAGGGAGTGAGTGAGAGAGAGACTTGAGAGGGAGAGGGGCTGGGAGGTAGAGACTTGAGAGAGAGATAGAGATAGAAAGAGAGAGATGGAGTAAGTGGGAGAGAGATATAGGGTAGAGGGTTAAGAGTAGAGGGTAGAGGGTTAAGAGTAGAGGGTAGAGGATCCACTAGCTTTCCAATTCAGTGAAATTGGCAACCTCACTTTTCCTATTTGAAAAAATAAGTCTGAGAAATGGGGTCTCTTGATGATTTACATCACTAGGAGACCCCATTTCTTAGATCCATTTTTCAAACAGGCCACTATATTGCCAATTTCACCAAATTGGCAAGTCAATTGGCCCACTAGCTTTCCAATTCGGTGAAATTAGCAACCTAACTTGCCTATTTGAAAAAATGGGTCCAAGAAATGGGGTCTCCCTATGATGTAAATCACTGAGAGACCCCATTTCTTGGGCACATGTTTTCAAATAGGACACTAAATTCCCAATTTCATTGAATTGGCAAGCTAGGGTAGAGGGTTTAAGGGTTTAAGGATTTAAGGGTTAAGGGTAGAGGGTAGAGGGTTAAGGGGAGAGGGGAGAGAGATAGGAGTGAGAGAGTGACAGACTTGAGAGAGGGAAATGGGGTAGGAGGGAGAGAATTGAGAGAGATAGAGGGTAGAGGGTTAAGAGTAGAGGGTTTCAGTTTTAAGGGTTTTGAGTTTAAGGGTTTAGGGTTTAGGGTTAAGGGTAGAGGGGAGAGAGATAGAGGGAGTGAGAGAGAGAGAGAGAGAGAGAGAGAGAGAGAGAGAGAGAGAGAGAGAGAGAGAGGGGTGGGGAGGGAGAGGGGTGGGAGGCAGAGACTTGAGAGAGAGAGAGACAGATAGAGAGAGGGAGAGAGTGGGAGAGAGATAGAGAGTAGAGGACTTGAGAGAGAGAGAGACAGATAGAGAGAGGGAGAGAGTGGGAGAGAGATAGAGAGTAGAGGGTAGAGGGCCCACTAGTTTGCCAATTCGGTGAAATTGGCAACCTAACATGGCCTGTTTGAAAAAATGGGTCCAAGAAATAGGGTCTCTTGGTGATTTGCATCACTAGTAGAGACCCCATTTCTCTGACCCATTTTTTCAAACAGGCCATGATATTTCCAATTTTACTGAATTGGCAAGTTAGTGGGCCCACTAGCTTGCCAATTCAGTGAAATTGGCAACCTAACTTGCCTGTTTGAAAAATGGGTCCAAGAAATGGAGTCTCCCTGTGATGTAAATCATCAAGAGACCCCATTTCTTGGACCCATTTTTTGAAATAGGCCACTACATTCCCAATCTCACTGAATTGGAAAGCTAGGGTAGAGGGTTTAAGGGTTTAAGGGTTTAAGGGTTAAGAGTAGAGGGTAGAGGGTTAAGGGTAGAGGGGAGAGATATAGGAGTGAGTGAGTGAGAGACTTGAGAGAGGGAGAGGGGGTAGGAGGGAGATAATTGAGAGAGATCGAGGGGGTAGAGGGTTTAAGGGTTAAGGGGGGATTAGAGGAGGGGGAGAGGAGATAGAGGAGAGAGAGAGGGGGAGAGATAAGAGAGGTAGAGGAGAGGGCTCTGCTGCCAATTTGGTGAAATTGGAAACTTGGCCTATTTGAAAAAATGGGTCTGAGAAATGGGGTCTCCCATGATTTACATCATCACAGATCCAATTTTTCAAATAGGCCACTATATTGCTAGTTTCACCGAATTGGTAAATTAGTGGGCCCACTAGCTTGCCAATTCAATGAAATTGGCAACCTAACTTGCCTATTTAAAAAAATGGGTCAAAGAAATGAGATGGTCTCTAGGGTAGAGGGTTTAAGGGTTTAAGGGTTTAAGGGTTAAGGGTAGAGGGTAGAGGGTTAAGGGGAGAGGGGAGAGAGATAGAATGAGTGAGTGAGTGAGAGACTTGAGAGAAGGAGAGGGGGTAGGATGGAGATAATTGAGAGAGATAGAGGGTAGAGGGTTAAGATTAGAGGGTTTTGGGTTTAAGGGTTAAAGGTTTATGGTTTAGGGTTAAGGGTAGAGGGGAGAGAGATAGAGGGAGTGAGTGTGAGAGAGAGAGACTTGAGAGGGAGAGGGGGTGGGAGATAGAGACTTGAAAAGAGAGAGAGAGAGAGAGAGAGAGAGAGAGAGAGAGAGAGAGGGAGTGAGTAGGAGAGAGATAGAGGGTAGAGGGTTCATAGTAGAGGGTAGAGGTGTTGTCCCTCAGTATTATTTGGCATTAATGTCATAACACCAAGGTTGAGGTATTTGATTGTGCACATGGTGATATTTTAGTTATGTTCTTCTTGCATGAGTTTATATATCCATGCTGGTCTATCTTGGTATTATCACTTGCATTTGACATATTTCAGTGGTTGGTATGTTTCACAGCTTGGCCTAAATCAGTTTGAAATAATAAAATCCTTTTGCACATTTATTTGCATATTAGTCAGATGCAGTGGTAAAGACTATATGCTAAGAATTATTCAAAAGGCATTGACACATTGTATTTTTAAGGCAACATATCATTCTTAAAAAAAATCCTTGAATTATTGTGAGGAGTTCTTTGAAAAAAGGTGGAAAATTGACTTTACTCAAAAAGAAAATAATA
The DNA here is from genome assembly GCA_007258455.2 of Sequoia sempervirens. Taxonomy (NCBI): domain Eukaryota; kingdom Viridiplantae; phylum Streptophyta; class Pinopsida; order Cupressales; family Cupressaceae; genus Sequoia; species Sequoia sempervirens. The sequence continues at coordinate 162,914,289 of VDFB02049217.1, read as the reverse complement.
AAAGGTGAGAATGATAAAGTTTTTTAAAGTCAAAGATTAAAAGAATCTTTGTATTGTCGGTGGTAATTATTTGTTTGTTGAATGAGAATTCTTTCCCATCATAATTCTCGGATGTGAAATTTCATTATGATGGATTTAAAGTCTTTGAAGACTTGGATATGCATCATCGACGTTTGATTCATTTTGTTAGGATTGATTACCCTAATCATGGTGCTGGTAAAAAGGAAAGCTTGTTTTAGAATTTTTTTGCAAGGGTTTTTGAAAAAAAAATAGAAAGAGCTCGTGCCTATTTCATTATTATTTTTGTTAAAAGAGCTCTCTCAAGCTAGGGCTTGGTCTGAAATAGTTAGGGAATTAACATTCTTGGCATGGCATGATAGTTTTGGAAGGAAACTTGCTAGCTTGGACTCAAGCATGATCATGGCAGTTGGTATATCAAGTGCTATGTTTCAATACACAGTTTCTTATTTATTGAGTATCTTAAGCAAAAAAAAAAGAAAATGTTTATTCTTTTATTAATGACATTGTGCACTAATCTCTTGTTCGGGTTGTTGTAACAAATGAACTTTTTTCATTAAAACTATGGTATGTTTTCTTGTATAAGGGGTTTTGTGGCTTCTGAGATAGAGCGGTTGTTAATGATTTGGTTGTTTGTTTGGACACTTGGGTCTGGGTAATATTTTGTTTTCTTCATTACTTCATACGTTTCCTAGCAGTTTTTTAAAGTTTGTTATGTCAAGTTTGTTTAAAGAAGGAAAAAAAGAGATTTTTTTTTATTACCCTTGTGTCGGGTCTGCTAATACATGTTCTTTTTGTTGTTAAAAAGAGTAAAAACAACTAAGTCTTGGTTGGGCCTGTTGTTGAGGATTAAGGGTTTGTCTTTTACAAAATGTTTCTTTCTTTAAAAACCTCAGTTTAGGTCTTTCGTGATGAGGGTATTTGTCTTGTAAAATATCATATGTTTTCCTTTGATTAGAAAACCCTGTCATTGTTTATGGTTTGTTGGTTCTACAGATTATGTGGCAGTTAAGCAAGTTTGCTTACTAAGGGATTATAGTTGAAGACTTGCATAAAAAGATGTGTTTTTGTAACTAGCAAGGGCAGTTTCAGATTTGGTTTTCACATGGAATTTTCTCATACATTTTTTCAAACAGGTTCTTTGTTTCAAAACAGAGATCATATAAAATGATTTGTAATACTCATTCAAAGAGATTGATGAGAGATTTTGATAAACACAAGTTATATCTTTCAAAAAAGACAATATATATATATTGGTTTTTAATCTGGAACATTGTAACTCTGATTCTGAAATCATGACAGAACATAGTATGTGATTAGTGAAATAGAGATCAACTCTGTATTTAAATTGCTTCATATTTGTACATTCTTACAAGCCTATCAGTGAGATAGCAACATTATAAGACTATTAGTGAGATAGCACCATTGTCAGTGAGACAAATCATCCAGTGAGGCTTTGTACAAATAATATTTTTTAGATAAGGCCAGTGAGGCCAAATTCAATTGGTTTTATTCCCCAAGAGGGTTTCCACTCAAGACAAACTCTGTTTCAATCTTTTAAATGTGTTTGTTCATTATCTGTTCATTTCATATTTTCAACATAAGTTCATTCATGATCTAATTATCATTTATAGAATTAAAAATTTAATTTGATCGTTAACACTAATTCACCTCCCCCTCTCAATGTTAACTGTACTCCAATAGTTGGTATCAGAGCCAAACCTTGTTGTTGAGTCAACTAGGGGATCCTGCTTAGGAGTGCTAATGGCAATGCAAGAAGGTTTGTCTACAACCAGAGCACCACTCTTTGATGGTACTGGTTATGCCTTCTGGAAGTTTAGGATGCAAAAACATATTAAATCTCTAGGATATGATGTGTGGGCAGTAGTAGAAAATTCATATATTGATAAATCACCCCTTCTGATGTTGATAAGAAACAAGCATATGATTGCAATGCAAAAGCTGAAAATTCTATTTGTTGTGGACTTACTAATGATTTCTTGACAAAAATAATGGATTGTAAGAATGCTAAAGCTATATGGGATAAATTTTCCAATATCTATGAAGGTGATGAGAAAGTTAAAGAAGCAAAAATTCAAAACTATAGGTTTAAATTTGATAGTCTACAAATGGGCGAGGATGAAAAGATTTTTTATTTTTTCTTGAAAATTCAAGAGAGTGTAAATGCAATAAGAGGTTTTGGAGAAAATCTTCCTGAAAAGCTTGTTGTTCAATTTTTTTTGAGATCTGTACCCACTAAGTTTGACCCAAAGATTGTAGCAGTTGAAGAAAGAGACATTAATAAGGTAACTCCTGATGATCTCCATGGTTTCTTTACTGCTTATGAGACGAGATTGAATGAACATAACTCTCTAAGTAAGGAACCTGCTTTTAAAGCTGTTAAAAAGGATAATGATAAAATATAGTTTGATGCCTTAGATGAAATAGAGTTATCTTTTGTAAGTAAACTCAAAAGAGGCTCAGGAAAGTATAAAGGAAAATTACCCTTTAAATGCTTTAATTGTGGAAAGATAGGACACGATGCAACAAACTGTCCTAACAAAGATCTTGATAGTGATGATGAAAATGATAAAAAGACCTCAAAGAAAAAGCAGCCAAACTTCAAAAATAAAAATGCCTTTAAAAAGAAGAAAAGTCTTTATGCTGATGTGACTGATAGTGGTTTGGTTGAATCTTGTGATGAGACTGAAGAAATTTTATTTATGGCTGAGGTTGTTCCTATAAAGTAAGTTGAATCAAATTATGAATCAAAAATTGATCTTTAGGGAGAATTGAAATCTTCTCTCAAAGAAATTAAGAAATTGAGAAAAGAAGCAGTTACTTTGAAAGATAAAGATCAGGAAAGTGTACAAATTATTTCTGATTTAACTCTTAAAGGAGAAGAAACCAGAAAAATTCTTGAGATAACTCAAGAAAAAATGAAACATAAGGAGGATAGATGTTGCTCTTTGGAGGCAGATGTTGTTAAGCTAAGAAACCAGCTTGTCTCTCCTGATGAGGGTCAATGTTCAAATCACAATGGAAAAGGAAAATGTAAGATTTCTGATAATCATTCTAGCTTCAATGGTTATTGTTTCAATTGTAAACAATTTGGTCATAAGTCTAGTATTTGCAAGGTTTTATCTAAGAGAAGCTATAACATTGTTAATGCGAATCTCTATAAATTTCTTGTTAATCTTCAATGTTATGAATGCAAAGAAGTAGGTCATATAGCAACATTTTGTAAATATGATTTAAGAGTGTAGTCAAACAAAGCTAATAGAACCAAATTTGTTTGGAGGCCTAAAGGTATTAAAGCTTTGATAGTTGAAACAACTTTTCATTTTGTTAAGAGAAATTTTTGGGTTCTCGATAGTGGCTGCTATTATCAAATGACTGGTGAGAGAAACAAATTTATAGACTATGAGGACTATTCTGGTGGTTTTGTTAAGTTTGGGAATGATCAATGTATTCCTATAGTGGGCAAAGGTACTAGTTTGCTTGAAAATGAAATCCATGTCAATGATGTTTATTATGTGGAAGGGATAACTCACAATCTCCTGAGTGTAAGCCAAATTTGTGACAATGGATTTGAAATAAAGTTCTTTGACTTAGGGTGTGAAATTCAAAAGAAATCTAGCAAAATGGTAGTAGCAGGTTACAAAACAAATGGTAATGTGTATTATCTGCAAGAGAGCTCAAATAATAAGAAAGAAAGTAATCTTTGCTTTATGAGTCAAATTGATGAGTCTAAGTTATGGCATAGAATATTTGGCCATACCAACTATGACAATCTGGTAAAAAGAAGTAAAAAAAAAATGTTAGAAATATGCCTATAATATCTAAACCAGATAATCAAATTTGCAAAGAATGTCAAGAAGGAAAACAAGCTAGAGCAAGTTTCAAAACTAAAGGGTACACATCAACCAGACCTCTGCAACTTGTTCACACTGATCTATGTGGACCAACAAGAACTAAGTCCCTGAATAATGAGAGGTATTTCATTCTTTTTATAGATGACTATACTCACATGACTTGGGTAACATTTTTGGTACATAATAGAGAAGCTTTCCATAAGTTTAAAGTTTTTAGAAAGATGGCTAAAAATGAATCTGATCTAAAAATCAAGTGTCTTAGGTCAGATAGAGGAGGTGAATTTACCTCACAAGATTTTTTTGATTATTGTGAAGATCATGGAATAAAGAGGCAATATTTAGCCTCTAGGACACCACAACAAAATGGTGTTGTTGAACGCAAAAATCAAATAGTGAAGGAAATGGAAAGAGCTATGTTGCATGATGCAGCTTTGTCAAACACATATTGGAAAGAAGGAGTGAATACTGTTGTTTACATTCTGAATAGAGTTTAGATAAGAACTAAAACACAACATACTCCATATGAATTATGGTCTGGTAGGACTACTAATGTAGGATATTTTAAAATATTTGGCAGCAAGTGCTTTATAAAGAAAGACACTAATAGCATTGGAAGCTTTGAATCAAGGAGTGATGAAGGTATATTTTTGGGATATTCGACACATAGTAAAGCATATAAGTGTTACAATAAAAGATTAAGGAAAATTGTGGAAAGTGCCAATGTGAAGATTGATGAAACCTTATAGAATTGTGAACAACAAAAGAAGTTTGATGATGATGAAGAATTTATTGTGCAGACACCTAATGCAGGTTTGCAAGATCAAAATAAATCTTCAAGTTCAACAGAATCTGAGAAGTTCAATGAACAAAATGTGCCTAATAATATTGTTGAACCCTCTCAATTGTCTTCTCGATTAATGAAAAAGAAGCATCCTACTAATCAGATTCTTGGTAATATTTTAAAAGGAGTTCAAACTAGAAGACAACTTTTAGGTACAAAAGGTAATGATGAACAAGTTTATTTATCTTTGATTTCAGAAATAGAGCCTAAGACATATTCTGAGGCTAGTAGTGATAGCTATTGGATTAAAGCTATGCATGAAGAACTTGCTCAAATTGAAAATAATAAAACTTGGGAACTAGTTCCTAGACTTGAAAATAAAAATGTCATTGGTGAAAAATGGTTTTTTAGGAACAAGATGGATGAACAAGGGAATATAGTCAGAAATAAAGCTAGATTAGTTTGTAAAGGTTATTCTCAAGTTGAAGGATTGGAATTTGATGAAACTTTCACTCCTTTGGCTAGATTAGAAGCAATTAGAATGTTTCTAGCTTACTCTGTGTATAAAGGTTTTAAAGTATTTCAAATGGATGTTAAAACTACCTTTCTCAATGGTGACTTGATAGAAGAAGTTTATATGGAATAGCCTGAAGGATTTGTTGTTGCAGGTAAAGAATTTATGTATATAGGTGAAAAAGGCCCTCTATGGTCTGAAACAGGCTCCTAGAGCCTGGTATTCAAAATTGGACACCTATCTACATGAACAAGGCTTCTCAAAAGGGGTAATAGACAATAATTTATACTTCAAAGTGAAAGATGATAGTATTATAGTTGTTGTTGTTTACGTTGATGATATTATATTTGGTAGTAATAATGATGCTTTGTGCTCTAAATTTCCAGTGATCATGAAGTCTAAATTTGAAATTTCAATGATTCGTGAACTCTCTTTCTTTTTGGGCCTTCAAGTTAGTCAACTTGATAAAGGGATATTTATCTCACAAACAAAATATGCTAAAGAAATGTTGAAAAAATTTCAAATGATTGAGTGTAAACCAGTTGGGACTCCTATGGAAACCAACTGCAAACTCTCAAAGGAAGCTGATCAAGCTGATTTGGATCATACCATGTATAGATCCATGATTGGTAGTCTCTTATATCTAACTGCCACAAGGCCTGATATTATGCAAGTTGTATGCTTGGTTTCACTGTTTCAGTCTGCACCTAAGATGTCACATTTGAATGCAGTAAAAATAATTTTGAAGTATGTTGTTGGCACACAAGATTTTGGTTTGTGGTACCCTAAAAATGATGATTTCATGTTGGTTTCTTACACTGATACTGACTGGGCTAGAAATATTGATGATAGGAAAAGTACTTCAGGGGGTGCAGTCTATCTTGGCGGTAGATTAGTAGCCTGGCATAGAAAGCAATAGGATTCGATATCCTTGTCAACTACTGAGCAAGAATATATAGCAGCTACTACCTATTGTATTTAGGTGCTTTGGATGGTTCAGAACTTGAAAGACATACATGTTGATGTTGCTAGACCTATTCACATTTTATGTGACAATACAAGTACTATTAATATTTCTAAAAACCTGTGCAGCATTCTGAACTAAGCATATTGATATAAGGTATCATTTTTTGCATGAAAAGGTGTTGGCCAATGAAGTTATACTAGATTTTGTGGTATCCAATGATTAGGTAGCTAATATATTTACTAAACCCCTTCCTAAAGCTTAGTTTGAGACCCTTAGAGACAAGCTTGGAGTTGTCTCTATTAGTTCTCTTCCATGTTAACTCCAGTGCATGGAGTCAGGGGGAGCAGTTCTTGCATATTCTTTATCCCTCAGTATCTATTTGGAATTTCAGAGTAAATTTCATGTTTGGCTTAGTTTTCTTGTCTTTGGCATTGTGTCAAAAGGGGGAGATTTTGGCAGTGATGTTGATAGAGAATTTGGTTTCTTTGGAGATTTTGGCAGCTTGTGTTTTTTGGCAGTGCTATGTTTCACAGTGACATGCAGTTGTTCAGATTTCATGTGTTTCAGTAGTGAATATGTAGTGTTTATGATGATATGATTTGTTTATCTAGTTTTCAGTTGTATCTAATGGTTTCTTTGATATGTGACAAGATGGATATGTACTTCATGCAGTCATCATGTTCATAACAAGTATATTATAGCTATGATGTGATTGATTAACCTTTGTGTTTGACATCAATGCCAAAGGGGGAGTTTGTTGTCCCTTAGTATTATTTGGCATTAATGTTGTAAATAGGGAAAAATTCAGATTTAATGTATTGAAAACAACAAATTAACTAAACCCTATCAAGCACCATGAAGCACAAACTAGAATGAAAATGCAAATAAATAAAAGAAATGCAAAACAATTTTCAAACTAGACTTGATTGACCTCCATGGTTCTTCTCCACCTGCATGAGAATGCAATATTTTGAAGGTTGATTGTTGGAGGAATGTTGGTTGCTCAATTTAGCAGCATAACATTAACATGGGGATGATAGATGAATGACAATAGATAGAAATGGATGAAAGATTGAAGAATGATTTTGACAGCATAAGGACACTTGAAGAATCAACCCCCCAATGGCTTATGAGAGAGTTTATTTATAGGAAATGTTTGATTTGGATTGACGGTTGAGATTGGATGTCAATAAGATGTCTAAATCAATGGCCAAAATTGAAAGTTGTAGTATGGACTAGGGTTAGGTCAAAATTAGGGAAATGACAAGAAATGAATGGCTAAGATTGAATTATAAGATAATTCAATCAAGGGCTGAAATTAAATGAGATGTCAAGAGATAAGATTTGATTTGGAAGATAAGATTGGCACGAACAAAGAGGTGATAGGAGAAATTAAATAATTAAAATTATTTAATCTAGGTGACCAATGAATAATTAAATAACTAAAATAATTATTTAATTATAGAAGAATATGACAAAAGTAATTATTAAATAATGATTTAATTCAAAATTCAAGAGAGTGGACCAAATTGAATAAATAAAATTTATTTAATTAATCAAGCAAGAAATAAAAGTAGGAATGAATTAATTAAATAATTAAAATTATTTAATTAATAGAAGACATGACTTTAGAAAATAATTAAATAATTAAAAATTATTTAATTAGCAAAGACAAAAGGGGAAATGATAGAGAATTTAGAAATTGCAAGCCTAGGACAATTTTTAGTGTCTACATTTTGCCCCTCTTTGAGATTATGTTCGAGATAATGAGATTTGTGTCGAGTAACATCATTTCAAAGAAGCTAAGGTATGTATAGAGGAAAATAGATGATGACAAAAGATAGGATGATGATGAAATAAGAGTGGGATGATGATGCCCCCTCGAGAGGATAGGCGGGTTGAAAGAATATGGGTATGCTCTCGAAATGAAATGATAAGGAGGGACAAGATGCATGATGTAAGATAGGAAGTAGATGGAGATGAATGATACATTATGCTACAAGAAAGTGAGCAACCATGATGTTTGATGTAACACTAGACATGATGCACCAAGGTATAAGGACCAAGGTGATGATGTGTCTCATGCCCCAGCGTAACACAACCTTGTCTAGATACAAGATATGAATATTAACTGGAATAAGTCAGACTTGACGCAAATGCAAGATAAAAATGATAACACACACAAGCAAACAAGCAAGCATGCACGAATGATACAAAAACAAACAAGGTATTGCCCCTGTCAAGCTGCAACCCAATGAGTAATTGATTGATTGATGTTGGTGACTAATGATGATAGTGTTGTCATTGTGGGGAAAAACATATCCCTAGATCAACACAAGGATGACTGACTATTTGACTAATTGAATTTGATTGATTGGGTTTACAACAAGATTAGGATCAAGACCAAAGGATATGATTGGATAATTTGGCAAGATTGATTGACTTGATTGGTATGGACTAAGGATTTACTTGCATTTGGACTATTGCTTGGAATGACTAAAGATGATTTGGCATGGATGAGAGGATGTGATGATTTGAATAGAAGAATTGATGTGATTGGGATAATTTGAAGACTGATTTGACATTGTTTTGGCAGTTTGACTAATTTTGACTGGATGACTAATTGGACTATGTTGTATGTTGACATTTAAATTGACTGACTATGTCTGACTTATTTGACTGATGTGACAAATGTTGACTTTGTTTTGGGATTTTTGAGAATTATTTGGATGTTTTTGTGTTTTTTTTTGGATATTTTGATTTTTTTTAATTTTTGACATGTTATGATTTTTTATTTTTATTTTGGATTTTTGACATGTTTTGATTTTTGGATTTTGACATTTTAAATTTTTTTGGGATTTTTGACATGTTATGATTTTTTTGGGATTTTTGACATTTTTTATTTTTTTGGATTTTTGAGAATATTTTGAGGTGTCAATGGATGAAAATTTAGGTAGCCTTTGTGCTAGATACCAATGACAAGGGGAAAACCAAGTCTAGGTGCAAGGGTGGGTGATAGGATAAGGGATAAAAGGTTCATGATAAATGGATGGATGGATAGGATGTATGCATCATAAGAGAGCAAGGATGTGATCTCCAAAGACTATGTCTCATAGGAATGACATGCACCATTCTAGGTACAAGACTTAAGATTTTTCATGACAAAGCTGATGACAATAGGATAATGATATGATTGGTTTAGATAGGATGAGGTATGTCAAGAGATACCCAAAAAACATGTGTCAACATTTTTCCCCTATATCTTCATCAAAAATGATATGACATAAAAATGATAGGTTGGATAGATAAGACATTGTGCCCCCAAGTGTAAGTGACATAGAAGATCAACCTACACATGATGCTCGTTTGCCAGGTTTTCATCATGGTACTTATCCAAGGTGCCTGTTTACCAAGTTTTCACCGTTGGATGAAGGGATTTCTCTTTACTTTTTTTCTTTGTCCTTTTTTTTTTTTGACTTTTTTGACTTTTTGACTTTTGGAGAGGAGGGACTCAAGTTTCTAGTTCCATGAAAGGTGATAGTCCCACTAGAAATGGATTTCATTGCATGGTCCATGTCAAATGTGCTCATAGATGTTGTTAAGGGATGACATGAAAGGGAGATGGAGTAGGTAGATGATGGATTATGATGTGTATTATGGAGGAAAATAATGGATTATGATGCAGATTATGTTGGGAAGATGATAGGGATTATATGGGACTTATGGAAAACATGAATGAGGAGGCTTAGCCAAAAGCATGGACCATAGGAATGTGGGGGAGATATGTAGGATAATGGGTGAAGGGCGAGGAGATGGAGGTATGTGGAATTGTTGTGAAATGGAAGGGAACCATGACCAATGGTTGCACACATTGTGATAAACATTGAATCTTTTGATGTGGACGGGGTGTAGGAAGCAATGGAGATGTTTGCTTAGGAGATGGTGGATGAAGTGCTTTAGGCACCCACATAGACTTAGTATTTTTATGACTTTTATTTTTCTTGTGGGCTTTAGGAATTTTAGATTTTTCAATGGAATGTGTATTTTGGATGGAAGTGGATGGTTGGGATTTTTGTGATGTGGATGACTCATTTGACTTGATTTATTTTTGCTTAGGTACCCAAACCATTATGTTTTTAGACTTTTCTTTTGGAGGTATGGGCTTATATAGCTTTTTATATGTACTTGGCTTTGACTTTTTGCAATTGTAGGCTAAGGCATTAGGACCATTAGAATTTTTGACTTTATGTATAGAGGCATCCAAATTTTTATTTTGGAATCCCTTGGGTTTGGTGGAATGAGTGGAAGCTTTATGTTTAGACAATGTGTGCATTGATTGGTCATGATTAAGATGTTTAAAGGATTTATGGATAAATGGATAAGAGGATTGAATGGTAGGGATATTAGGTATTGGGAGTAATGGTGGTAAAGTGGATGGAGGGAGATTAGGAGTTGGAAGCAATGGTGGTAGAGTGGATGGAGGGAAGTGTATGGTCACATGCTTTTGACATTTGTAGGATGACGGTGGTGGAATGGCAACATATGTTTTAGGCGTATGATAGGCTTTATGATGGAAAGTGGACTTAGGATGCATGGAGGAAATACCAACATCTTGAGATTGGTGTCCTTGGGGTGTATGTCTAAGGTCATAAGAGCGTGAAGGGACTTTGACATGGATGGGCTCCAAAATACCTTGTTCATTAAGGTCTAAACCTTTACCTTGGTGGTTCATGTTTTGGAGTATGCAATGGACAACAGGACTAGGTGTAGGTGGAACACTAGACACAAGTTCCTTATTGGATGGAGAAAATGAAGCAAGGGAAGATAATGGTTGTTTTTGTTCTAAAGAGGAACATTCATGAATGAGGGTGGAAAGACCAATAAGATATGATGGAGGACTTGCAATGGGGTCGATAGTGGGTAATGGAGGATCATTAGGATCTTGATTAGCATTGTGTTCACTTAGATCCAAGGTACTTGTTTGATCTTCTATGTGTGCTTGGGAGGCACTTGTGTCATCAAGGGAAGTGGATGTTGATGGATCATGGATAGGACTACATGGGGATGAATTTGGAATATCTTGCTCATGGCTGGGTATAGGATCAAGTTGCTCATGGATAGGCTCTTCATCATTATGGATATCATCTTGATCATAAAAAAGATATAGATTATGGACAGGTTGGATGAAAATGATTTGATCTTGATTAGGACTAGGGCTTGATTTTTCCACATGCTTGGGAGTAGACTCTTGATATACCTCTTGGGTTGCTTGAATGGAATTGCAAGCGGATGACTCTTGGAGAGACTTGACATGTTCTTGATGGTCAACAACATAGGAGCATGAAAGAGGGTGACTTGGACTTACGTCGAAAGACTCTTGAATTGGCTCAAGGGGTTGAGGATGACATGGTTGGCTTGAAGGACTTGGCATGATGTTTGAGGACTCTTTTGTATGTTCAAGTATATGTGTTGAATGACATGGCAGCAATTGATTCCTTTCTTGTAGCCCTTGGGTCACATCCTTTGTAGGTGGATTGGTGGATTTATGTAATGCCATCAATTTATGTTTTAAATATCTAAATGTAAGGCATTGATTTGATTGAGGATTAGATGATGGTGGGGGTAATGAAGAGTTTGATGGGTTAGAAGGTGGAGATGCCAATGGATTAGGACTAGGACATGGTGGCTTAGGGATAGGAATTTGATTGGATGGTGGTAAGGGTGCATGGACTAGATTGGTGTTCCCCTTGTAAAAGGTGGCATTAAGACTTAAAGGATCTTGATGTTGTTGCCAAGGTGGACTTGGGATCCTATATTCTTGTTGTGATATGGGTGGATATGTTGATGTGGAATTGACATGGAAGGTAAATGGGTTTTGTTGGCATGATGATGAAGGTGACACATAGGATTTTGGTGGAATGTCTTGAGGTTGGAATGGTGTTTTGACTTGTTGTGTTATGATTTGTTGGTGTGATGATGATGAAGGGGTTGCATAGGACAATGGTTGTTGAAAGGTGGATTGATATGGATAAGGGTTGACACTAGAAGAGGTTTGATAGGTTGATGAAGGATGAGGTTGGTATGAGGTGGAAAGGGATGGCACATTAGGTTGAGGTGGCATTTGTTGATAATAAATGGATAGGGGATGATGTTGTGGTTGTTGGATTTGACAAGTGGCAATGAATTGATTAGCTTGAGCTAGGAGGTGTTGGAGTTGAGGTGATTGGTTTTTATGAAGTTGAAATTTTTGGATAATGTCATGGACTCTTTGAATGATTTGTTGTTTTAAAGGTGATTGGCTTGTTTGAGCTTCATGAAGCATGTGAATAAGCTCTAGTGCTATGTCTTCAAATGTTGTCATGGTGTAAAATGATGTTGATTGGATTAAAGAGATGATGATGATTAGGATATGATGTGGAATGACAAGATTGGATGACTTGGACGATGTGGAAATTTTTTATTGGAAGTTTGACTTGGGCAATATCAAACACAAGATCTCACATGTAAATGCATGAACACACACACCAAGCACAATGATAAGTTTGTCTTCCAAGATTAAATGTTATGATTAAGCAAACACTTGAATACACAGCAACAAGTCTTATGACTAGTCAAGTGGCGTATGGACAATTAGGTCTCAAGAGAGTTTTCACAAGGTTGACTAGGTATAATTTGGAAGAAAAATCTTGCCAATAAGTCGGGAGAAAGGGGTAACCCACCCTTCACCGTCACTTCCCAAAGGTATAAAGTTCTTTGGGGCTTAGCCTAGAGTGACAAGATTTCAACTCCCAAAGGAGCGTGTCTTTGGATTCACACTCAATTGAGGTCATCCCTTGGAGGGGTGTGTGCTCCAAGTAGTCCTCCTAAGAAGGGTATGACAAAAGTAAACCAAGTGAGGTGTTATGGAGGACACACACACTTGATTCACACTCGCAGTGATTAATATCCCTTTAGAAAATTGAAATATTTGTAAAACAGTTTAAACACTTGTTCTTTTTAACCCCAAGTCAAGATGTGTGATTGAAGAAAATGGTTCTTTTTAGCCTAATTTCAATGATGTGACAATCAAACAAGATTTATTTTAGACCCCAAAATCCAAATGTGTGACAAACAAGATGTTCTTTTTAAGCCCAAATTGAAGTGTTTTGACAAGAATGATTAAGAGATGAAAGATGGAATGTGTGCACCTAGAATTTCTTTAGCTCCAAATATTTTTCCACTTGATCCAATGTGTCCTTTCAAGTGTTTATTTTCTGTACATGCACAAAACCAACAACAAAGCCAAAACCCTAACAAGATATTTGATCACTACTATTAGAGGGTTAGCTAGTCAAGATAAATCTGATTTTTGGAAATATTTTTAATAGTAAAATAAAAAATACAAAGAATAAATCATGTCTAAAATCTCAAGAGGTTTCCAAAAATGTAAATAAATCAGAAAAATTTGTTGTTTTGCACTTGAAATTATTTTTTTATGAAAAGTCATAAAAAAATTATAAAAAATACAAAACAGCTCCAAAAATTCTTGTTTTTGGACTGGAGTCGTCTGATATCATCCCAAATGTTCAAAAAAAATTTTGTGATCAGATCTATAACCGTGCATGAGATATAAGCAAATATTTGTGAAACCCTAATTTTAAAAGATCTATTGTTTGACTAATAATTTCACATCCAAATTTAAAAGATAAAGAAAAAAACCCATATTAAAATTTAGAGAGATTTCCAGAAATGTAAACATATCTGAAAATTTTGATAATTTTCTCTCAAAATTAATTTTTCATGAAAAATAGAAAAAAAATTATAAAAAATTTAAACCAGATCCGAAAAAATCTAATTTTTGGAATGGAAGCTCTAGACGTTGTCTCCAACCTACAATTTTTTTTTTGTGAAAAAATACATAGCCGTTTGAAAGTTATGGTCGAATCTTTAGAAACTAGGGCTTTATCCACAATGATGTCAAACCTGGAACAAAAAGCAAACAAAACCTACAACAAAAGAATCCAACTCCAAGATTTTTCAAAATGTGTTAAAATATGTCGGGTTTACCAATGTAAATAGGGAAAAATTCAGATTTAATGTTGAAAACAACAAATTAACTAAACCCTATCAAGCACCATGAAGCACAAACTAGAATGAAAATGCAAATAAATAAAAGAAATGCAAACCAATTTTCAAACTAGACTTGATTGACCTCCATGGCTCTTCTCCACTTGCATGAGAATGCAATATTTTGAAGGTTGATTGTTGGAGGAATGTTGGTTGCTCAATTTAGCAGCATAACATTGACATGGGGATGATAGATGAATGACAATAGATAGAAATGGATGAAAGATTGAAGAATGATTTTGACAGCATAAGGACACTTGAAGAATCAACCCCCCAATGGCTTATGAGAGAGTTTATTTATAGGAAATGTCAGATTTGGATTGACGGTTGAGATTGAATGTCAATAAGATGTCTAAATCAATGGCCAAAATTGAAAGTTGTAGTATGGACTAGGGTTAGGTCAAAATTAAGGAAATGACAAGAAATGAATGGCTAAGATTGAATTATAAGATAATTCAATCAAGGGCTGAAATTAAATGAGATGTCAAGAGATAAGATTTGATTTGGAAGATAAGATTGGCACGGACAAAGAGGTGATAGAAGAAATTAAATAATTAAAATTATTTAATCTAGGTGACCAATGAATAATTAAATAATTAAAATAATTATTTAATTATAGAAAAATATGACAAAAGTAATTATTAAATAATGATTTAATTCAAAATTCAAGAGAGTGGACCAAATTAAATAAATAAAATTTATTTAATTTATGAGAGAAGAGGCTAATGAGTAATTAAATAATTAAAATAATTATTTAATTATAGTGGATAGTGGACAAAAATTAAATAAATAAGAATTTATTTAATTTTAGAAAGAAGAGGACTTAATTAGTGATGCAATTAAATAAATAAAATTTATTTAATTAATCAAGCAAGAAATAAAAGTAGGAATGAATTAATTAAATAATTAAAATTATTTAATTAATAGAAGACATGACTTTAGAAAATAATTAAATAATTAAAAATTATTTAATTAGCAAAGACAAAAGGGGAAATGATAGAGAATTTAGAAATCGCAAGCCTAGGACAATTTTTAGTGTCTACAAATGTCATAACACCAAGGTTGAGGTATCTAATTGTGCACATTATGATATTTCAATTATGTTCTTCTTGTATGAGTTTATATATCAATGTTGGTCTATCTTAGTATTATCACCTGCATTTGACATATTTCAGTGGTTGGTATGTTTCACAGCTTGGCCTAAATCAGTTTGAAATAATAAAATCCTTTTGCACATTTATTTGCATATTAGTCAGATGCAGTGGTAAAGACTATATGCTAAGAATTATTCAAAAGGCATTGACACATTGTATTTTTAAGGCAAAATATCATTCTTTAAAATAAAAATCCTTGAATTATTGTGAGGAGTTCTTTGAAAAAAGGTGGCAAATTGACTTTACTCAAAAAGCAAATAATAAAAGGTGGGAATGATAAAGTTTTTTAAAGTCCAAGATTAAAAGAATCTTTGTATTGTCAGTGGTAATTATTTGTTTGTTGAATGGGAATTCGTTCCCATCATAATTCCCAGATGTGAAATTTCATTATGATGGATTTAAAGTATTTGAAGACTTGGATATGCATCATCGATCTTTGATTCATTTTGTTAGGGTTGATTACCCTAATCATGGCGCTGGTAAAAAGGAAAGCTTGTTTCAGAATTTGTTTGCAAGGGTCTTTGAAAAAAAATATAGAAAGAGCTTGAGCCTATTTCATAATTGTTTATGTTAAAAGAGATCTCTCGAGCTGGGGCTTGGTCTAAAACAGTTAAGGAATTAACATTCTTGGCATGGCATGACAGTTTTGGAAGGAAACGTGTAAGCTTGGACTCAAGCATGACCATGGCAGTTGGTATATCAGGTGCTATGTTTCAATACACAATTTCTTATTTATTGAGTATCTTAAGCAAAAAAAAGCAAATGCTTATGCTTTTATTAATGACGTTGTGCACTAATCTCTTGTTCAGGCTGTTGTAACAAATGAACTTTTTGCACTAAAACTGTGGTATGTTTTCTTGTATAAGGGGTTTTTTGGCTTCTGAGATAGAGCGGTTGTTAATGATTTGGTTGTTTGTTTGGACACTTGGTTCTAGGTAATATTTTGTTTTCTTCATTACTTCACAAGTTTCCTAGCAGTTTTTTAAAGGTTGTTATGTCAAGTTTGTTTAAAGAAGTAAAACAAGAGATTTTATTTTTTATTACCCTTGTGTCGAGTCTGCTAA
Organism: Sequoia sempervirens; assembly: GCA_007258455.2. Lineage (NCBI taxonomy): Eukaryota > Viridiplantae > Streptophyta > Pinopsida > Cupressales > Cupressaceae > Sequoia > Sequoia sempervirens. The sequence continues at coordinate 162,897,810 of VDFB02049217.1, read as the reverse complement.
TACATGTTCTTTTTGTTGTTAAAAAGAGTAAAAACAACCAAGTATTGGTCAGGCCTGTTGTTGAGGATTAAGGGTTTGTCTTTTACAAAATGTTTCTTTCTTTAAAAACCTCACGTTAGGTCTTTCATGATAAGGGTATTTGTCTTGTAAAATATCATATGTTTTCCTTTCATTAGAAAACCCTGTCATTGTTTATGGTTTTTCAGTTCTACAAATTATGTGGTAGTTAAGAAAGTTTGTTTACTAAGGGATTATAGTTGAAGACTTGCATAAAAAGATGTGTTTTTGTAACTGTCAAGGAAAGTTTCATATTTGGTTTTCACATGGAAGTTGCTCATATAGTTTTTCAAACAGGTTCTTTGTTTAAAAAAAAAATCATATAAAATGATTTGTAATACTCATTCAAAGAGATTGATGAGAGGTTTTCATATACACAAGTTATATCTTTCATAAAAGACAATATATATATTAGTTTTTAATCTGGAACATTGTAACTTTGATTCTGAAGTCATGACAGAACAAAGTATGTGATTAGTGAAACAAAGATCAACTCTATATTTAAATTGCTTCATATTTGTACATTCTTACAAGCCTATCAGTGAGATAACAACATTATAAGACTATTAGTGAGATAGCACCATTGTCAGTGAGACAAATCATCTAGTGAGGCTTTGTGCAAAGAATATTTTTTAGATAAGGCCAGTGAGGCCAAATTCGAGTGGTTTTATTCCCCAGGAGGGTTTCCACTCAAGAAAAACATTCTGTCAATTTTTTAAATGTGTTTTTTCATTATCTGTTCATTTCATATTTTCAGCATAAGTTCATTCATGATCTAATTATTGTTTAAAGAATTAAAATTTTAATTTGATCGTTAACACCGATTCACCCCCCCTCTTAGTGTTAACTTCACTCCAACAATTGGTATCAAAGCCAAACCTTGTTGTTGAGTCAACTAGGGGATCCTGCTTAGGAGTGCTAATTGCAACACAAGAATGTTTTTCTACAACCAGAGCACCACTCTTTGATGGTATTGGTTATGCCTTCTGCAAGTTTAGAATGCAAAAACATATTAACTCTCTAGGATATGATGTGTGGGAAGTAGTAGAAAATGCATTTACTGCTACATCACCCCCTTCTAATGCTGATCAGAAACAAGCATATGATTGCAATGCAAAAGCTGAAAATGCTATTTGTTGTGGACTTACTAATGATGTCTTGACAAAAATAATGGATTGTAAGAATGCTAAAGCTGTATGGAATAAATTCTCCAATATCTATGAAGGTGATGAGAAAGTTAAAGAAGAAAAACTTCAGAACTATAGGTTTAAATTTGATAGTCTACAAATGGGTGAGGATGAAAAGATTGCTGAATTTTTCTTGAAAATTCAAGAAAGTGTAAATGCAATAAGAGGTTTTGGAGAAAATCTTCCTGAAAAGCTTGTTGTTCAAATTTTTTTGAGATCTGTACCCACTAAGTTTGACCCAAAGATTGTAGCAGTTGAAGAAAGAGACATTAATAAGGTAACTCTTGATGATCTCCATGGTTTCTTTACTGCTTATGAGATGAGATTGAATGAACATAACTCTGTAAGTAAGGAATCTACTTTTAAAGCTGTTAAAAAGGATAATGATAAAACAAAGTTTGATGCCTTAGATGAAATAGAGTTATCTTTTGTAAGTAAACTAAAAAGAAGCTCAGGAAAGTATAAATGAAAATTACCCTTTAAATGCTTTAATTGTGGAAAGATAGGGCACGATGCAACAAACTATCCTAATAAAGATCTTGACAGTGATGATGAAAATGTTAAAATGACCTCAAAGAAAAAGCAACCAAACTTCAAAAATAAAAATGCCTTTAAAAATAAGAAAAATCTTTATGTTGATGTGACTGATAGTGGTTCAGTTGAATCTTGTAATGAGACTGAAGAAATTTTATTTATGGCTGAGGTTGTTCCTATAAAGCAAGTTGAATCAAATTATGAATCAGAAATTGATCTTCAGGGATAATTGAAATCTTCTCTCAAAGAAATTAAGAAATTGAGAAAAGAAGCAGTTACTTTGAAAGATAAAGATCAGGAAAGTGTACAAATTATTTCTAATTTAACTCTTAAAGGAGAAGAAACCAGAAAAATTCTTGAGATAACTCAAGAAAAACTGAAACATAAGGAGGATAGATGTTGCTCTTTGGAGGTAGAAGTTGTTAAGTTGAGAAATCAGCTTGTCTCTCCTGATGAGGGTCAATGTTCAAATCACAATGGAAAAGGAAAATGTAAGATTTCTGGTAATAATTCTAGCTTCAATTGTTATTGTTTCAATTGTAAACAATTTGGTCATAAGGCTAGTATTTGCAAGGTTTTATCTAAGAGAAGCTATAATATTGTTAATGGGAATCTCTATAAATTTCTTGTTAATCTTCAATGTTATGAATGCAAAGAAGTAGGTCATATAGCAGCATTTTGTAAATCTGATTTAAGAGTGCAGTCAAATAGAGCTAATAGAACCAAATTTGTTTGGAGGCCTAAACCAAAGAGAGAGATGGGGGGAGAGAGTTTGAGAGAGAGAAAAATACAAAGGGAAGGAGGAAGGTTGGGAGATTAAGAGAGAGGGAGAGAGGGAGGGAGAGTGAGAGGGAATGAGGGAGGGAGAGGAAGAGATGGGGAGAGGTAGAGAGAAGTATATAGGGAAGGAGAGATAGAGAGGGGGGAGGAGGGAGGGAGAGAGATAGAGAGAAATAGAGAGGGGGAGGGAGGGATAGCAGGAGAGAGAAGTGTGATAAAGAGAATGAGAGAGAGAGGATGGAAGGAGGAAGGTGGAGAGTTTGAGATAGATAGAGAGTAGGTTAGATAGAGGAAGGAGAGTGGTGGGATGAAGAGAGAGAGTCTAGAGCATAAGATATAAAAAATGAGGGAGATAGAGAGAGAAAGATGATACAACTTGTTGATTACTGAAATTTGACCTCCTGATTACTAAAATTTGACATGCTAATTACTGAAATTTGACTAAGTCTAGAATTTTTGAGATGTTCCAAAAACTAGAATTTGCATTATAACTCCTAGAGATCCAAAACCATTCTCAAACATCCTACCTATATACATGAAATATAAATTAAAGTATAAGAAAGTAAACATCCATATGTAAATGTCAACTTATACTTTAATGTTTATTTCATCTATATAGTTTCCCTGAAAGATAACAAGAAGAAAGAGACAAGAAAAAGAGAAGAAAAAAATTCAATGTAGACCAAAACACGAGCATGTTATAACACGCTCGCATTTTGGAAATGTTTTTTTTATTTTAAAAAATGCACATTTTTTGAACTCAAAATGCGTACATTTTTTGAAATTTAAACCATAACGCAAGCGCGTTATAATGCACTTACATTATGGCTTGGTAATGACCGATCCTAGGATCGATCATTACCAAGCTATAACACAAGCGAATTTTACTATAACGCACTCACGTTTTTTCTATTTCGAGATGAAAAAGTAAATTGACCACAAATTGGCTACCCATCTTCATGCACCTGCCCATACTTTTGAGTATATATGAGAGAAGTTGGGGGTTATTGTCCATCCTTTCTTTAACTAGATGCATATGGAGATGCATTAGTCCAGTGGATCCATGAATCTATCTTCCTTTTGGACTGATGTTTGGTGGCTACCTCTCAAGGAGAGTAGGAAGTATCATGTGTTGTCATTGTGCAGTTGATTGGGTGTACTCCTAAGGGGGAGTATTCAGTAATAGTATTGATCTTGGTTTAATTTCAAAAGGAGAGAATAATAAAAAAAATAGTTTTTCTTTTCCATTGATGTCAAAGGGGGAGAGAAAGTATCATGTGAAAAAGCTTACTCATTCAAAAATCAAGAAAAGTTGTAGGAAAAGTTGTTCAAAGTTGTTATGTTGTCTTTGATGGTTTTTCACATCATGTCTTGTCATCAATGACAAAGGGGGAGATTATTGAAAGTATAAATTATTGTCATTGGTGTCAATTGGATGGTGTTATCATTGGTGTAGAGGAATATGGTTATTGATTGTATATGTCGAGGATATTGAGAAAATTGTAATAAAGAAAGTTTGCAATTTATGCATGTATAGTTAAGGTTGAAGAAGTGTTGTGAGTACATGGATTTATCTTTATGTTGTTATGTTTGGAAGGGTGTTAGAGTGAAGTAATGTGCTGAAATAATGTCTCTAGTACTTGATCCCCAAGTGCTCTTGAGAAAATTTGACAAATAGCAAAAATAGTGTCATACAGGTATTTAGTGTATGCTTTGGGTTGTGATTCGTGTTTCTTCCAAGTTGATGCTATTCTTGTGCAGATTTGAGGTATTGTTCATGGATGTTGGTAGTTTCTATATCCAAAATTTGGGCTTCTGGATCGTTGTACAGTGTGAGATATCTTCACTAGTATGTGTGTTGGGCAATTCAATATTTTGGTTGTGGTCTGGGAGAAATGTGTTTGCTCCACATTTCTTCGCATCATTGTTTCAAGACATGTGATTCTTGTAAGGAAGCTATGGTAGCGAAACAACTTCCTACACTAATCTTGAGAGGAGAATAATGTAAAAATTTACAAATCTTTAATAGTTACCAAAAATTTAACAGAATAAACATAAATATCATGCATACCACAACACAGTGATTTACATGGGGAAAACCCTTTTGGGAGAAAAACCCCACACTCCAAAAGCCACCCAATATATTATTCAATAAATCACAAAGATTACAATATACTTGCAGAGAAAGATTCTCACAAGAGTATCACCATTCAGAGATCAAGAAACAACACGACCACTATCAGACTCTTTAGAATACATCACCATCTCTCTCATAGTCGTAATACAATGCCCTCATAAAATAGGGTTATATTCTAGGGCAAGACAGGCCAACAAAATATCTACCATTTGATCTAAAACCTAATAATGAATGATCTAGATTTAAAATATATCATTATTTAATGTATGTCGGCCATTTTAGGAGTTTCCTGAAAAAGTTAACATGCTCACATTTTTCTCTTTGCTACCATTGTATACACCTATCAGTGTAACTAGGAAATGTATATATAAATATATATACATCCTATCAACAATAAACCATATATAATTGCAAGGTTGAGACACATTTTCCCAACAAATCTCCCACTTGTCGAACACCTTGCAAGAGCAATGTGATAGTGTAAACATTATCTCTTTAATTTCTAGGGGACGAAAGACCCATAGTCTTTGAACACCATCTGAACTTCTTTGTGCTCACAGGCTTAGTTAAAGAATCAACAACATTCATCAAAGTCTCCACCTTAACCAACTTCACCCTGCCATCTTCGACCATATCTCTAACAAAATGATAGTGTACATCAATGTTATTGGTCCTATCATGAAATGTCAAGTTGTTGGCTAGACATATCACACTCTGACTGTCGTCATAAATTGTCACCGCACCTTGTTTTATTCCAATATCTGAACATAGTCTCTTAATCCAAATGGATTCTTTACAAGCATGAGTAGCTGCTATATACTCTACTTCAATAGTGGACAAAGCAACCATAGCCTATTGCTTATGCATCCAACTAATTGCACCACCAAATAATGTAAACACATAAGCACTGGTGGATTTTCTACTATCAACATCACCTACCCAGTTTGAATCCACATAACCATGAATATCAAGGGAAATCTCATCTTCAGTCATATTACTATGATAACATAAGGAATAATCTAAGGTACTATGCAAATATCTAAAGACTCTTTTAATTGCATCCCAATGAACTCTACCAGGATTAGAAATATATCTATAAAAAAATTTCACTGCTTGGGAAATGTCTGGTCTAGTACAAGTCATAGCATACATCAAACATCCAACTGCACTTTGGTAAGGAACTCTTCTCATGTCTTCTATCTCTGATGGAGATGTTGGACAATATGAAATAGATAACTTTGTTCCAACTAAGACAGGAACACACAATGGTCTACAATACTGCATATCAAACCTTTGTAAAATTGAGTTGACATACTTACTTTGGCCAAGCCATAGCTTTCTGTTCACTCTATCTCTTTTAATTTCTATCCCAAGAATGTTTCTAGTTGCACCAAGGTCTTTCATTGAAATTTAGCAACAATTTGAGATTTTTCTAAAATCACACCTTTCCCTTTGCCAATAAATAATATATCAACATATAATGCAATAAATAGGAAATAATCACCATCAGTTTTATAATAAACACAATGATCTAATTTAGAACACTCAAATCCTAAACTCAACATATATGTATAAAATTTTTGGTACTTCATCCTAGGACTCTGTTTTAGGCCATACAAAGATTTCTTCAAATTTCAAACCAATTTACTTTTACCTTTCACCACATAGTGCTCTGGCTATGTCATATAAATATCCTCCTCCAAATGACCATGAAGGAAAGCATTTTTCACGTCCATTTTCTCAACCTCTAAATCAAAAACAACAACAATAGAAAGAAAAAATCTAATGGATGTCATTTTTGAACTAGGTGAAAATATCTCACCATAATCAACACCCTCAACTTGAGAGTAACCCTTCGCAACCAACCTTGATTTGTACTTCTCAATACCTCCATCTGAACCAATCTTTTTCTTGAACACCCATTTACAACCAATAGGTTTTCATCCTTCAGGAAATGGTACAAGATCCCATGTATCATTCTTTTTCAAAGATGCCATCTCTTCATCCAGAGCAATCTTCCAATATTTTATATCATTCATATTTAGTGCCTCTTCTACAGATCTAGGTTCATCCATGTTAGTATTCAAATAAAAAATACATCTCCAATCATCAGGTGAATACCTTTCAGGTGGTTTTCTATGTCATGTAGACCTATGAACATGTTGAGTTAGAGTTTCTTCCTCCTCTTCTGAAGATCTAGAGCTAGATGAGCACTCTTCAACTTCTTGTCTATCATTGGACCTCGATTCAACTTTCTTAGAAGTAGAAGGAAATTGAATCACATCTTTCTATTTACTTTTTTTTGGCTGCAATGTAATAGAAGAAAGCTTAGTTTCTCTAAAAATAACAATTCTACTATGTATTACCTTCTATGCAATAGGATCCCAAAGCTTATATCCTTTCACACCATAACTATATCTGATGAAGATACATTTCGAAGCCCTATTCTCCAACTTTGTTTGCTTCTCCTTTGTCACATGTGCATATGCCTCACAACAAAAAACTCTAAGATGTCTTAATGAAGGATTGTGACCCTACCATGCCTCTATAGTTGTCTTATCAACAAGAGTTGATATAGGAGACCTGTTAATCAAGTAATAGGCAGTGGCAACAACTTCAACCCAAAACCATTTTTATAGATGAACACCACTCAACATACTCCTAGCCTTCTCCATAAGTGTCATGTTCATTCTTTTAGCAACTCCATTCTGTTGTGGAGAATACATAGTTGTTTTCTCTCTATGAATACCACAATCTTTCTAGAATCTATCAAAATCATTAGAGCAAAATTCACCACCATTATCAGTTCTCAAAAAAATTATTTTCTTTCTAGTCTACAACTCAACCATTTCTTTAAACTCTTTAAATCAACTAAAAATTTCAAATTTACTCTTTAGAAAATATACCCATGTCCTACTATAATCATCAATAAATGCCACATAATATGAAGATTTACCAATCCAAGGAATATCTACAAGACCAAACACATCAGAATGAATAAGATCTAATACACCACAAGATTTATGAGAACTTGAGTAAAGATGAACACAATTTTTTTTTCCATAAATGCAATGCTCACAAAAATCAAATTCAAGATTACAATCAGACAAATCTTCAACAAGGTTTTTATTTTTCAAGGTCCTTAGACCCTCTTCTTTAATGTGGCCAAGTCTTTGGTGCCATAACATATTTTTCTCTATAGGTAACTTTTTTTCCGAAGAAAGAGCACCCTTGGGTACCCAAAAGCCATGTCCATCTACTAAAGGTGAAGCCCTCACTTCTTCCACATAATTACTTTTCACATAAGTACTATTACACTAAAAAATGCATGCATCAAGCTTATACAATATGCCATATCTAACACCTCTAGAAATCACCATAGCATGTCTACCCATCTTGCATCCTACATCTGAAAATACTACCTGCACACCCGCATCTATTAGTTTGCTCATAGATAACAAATTTCATGCTAATCCAGGGATATGAAACACACTAGTAATCCTTTTTATTCTACCATCAGGAAACCTAATTTTAACTTCACAATGACCAATAATTTCTAAATGAGAATCATCACCCAAGTATACCTTACCTCCATCAAATTCTTCATATTCAGAAAACTAATCTCTATTAAATGTCATATGAAAATATGCACCTAAGTCAATTAACCATGCATCATTATCTGCACGAGTTTCCAAAGGTGCAATGAATGTGTCACCACCTTCCTTCTTAGACTCGGAATTAGAATCAAATTTCTTCTTTTTCTTCTTATTTTCTTCTTTGCATTCCTTATGAACATGTTCAGGCTTACCATAGTTCTAGCAAATAACTTTGGACTTTCTAGGAGATTTAGATCTTCCTCTAGACTTGGATTTTTCACGCTTCTCATTTTTCTTTCCCTTTTCCTTAGGTCTTCCATGAACATTTAGGGCCTCCTTAGAATTGATGGATACCTTCCTCCTCATCTCATTAGAAAGTAAAGAACCCAACACATCTTTAGTCTTCAATATAACAAAAGTACTCCCAATAGCCATAACAAGAGAATCCCACGAATCAGGAAAAGAACAAAGCAAGATCTGACATTTCTCCTCCTCATCCATTTTGACACCAACTTATTCCAATTGAGCCACCAACATATTGAATGCTTCTAGGTGGTCTGTGACTCATCCACCTTCTTCCATTCTCAAGGAATACAACTTCTTCCTCAAGAAAATATTGTTCACTAAAGATTTGGCCTAATACATCTCACCAAGCTTCTTCCACAGTTTTTGTGCAGAAGTATCTTCATGGACATTAACTAAAATAGAGTCTTCCAAGCAAAATTTGATTAGAACCTTGGCTTTACAGTGCATAATATCATATTGAGCATCCTAAGTAGGATCTATAGGCCTTGAAACATTCTCATCAACAACATCCCACAGATCTTGATCTATCAACACATCCTCCATCTTTAGCTTCCATATCTCAAATTATTTCCAAAAAATTTCACCACCTCTATTCTCCCTGATGAACTTTCCATCTGAAAATTCCTACAACAAGATCATAGAGTGTCTTCTGCACAAGCTCCCACTCAAATCTAGATTAGTTCAAAAAACCCAACAACCCACAACTGAAACCAAAGGTGATCAAGATCTGATAATACTTATAAGGAAGCTAAGGTAGTGGAACAACTTCCTACACTAATCTTGAGAGGAGAATAATTCAAAACTTTAAAAATCTTTAACAGTTACAAAAACTTAAACAAAACAAACATAAATATCATGCATACCACAACATAGTGATTTACGTGGGGAAAATCCTTTTGAGAGAAAAACCCCACTAAAAAATCCACCTATTGTGCAATTTTTGCACATACGCCCTGCTGAAAGTAGGGACCCTCTTTCGCTTCAGTTTTGGTTTTTTGGCCCTTTCTTTTTAAGGTTTTGTCTTATCTTGGCATGTTCTTTAATGTTTATTTTTGATTGCCTAAGTGTTTCCCCAGGTTATTTATTGAAAACCTTAAGTTCTGGACAAAGTTCAGGTTTTTACCCTGATTCGGGATTTTCCACCTTGGTCGGATTTTCCCGAATCCCGATTGGATTCCAGCTGGACCTTGTTGTTTGGGGATTCTTGGTCTTCGCAGATTTCTGCATGGACTGGATTTTCCTGGATTCCACCCTATTGTCGGCTTTCTGAGTTTTCTGACTGTCCTGTCGATTGCATTAATGGCTTCATGCATGCTTTGAAGGATGTATTTAACTTGATTTATGGGATCTTTTGTGCCATCATGCTTATTGTTGTTGTCGTTTGAGCTAAGTAGTGTTGTCTTGTGATTTATTGACATCGTTTTGGGGCATTTGGGTTTGAATTGATCGATTTGGTGGTGATTTCTTGTGCATTCCTACATCTATTCTTTGTGGACGCCATTGGGCTTCGCATTTTTTGTTTCTGAGATTGATTTCCACTTTATAATGTTATGTTTTTATTGCCTTGCCTTTGATTGAGAATTATGAATGGCAAGTTGATGTTATGAGAGCCTATGGGACTTGAATTCTTGAATATTTGATCATTTCATGCTAGGGTTGTTCAGTATTGCATCACTTGTCATCTCCTAGGTGAGTTTTGAGCTCATTTGTCTATTTGCATTTTGATGAATCTTGCCTGAGAGTATTTAGTAAACCCTAGTAACGACTTAGCAATTGAAACAACTAAATTCTGAGCTTGCATGTGTGCTAATGGCGGATGAATAGGGTTTGAAACTTAGGACAGTTCCATGTCAGGTTATTTCGTCTTAAAATTGACCTAGAATGTAAAGAAAATCTATGAAAGGTCCATCCCTGACTTGCCTTGAGTTGAAATTTTGAAATTCATGATTGATTTGGTGTTTGGGTAAAATCATGACTATCCATCCCTTCTGAATTTTCTTCGCTATGACCCTTCAAAGTCGAGGAGATGTCATATCGATCACCCTGTATTTCTCCAAGAAGCCTTCCTAAGTTCATATTTGATCGCCGTGACATTATCATTTCTCACACTGATAAAGTCTTCTATGTCCGTCGGCAAGACAAGCCCTAGTCGGCAAGAGGTCATAGTGAGCTCCATTAGTTATATCGATATTCATTTGCTTCACTAAGACATCCATCCTTTGGTGAGACCTTTCGGCAAGCTCACAACTCTTTCCAAGACCTTCACTTTCGGAGAGACTACCAACGGTCGCCAAGACTTCATGGCAAAGCCTTCCTTTCTTGGCAAGCTCAGATCTTCTTTCGAGGAGACCACATGTCAGAAAGAGGTTATACCGATGGGACTTCATGTCAATGAAACATTACGCAGTAGGCAAGACCTCTAGCTGAATCCAAAACCTATTGCTGAGACACCACAACTTCACGGAGGCCTCATATCAAAAAACTTTAGTCTGGCCGAAGTGTTTGCTTGGACCTCAAAAGTCAGTGAGACACAAAAGATTCGCTAGGACCTTACCTCGACTCCCCTTTGGTCATATCGATATATTTGCTATATTGCCAGTCGGTAAGACATGCCCCACTCAGTGTGACCTCATTCCAAATGAAATTTGCTTGGCTGAAGTACATGCTTTTGCACCGATTGGTTCAGAGTTTTGACTTATCCGCAGATTTCCGTCGGGTCCGGATTTCTCCAAAATTTGGCATCTCTCTGATTCTCCAAGGTCTGCACTCTGGCTCGTTCTTCACAGAAATCCGTCCCTCATGGATTTTCCTGAAATCTGATGAAATATAAAGGAACATGAGATAATTGGATTTTTTTATGATTTGTGATACATTTAATGATTATTTCATGTCATATTTGGATTTTCCATATAATTTATTGATTGATCATGATCAGGTTTAATGGTTAAGTATTTGTTTCTTGGTTATTCTGTTGGAATCCAATCGGTCTAGAATTTCTCGAAATTCCTCTCTGGCTCAGATTCTGTGGATGGTCTTGAAACCCAAAATTTGTTGTGGTCATCTCATATGAATTGTAATAACTTTGGCTATATGAGATTCATTCTAATGATGTATTGATGAATTAACCTTGCTCTCCTGTGGCTTTTCACTATGATTTCCGTGTTGAGTGCAGGTTGAATCTAGCAAGGCAGCAACTAGGTCCTCAATGTCTGATGCAAAGAGGATTAAAATGGACATTAAGAGCAGGATTCCTGAGAGTAAAGTCACTTCAATTTGGTCGGAGGTGACTGATACAAATGTCGGATCATGGGATTATGAAGAGTTTAAAGAAAGAATGGTGGCTAAGGATTCTCCTTTGGTGGCTAGAAGGATGATGGAATCAGGCTTGTCCCATGTTGCTGGTTTCCCTTCTGCGGTGCAGTGTTATGAGCTGGTCCTTGAGTGCACTAGGCACTATGATCAGGACACACAAAGAATCATTGGTCCTCAAGGGAGGGTTGTATCAAATCTCAACCCTGTCTCCATTGCCCAAACATTTGATATGCCAGACAGGTCTCATGTGGTGGGATTCAACATAAGGGCAACTTAGGAGTTCTACGATGAGTAGACTATGAGGTCACAACAATTTATCAATTCTTGGCTGGAGAAGCCTAAGTCTCACTATTCTAAATTACCCAAACAACTATTTAGGATAAAGTTCAAGAAGTAATATTATGATGCCATCACTCTTCTCAGCAGGGTGGTTGGATTGAAGAATATTGGCATGTTTGAGAATTGGATGTGCCACGTGATTGTGAGGATGGAGCAAGAGAAGATTAATTACCATTGGGCAGGGATCATTAGTGGAGCACTCCATGAACAGTTATCCAATGTGTTGTAGACCAAGACTTTCACAATGACTTCATATTTGGTCTATGCACTTGCAAGATTCCATCCCTACAAAGGATTGGATACAAAGGGAATTTCCAGACAGGATATTATTTATGAAGTTTTCCCTCAGTTGCACTTGGGAGGTTCAAACTATAGGAGGGAAAATGATGCATTTACCATGTATATCACTAGAATGCTTCAGGAAGCAGAGCATGTCAGGATTTTAGACTAGGCTAAAGAACTCATCAAGAAATATGGGGCATGGTTTATTCAGTTCCCAACTTTCTCCTATATTAGGATTGATGGCTTCTAGAGAGCTCCATATAGACTTCCAAGGTATCCCACTAATCACATTATATTGTTGGAAGTAACTAGGAAGATTTGTGACTTTGATGCTATTGTCAAGAAAGACAAGCATAAGACTAGATTTGGTGGAGATTTTCCCCTAAGGATTGGCACTGGAGAAGCGTGTCCTTCCATTATTTTTGCCCAGGCTTCAGAGGAAGAAATGAATACCCTCGGTCTATCTTTTCATTCTAGGAGATCAAGGTTTGATATTATAGGGGAGGCCCAAAAAAGGCCAACAAAGAGTATTTGCATCAAGTGAATTTGGAGGACTACTGGGCCAACTACAATGATGAATTTGAGGTCGGAAAGAAGAAATTCTCCCAGCTTCCAGTTGAGTCAATTCAGTTATATAATGTAAAGGCAGTTCCCGATCAATTGGAAGATAATGGAAACTTGATCCAGGATCATGCTTATGAGGCCATAAAAGAAAGACCAATTGGTGATGTGGATTGGTTAGAGGAGGAAAAGATAGAATTGAAACAACTAGTGGATCCAGTTATCAAATTTACTAGGACGTGGCTAAAGCATAAGCTATGGGAGCTGGAAAATAATGGTTTACAGTGCACCTATGAACTAATGGGAGATTTGGATCCCCACTCCACCTCTGAGGAATCTACCGAATAGGATCCTAAGGGAAAGGGTAAGTTGGATTCTCCATTCAAAATCAAAATTAAAGGTGTTCAAGAAACAGAGGCCCAGGAAGCAGAAAGATAGAGAAAACCAAAGGCCAAGCAGAGAACAAGGACAAGGAATTTTGAGTAGAAAGGGACTGAAAATCAGAATCTTGAGGTTGATGTGTCAGTGCAAAAGAATCCAAGGGAAAGCTGGCCCCAGGAAGAAGTGGCCCACCAGTGGACAAAGGAGAATGCCAAGGTGTATGCAAGGAGGTCTAGGACTCCTTCTCCCAGGGACAGTGTGCCTAAGGCGGATCTCCCTCTGATGGTTTCTCATGAGGGGAAAAATGATGATGTGCCTTCCACTCATGGAGCTCAAGGAAAGCCTAGTGAGTCAGAGGATGTTGAGGATCATCCAGATACTGAAGGGGGGGAATTTCATGAAGGTGATCTCCATAGTGTAGAGGCAGAAATTGAAAAGATAATGCAATCCTCTATGGTTGCATATGCGGATTCCCCTGTTAGAACTGAAGAAGTCCCTCCACAAGAAGAGGAAATAGTGAAGGTTCCATCACCTGAACAAGAAGAAGAGCATGCTGAGGGGAAGGAAAGTAGGATGGATTAGACTCCTAATAAAAAGAATTTGAGTGAGGAGGCACCTAAGGATCAACATGAGGAGAAGCAAAGTGAGGTGCAATTGGAGTTCACTATCCCTGGTTGGTTGGACATAGAGATAAAGAGAAAGTAGGTTATTTTGGAAGATAGTCCACCAAATTAGGATGCACTACTAGCCAAAATTGGAAAAGACAAAGGTAAGAAAAAGGCTAGGGTGATCTCGAGGATTGAAAGAGACGAAGTTCATGATAGAGTTGTTCACATTGCCACCCCTGCTCCAAATAAAAACAGAGATAATGTGGCTGGAAAGGATTATAATGTGTAGACTTTCAACTTGGGGCCTACATCAGTCGAACAAAATATTGAAGATTATGAGGGTTCTAGTGCAGTCATAGTGGGCAGGCTGAGAAAGGAAATGAAAACCAAGCAGGAGCTAAAGAAAGAAAATGAAAATCTCAGGAAATGCTTGGAGGACTTAATGAAACCACTGCATTCCATTAACCCTTCAGTTTCTACTATGAATCCTCTACCTCAAGAGACCATCACCGAGCTAGAAAAGATGAAAGCTTCCGTTGTTGCCACCACAAATTGGCTAAAAGGGGTGAAAATAAAGGGTGATGAAGCTATTAAGGAGATTATGTCAATTGGGAAGGATGCTATCATGGCAACTGATTGGTTGAAGGTGGTGTTGGCACAAGATAAGGAAGACACAGATCTCCTTCTACAGAAAACTAGAACTATCATGGAGTACACCTGGGATAGGTTGGTATGTGACGGGATTCTTCCTTCCTCCAGAGCTGCCAAACCATGGGAGTGGTATGAGGCATTGCAAATTAGGTAGAAGATGTTGAAGAAGATTTATAAACAAAGAAGGTAGATTGATGATACCCTAAGTGGTGTATATAATGGCTCCATTTCCTTCTTTGAAATTATGATGGGAAGAAGGAAGATCATGCCCAAGTATTTGAGTCTGGAACAGTTGAGAAATTGGTGGCAGGATGTTTACTCACCACTTGATGATGGTTCTGTTTCTGAGCACCAGTTGGATGATGTAGCCACCTACCTTGTAGTTATTGACAAATACCTAATATATAAGGTGGATTGGGATAAGTTGGTCAAATGGTCAAGAGAAGAGATTGCGTCCATTGAGAATCAACTTAGGGTTTTTCCTTTGCCACCAGTAGCTGACTTGGATGGGACGCTTTTGAGAGTTCATGAAGGGCCGGATCGGAATAGAGACAAAGGGGAAGGCACTTAATGCCCAACTACTTCGGTATTTGTGCTTCCCCATTATCGCGCCCTACATTGGTCTGAGCTACATTAGGAATCTCGGGCCGACCTGGGTGTAGTTTGTGCATTTAATGCATTCCTTCATTCCATTTTGACTTTCTCTTGGCTGGTTAGTGGTGCCCAGTTAATGCTGCAAGCTCTTGCTTGGCTAACAGTTTTTTTGGGGGATTCTATATATTTGGCATTTTTCCTCATTTGTAATGGTTAGAATAGTCATAAAGGGTTAGAAGATAGAAGTAGAATAGATCAAAATAGTTAGAAGGGAATAAAGCAAGTTAACAAGTAGTAGTTCTCAAGCAAATATTGTAACAAAAAGCTAGAATTGTTGCTATAGTGGATAATTCGAATGCAAGTAATGACATTGTGATTTGGTGCCCTACTTGTATTCTCTTGTCTTGCATGGTTCTTGCTATTCCATCTTTAAAATTGCTTTGAGGAGGTTAATATTTAGATTAGATTTGATTCAATAATGTTTGTGATTTGATACTCGAATGTTGTAGCAATCCTTTAGTCCATACTTTTCGCAACCAACTGATTGTTAGTTGCTTTACAAAGTTAGCTTGGTCTTCATATTCGTTGTGCTTAGTTCAATCGTGAAGATTTGTTCATTTCAATTGTAATAGGGTTGTTTGAATGAATATTCATGATTTGAAAATCTTAACACCTCAAAAGATTGCACTATTTTTTGTAAGATTGTAGATTTATCTGGGTCAAGTAGAGATTGGTTTTGAGGGATTGGTCCATTTCGAGTGTTGGTTATTTTCATTGTTAATCTTAGGAGTAGTATTAGATTTAGAAATCTCGTTGAAACCCTTATCTTTTTTCTATTTCTTTGATTATTGGATTAGATCTAGGATTAAAGTATCATCATATTGTTAGATCTGATAAAATTGATTCAGTATTTTGCTTATAGTAAGGTTCCATTGTGATTACCAACATTTTCACATTTTATCACTAAGTTGTTTATGCATTGTCAAGACCCGACATTAGAGACCTTGGGGTTATCTCTTGAGGCTTGCTGATAGAGATTTACCTTTCAAGAGAGATAGGATATTATATTATGTTTGAGTTGTTGATGTGCAGAAAACACCATCAACACCACCCACTATATTATTTAGTAAATCACAAATATTACAATATACTTACAAAGCAATCTTCTCATAGGAGTATCACCACTCAAATATCAAGAGATAACATGACTACTATTAGACTCTTCATAATACATCACTGTCTCTCTTGCAGCCATAATACAACGCCCTCATAAAATAGGGTTACATTCTAGGGAAAGACATGCCAAAAAAATATCTTCCATTAGATCTAAAACCTAATAATGAACGATCCATATTTAAAATATATCATTATTTATTGTATGTCGGCCATTTTAGGAGTTTCTTGAAAAAGTTAACATGCTCACATTTTTCTCTTTGTTGCCATTGTATACAACTATCGGTGTAACTAGGAAATATATATAAATATATATACATCCTATCAACAATAAACCATATATAATTGCAAGGTTGAGACACATTTTCCCAACAGTTTTGAGAATAAGTTAATGAGGTTTCTCTCTTGCTTGGTTCAAGAGGAATTCAGATTTAGTGTTGCTAATGTTGGGTTTCAAAGTTACAGTGTACTACAGTGAGTTCAAATGTATAAAATATTCATATTTTTTAGGTGAAGCTTGTTGTGAAGGTTCTGGATGGATTTACAAGTTTTCATTACATTCTCTAGATCATGTTCAAGTGAAGTTTGTTGTCCAGAAAGATTGGATTGAGTTAAGGATGTGTGTACTTAATTATTTTATGTGTTTACACGAGTGTTGGATACCTTGTTCTAAACACTACTTGTGAAGCTTATGAAATTGTGTTGAGGTGTGTTGGGACTCATTTAGGTCATCATTAAGAATGTGTATGGGTCACCCTCATTCTCTTCCACTACAAAATGTTTTGGTGACGACCTAATTTGAATTTGTAAATAAAAATTATGTATGGCCAACCTTGGAAGGGTTTCAAGGTTGAAGACAATATAAGTATGAGTTGATATGTTTATGAAAGACAAGATATATGTGAGATAGTGATGTGATGCAAGTTTGAGTAGATCGGTGCAAAATTAAAGTGTTGAGTTCCCTAAGGCAGTGAGTTGATGGTTTACTCTATCTTTTAAGCATGTCTGCAAATATGTGAGAAAATTATGGTGGACTTCCTATTGCATTGAGATAGTTTTATCTTTGTAACAATTCTCTTCTATCTTCTTTGTAATTCTGTGGTAGTGAGCCTGAGTAGTGATCCCTCATTGGATAGTGTGTCCTATTTTGGTAGTGACCCTCTCTAGCAATGAGCCTTTGTATTCAGTTTTGGAATTATTTATAAATTGTGAGTTAATCCTCACCCATTTTTTCCTTCATTGGGTTTTCCACATAAATATGGTGTTCTTATGTGCATGCTTTTACTACTTTCAATTTCTAGTTCTGCATTTAATGATTAAAGACATTAGCAGAGTAAAGGTTTTGTGAATTCTTACAGATCTAACTTTTGTTGAGAGTTTTAAAGGTTAAAGTTGATATAACTGATTCACCCCCCTCTCAGTTGTATTGTTCAATAGAAAGAAGTCATGAAGATAAATTCAAGAAAAGTTCTACAATTCTTGATGAGTTGATTGTAGGTCAGAAAGAATCCAAAGATAAAGGTGGTTTGGGACTTGAAAAAGAAGAAAGCTCAAAAGTAGATCATACACCTAATGTAAAAAAGATCAATGAATTAGAGAAAAGTAATGATGAGAAGAAAAATGGCAAGATCTAGAATCAAAGAAATAATGTTAGAAGACCTCTAGTCAGACAACCAAATGCTCAAAGGTACCCATCTTTCAATGGTTTTTGTTATTTTTGTAATAAATATGGACATAGAGAAATAGAATGTAGAAGTAAAGTGAATTTGAATGTTCCATCCTTTACTGGTCAATACTTTACATGCAAGAAATTTGGATATAGAACAAGTGAGTGCAAAATTCAAATGATGAATGCATATAATAGTGTTAGAATGATTCAACATTTCAGTGGTTACTATTATAGATTCTATTGATTCAGACACAAAGCTAATCAATACAAATCTAGGATGAATGGAAGAAATGTTGTTTAAAATAATTTTGTATGTCAAAATTGTAATAGACCTAGAAATATTGCTAAGTTTTGTAGAAGCATAAATACAAGGAAGGATAATCCTGTAAACTAGAGGAATGAACTTTTAAAAAAGGTTGATCCGGTTGTTCAGTAAAGAAGGAAATGGAAAATATTTGGATAAAGAAGGAAGATACATAAAGACAAGGGAGAATCTATACCACCCTCCAGTTTAGATGTTTCCTCCAAAAACTAAGCCAAGAGCTATGGCTTAGGGGGAGCTTTAATGCATATATTTTATCCCCTTCCAGAAAAAGAGGTACTAAATCTACAACACAAAGATATGTGATGACGAACAACATGCTAGATATATTTGTGAAAATTGTGGAAGAAAATATGTCAATAAAGAGATTTGTGAAGCTTGAGAAGTTGTATGTGTATATAGAAAATATGTATATAGCTTTACCGCTTGAAGCATTGATTACATAAATTTTGGTAGATGAAAGGGTTATAAGAAAATTGGCCAAGGAAAATTCATTTCACAAAGTATTTGAAGAGAATAAAAGCAATGAGAAGCAAATTTGGAGTGCAAAAGGAAATTCAAAGATTAGTGCATCAAAACCCTAATTTTGTGAAGTGAAGTAAAAAGGTATTTAGAAACATGCCCTAGTTTTTTAAAATACTTGTTTAAAAGTAGTTTGAATACATTTTGCAATGGCTACATTGAAGGTTGTAGATATTTCAAAGAAACCTCAACCTAAGTTCAAGAGATATCCTGCTAGAGCCATAAAAAATGACCCATTAGGTGCACTCTCACACATACCATATGGGGTTTTACCGACTAAGGATGTTATGGCTTATATTCATGCTACGATGGAATAGCATTCTCCCTCCAAATTAGGAGATCCATGAGTGAATGAATTAATAGATGATAATTTCAACCTAGAGCTAAAATAAAAAAACCTAGTTGAGAAAAAGTTGGATGTATGGCAATGGTTCCCACCTTTCTACTATGATGGAAAATGGATTAGAATGGTGTTGCAGAGGATTAATAATCAATTTTTTGAGACTAACATGCCCCACATGATAACAAAGGAAGTAATAAGGGAAGTCACTAGTCTATGCTCCTCTAGATCAGTTCTCATGTTGAAATACATGAAGAATGAAGTAGTAATGGAGAAAACTGTAGCTATATATGAAAAAAGAGCCTTGACAATGACTCCCATCAAAAACCCTGATGTGAAATACATCGCCATGGTTATTGTCCATATAAGGTCTACTTCACAAATAGGGATGAATTTGTTTCTTCCATCGCAATTAATGTGGCACATGAGATGGTGGTGAATGGCATTGAATTTGACCTCTGTGAGTTGCTTAGGCAACAACTAATGGAGAATCTAAGGCTAAAAAAAGAGAAGTATGTTTTCAAGTATGGTACTCTGGTTATGTGTCTAATTTTTTACTTTCTAAAGGAGATTCCAGTATTTGGAAAGGTAAATTGGTCTAGTAGAAGACCTATTGCATTACAAATTGCAGACCACATGAGGAGTCTTGAGAATATTACATCACAAGATGAAGAGCTTGTTGCTTTATTTATTGTTTTCTAGAAAAGGATATATGAGAGGAAAAGGATTCCAAGGAATATTGTTGAGAAATAAAAATATGAGATCACATTTCTTGTATCTACAAATTATTGTATTGTGGAGGTAGTGGAACCGAAGACTATTTGGGTTCTTGAGTTAGGATATGAGGTAACATAGGCATAACTCATTGGTTGTGCAAATGTTCTATTGAAGAGTCCAAAGGATGTAAACCAAGGTTTGGAACATTTGAAGAAAAAACCATGGAGGAAAATTTGAAGCAGAAGATACCTTTGATGAGGAGAAATGATGATAAGGTGGTGGATGTATATGCACAACATTTAGGTTTGTCAAAAGAAAAGGTGGAGTATGCAAGAGAAAAATCTAGAGCAGACAAGAGTGCAAATGAAGCATTAGGGAGTACCAAAGATCAAGAAGAATATCTACCACTAGACTCCCTTTGCATAAAAGTCCTCTAGGAATTTACCATATGCTAGAGGGAAAAGAAATCTACTGCTAATCCTTTGGTTAGGGATAAATCCCCTCTGATAGTGCATGCCACAAGGGAAGAAAAGAAGAAGACTGCCACAACAATACCCCCTACTACCCCTACAAGAAGAAGAGTCAAGAAAAAGGCTATGAGGGAAAAGAGTATAGGCATTAATGTTGTTGATGAAGAAGAGGAACTAGAAGAAGAAGGACCACAATTGGTCTAGAGAGGAAGGAAAGATACTTCACAAGGTGAAGCTAGCACAAAAAGGAGAATTGACATAGTAGATACAAAGAGTGAGGAAAACTTTGAGAAAGAGAAAGAGGATTTCAAAATTCAGATGTGAGAAAAGGAGAAGGAAGCCAAGAAGGATTCTTTGGAGAAGGAGAAAGAGACAATTCAAAAGAAGAAGTCTCTAATAAAGGCCAAGAAGTAGAAACAATAGGAAAGATCTCATTCCCCAATGAATCTTGGGGGCACTGTTTAATAGTATTGTGCATAATGACATGTTGAAGGAAACTATAGAGTTATACAAGGAATCAAATGAGGTGGAAAAGGCCACCATTCTTGAGGCTATTGTCAAGTACATTGTGGTACTTGAAGCATATTTGAAGAATATTAGGAAAGATATTCCTGATGATGTATGGAACATTCTACTGAAAAGAAGGGAAGAAGCTATAATGGAACATGAAAGGCTAAAATATGAAGCCTTGGAATGAGCTTGTGATAGAATTTCAAAAGATGACAGGGCCACATTGGTCACTGTATACAGTAAGGAAATGAGAACCAAGCAAAGAATCAGAGTCCTCATGGGAAAAGATCAAAGTGACTTGGAAAGAATCCAAAAAGAAATCAATGACAAAGCTAGGGAGATTGTTCAAAAGCTACCTAGACTGCTTCTAGTGACTGAAGAAGAAGTGAAAAATGCAGAAGAAGTACACATTGATGATGCTCAACATGAGCTAGATATGAATAAAGAAGTTGCAACATATAACACTCCTCTGGAAGTGGAGGATATGGAAAAATAAAATAAAGAAGAGGCAATGATCGAAGAATCCATTGCGAAGGAAAATGTTGCAATTGCTCCTCCAGTATAAAATGATGAAGCCCCTCCTCCAGTAAACATAGATAACATTGCAAAGGTAGGCAAAAAAAAAAGGAAGTGAATACAGATAAAGGTGATGATGAGGAAAAGGTTGTTGATGAGGAAGGTGAAGAGCATGGTAATTAAGAAGAAGAGTGAGAAGAGAATAAAGAAGAAGAAGAAAAAAAAGACAAAGATGCATCTAAAGATATTGAAAAAGGATGAAACAAATGACTTTGGAAAGACTCTAGAAGAAAAGGATAAGGTTGTGGAGACCACAAAGTCTCTTGGTGAATCTTTCAGCTCCTCTGGAGATTCTTTGAAGAATTTATTAAGTGTTCAGCCTAGTTTCCAACCTATTGTGTCCTCTTAGTTGCTGCAACTATTAATGACTCAAGGTAATGTTGACTTGAACAAGATTTCTCATATTCACAAGCTACAACTAGGAGACTTGTTCCATACATCTACAAGAAAGGAGATAATTGAAACCCATCAAAAGAGAGAAGAACTAATGGATGAGGTAGTCAAAGTGTTTCAAGAGATCATATTTAGATCATATGTGGATACCACACTCTTCAATATTAAAAAATTTAAGCTTTTATTTAATTCATTCAAATATTATGCATCCAGACTTAAGGAAGAAGATGAGAAGGAAGTGGAAAATAGATTGAGTGATAAGAGAATGATGGAGATGATAGAGAAGTGTGTTGTTGCACACAAGATTTTTTTTGAATTATTGAAATATGCTGAAAGCAATGTAGGCGAGGTGAAGACATTATTGCAATATGGCATGAAGTGGCTCAGAGTCACACAAAACATAACAAAGGAGATGGACTCTATTGAGTCATAGATTAATGCTGCCTCTAGTGCTTATGAGTCGGTTGTTGATCTCACCAGTCTCATAAGATGCAAAATTGAAGATCTTCATAAGAAATTTTTCTAACTTCAAGCACAAAAATAACATATCATAGTATAATTTGGAGAAGGGATATAGTCACCCAAATTATTACCAATTTCTAAGGAAGTACTCAGTTCAGGAAAGGAAAAACGGATGAACCTAACACCTACTTCACTAGAACAAGGAGAAGAACTATTGTTGGAATTTGAAACATAGAGCAGGATGCTTGTTGAGGCCAAACAAGAATAGGAAGATAGTAGGCCAGACTAGGAAGATCAGGTGAAGAAATTACAAGCATCAACCACCTCCGGATGACTCATCTTTCATGTTTTTATGTATTTTTCTGATTCTTTGTACATATACAAACATATAGAGTTGTATTCCAGTATATTTTTTCTCTGGTACATGACTCAAGGGGAGTTAATTCTTTTCACAACTATGTGTATATAGCTACATCATTTAGGGGGAGTTTCAGTAATGGATCAAAACAATGTATATAGGCTCTCTTTTCCCTTGATGTCAAATGGGGAGAGTATTGGAGAACATTTTTGGAGTTTTTGGCATGTTGCCATCAATGACAAAAGGGGAGATTGTTGGAGGTTTGAGGAGAATGTCATTGATGATGGTTGTTAGAAACACGAGCATGGAGAATGTACATAGCAATGTAATACAGTGTTGTCATTGATGTATACATTATTGTGGACTAATTTGATCAATATTGACATGTTTCTAAAGTATTGATGAAGTCATTTGTGCAAAAATATTTGGTTCAAAAAGTTCAATGGTGTGAAATATTTGACTAAGTGTCTGAACTGCCAGTTTAGGCTTACAATATATTAGTTTTTGGGTCTGCACCACTTCACAAAGGAATACTTTTTCTCTATGCTTCTAACTTAATTTTTCTAGTTGTTAGAAGATTCTAAATCTAATATTTCATCTTGTTTGGAAAAGTATTTTGGGAGATATGAATGATAGAGTTCGGTCTAGAATTTCACATTCATTTCCTATACAATGTGTCAATGTGGGAGATTTTGCACTCCTCCGCAGATGAGTCCTTAATGTTGTAGTGTTGAAGTTATGTTTCCAAATGTTAGATGAGTATGAATTCTATATGGTATCATGTTTTGAATTCCATGTGTTGAGAAATAGATGAACATTTGAAGGATTTTTTATATAGGTCCTATGGTGTGCCGACCTAACACATTTGATACATGTATGTGAAGAGTTAATGTATGTTGCACTCTTATATGGGATCTATTTTAGGTCCATCCCAACCTATCTTAAGGAGTTTTGAATTTTGTGTGTTACATCCAATTAGGTCGACCTAACTGATATTGCACTTGATGTCGATATATATGCTAGATTGTTTTCAATGTTTTCGAAGTAGAGAGATGATGGATGCAAGATGTGTGATACAAATTTGATTAGAGTAGAGATAATTTATGAATGTTGAGATCAGAATTGTGTGAATGTAGAGAAAAACAGAGCATTGATACAGATCAATGCGAAGTTTGACACTATACTTTATTGGAACTATATTCAGGCTGCATATTGTAGATGCTTTTGTCATAGTTCAAAATAAGTTGTGATCCACCCCTCTCTCTTCTATCTTTTCTCTTTGGATAGTGAGTCCACTTGTAGTGAGCATTTCTATAATATACTATAACCAGTTATAATATATTGTGATCTAACCCTCATCGTGGATTTTCTCATTTTGGGTTTTCCATGTAAAAATATTGGTGTTCATGTGTTATGTTATCTTTTGGATGTTTCATTCTTTCTTTCCTTATTTCAGTTGAATATGATTTGGTAATTGGATGGAAAATGTTTGAATGGTTTAATAAAATATTGATTCACCCCCCCTCTTATTATTTTGAGTGTTCAACAGTAAGACCCCTACCAAGTATGTTCAAAGAAATCATTTAGAAGACTAGATCATTGGTGATGAGAATGAAGGAGTATTGAATATGAGAAGGCTTGTAAATACAAGTGAACAAGTAAAATTTTTCCCGCTATTACAGATAAAACCAATTTTTTTTGTTGATGTTAGCAAGGATAAAGGATGGATACAAGAAATGAAAGAAGAATTGATTAGATTGAGAAAAATATGACTTGGGAATTGGTTGCAAGGCCTGCGGAAAAAAATGTGATAGGAACAAAGTGGGTTTTTAGGAATAAGTTGAATGAATATGGAGAAGTTGCAAGAAACAAATCAAGACTAGTCTATAAAGACTATTCAAAGGTAGAAGGAATTGATTTTGAGGAGACTTTTTCTCTAGTTACAAGAATGGAGGTGATTAGGATGTTTCTTTCCTTTGGAGTGTGTACCTATATAAAGGATCAAATTGCAAATATTTTCACAAAGGCACTTACAAAGGATACATTTGAATATTTGAGATAGAAGTTAGGGGTAATTGCACCTCCTTGCTAGATTCATAGTTGGTGCATCTATCTAGGGGGAGTAAGCCACATCTTTACTCTTTGATTGATGGTGGCCACCTCTTAGGGGGAGTAGGTAGAAATTGTTGATGAAAAGGGGAAGGAATGTGAGGTTGTACACCAAAGGGGTAGAGAAATTCCATTTACCATTTTTCCTTGATGTCAAAGAGGTAGAAAGTGTCCATGTTATATTGGTTTATCCATCAATGCCAAAGGTGGAGATTGTTGTAGTTTGGTTGTCGTTGATGTCAAAATTTCATTGGAGTGTGTTGTAGTCTTGTTGTTTGGTATCCAGAGTCTCTGATAAATGCTTTGTATTTCTCCATTAGTGATGTTGTGCTTCTATTGTTTGTAAATAGCTTCATGATGTATTAGGGTATGCGTGATCCAAGTTCCATACCATTTGTGTTATTAGAAAGGGGTTTTTAATAGTGACAGTGTTGTTTCTATGAGGATCCTCACAGAGGTGTAAAGGTTGGCTCTGCATTTCTCTACATTTATAGATATGGTTATGTAGTTCAGATGATAAGTTTAGTATGTTGTGAAAGTATTATATCCTAAGTTTCATGTCATTAATCCTTTAGTGGAAAAAGTTATAGGTGACAGAGTGTATGACGGTGTTGTCTAGTGATCAATTTCAGTGTCTATTGGCTTGCGCCAACATGTTGCTACATGAGGTTGTGAAAATAATGAATGTGAGTGTTCCTAAATATCATGTGATATTTTATATTTTTTTGTAAGGTTTTTTCTATCTTCTCCAGAATAAGATGTGGTCTAGAATGATTTTTTTTGCTAGGTTATATTTTTTCCTGGCCAACTAGGGTATGTTGGTGATGTGTGCCACAAGTTCAAGGTTGTGTGGAGTCTATGGATTGTTTGAATGTGTTGCATGGGTCATGCCAACTCATCTAGGAGAATTACAAGTAATGTTTTATCTTTCATGTGTACCACCAATGTTGTGAAGGCCGACATGTTGCAAGTTTCATGTGTTCTTGGTTAAGGCTGACCTATTTTGAGTTTGTGAAGTGTGTGGATGATTTTTATTAAAGATCAAAGGTGTGAAGGATGTTTAGGATCATTTTAACCATTGTTGGAATCTATAAGGCGTTTTCCTCTTCCTAGTGTTGTGTATATCCCTTTTTGGGTCTTTCCCTCTACACGTTTCATGTTGTTTGATCTTTGGCTGAATTATAATTGTAATATTCTTTATTGTAGGTAAAAATATGTAAAGTAATCAATATAATATCATGTATATATTGTAAACCTAGTTGATCTAGGTTGGGAATTAAAAATGGTGTGGTCAATGGATGTGTAATGCATTATGATAATCATGTAAGCAACTGAAAGAGAAAGAACATAAGTGGTAGATCTTGTCCAAATTCAATTTGATCATATCTCTATGAAAAAAGGGAAGTGAAGAAGTGGACTCAATTTTTTGCTGGAGGTAGTGAGCCAAAGATAAGACTTCTTGAATGTTGAAAGTGGTGAGCTAATAAGTTGCAGAGAAGACATTTGGAAAAAATGACATAGCAGAATTGTAATCATTGAAAGAGAGGTAAAAGAGAAAAAATGTAATCATCAAAAGGATTGATCTTAATTATTAGTTTCAGGCAATGGAAGTACTATCATTCTATAATATTTCTTGAGTTTATTCACATATCAGGGAGTAGTTGCTTCCTTGGGTTGTAGCCCAAAAAAAATTCTACATGGAGTTGTAGCTTCCTTAGGAGTGACCCTAAAACCTTTTTCAGGGAGTAGTAACTTCCTTGGGTTGTAGCCCTTAAAAAAAGTTGTAACTATTATTCATTTGTGAGGCTAGATTAGGATAATAGCTCCTAGCATCATTTCTCATTGTGGTAATTCCCCTTTCAGGTTTTCCACATAAATTTGGTGTTTTGTTGTGGTGTGCATTGTGTTCTTCTTTCATGTTCATGTTTATGTTGTTGAGTTAACATTTCTACTTGCTTCAGAGGGTATAATATTTGATAGAATACTAATCACCCCCCTCTCAATATTCTAATGTATTTTTCAACACAAACATTACTCCTTGGACTACAAATCTACCATGAATATGGTGTTAGGAATGTTGATATTGATAGTGATTCTATGGTCATAATCAATTCAATATGATGATAAAAAATTTTAAAAGATTTATAACATAATTCTATAGGAATGGCCTCTAATTGATTCATTAAATTCCCTCACCATATAGCACATATATAAGTAAGCTAATGGAACAACTATTTTTGTAGCAAATAATGTTATTAAAATGATAAATGAGAGTTTAATAAGAAAAAAAATTAGTGCTTGGAAATATTTATCCCACATTGACTCTTAAGAGAGTTACCTACCTACAACATGCAAAAATAAGCAATGAAATGGCCCGTACTTGAACAATTATTACTTTACAACATTCACAAAAGTTAGAGGTGGTAAATCTATTCAAATTCACAAAGTAAGTCCTACCAGTAAGGAAACACTTCATGGCATCTCCTAATAATTATAAAATGGAAGGGCTCAATGAAATTGTTTGGAAATAACAAACCTATATAATAAGCATCCCACATATTGGTGGTTCTCCAATTAATGTGAACCCAAGTGTGTGCTTGATTAGCAATATTTGCTAGATGGAATTCCTTGAGTAATTTATGAATTGTGTCTAAATAATTATTTTAAAATCTTATTAGGCATTTGAATGTATACCATTTAATGGCTCTTGGGTGAAGAGTTCATGGTTATTGACCATATTTATAGAGTTAATTTAGATATTTCATCTATGTTTGTGGGGGTTTTATTAGATTTAGGAGAGAACAAGACAACCATTGGAACCATGATAAATGTGATGATTAAGAAACATCTACTAGATAATCTTAATGAAACTTTGTACTACAAATTTTTGTTTCGGGGCTTCCCATGGAGATCGAAGCTCCAGAACAAGAACAAGAACCATCGATAAGAAAATGGAGGCCATTTTTCTACACCAACAATGCCCAACATGAAAATAGCTAGAAATGGAAGGCGAAGAAGATGGTAAAATTTATTAAACAAGCAATGGGCCTCAATGACCAAATTGGTTTCAAAAGAATGATCATTTTTCATTGATAGTTTTGAGGAAGATGAGGGTTAAATAGTAATTTTAATAATAAAAATTTGAATAGTGCTTGTGCCCATGTTAATAGCCCATGATAGGAGTATGATTGAAGCATTTTATTTTCAACTTGAAGGATTGACTTAGATTTTTGTCTACAATCCCAATATTAATATGTATGTAATATTTTATATTCTTAATATAAAAATACAACCTCTTCAAAATCATAATCAACTAATTAAAAAAATCTTCCTACACATACACATATCAAAATTAGTTTTAAAACAAAAGAATCATCAAAAAGATCATAATTCATAATTCATAATTAAAATAAATAAATGATATAATCATTTAAAATTAAGATTAATATAACACGTGATAGCTTAAAAATTGTTTTTATTTGATAAACTTACAATAGTCTAGTCTTACACTTCACATTATTTGATTATAAAATGTTTCTTATATATAAACTCTCTTACATTAATAAATTCAATTTATCTTTAAATTATTTAAATGTTTATAAATTACTACTATTTTAATAGTAATTTAGTTTTATAAAACAAATAAGAATTCATAATAAATCAACTTTCTATTAAATTGATTCTATTTGTTTTTCTCTACACTACAAATTGATAGAATTGTATACATCCCATTAGTCAAAATAGTGCAGCAATCAATAGACCCTTAATTTACTCCTAAATTTGAATGATTCTAAATGAACTCACCAACTTCAACATCATAAAAAATGAAACCAAGATCGTACTTCCAACGACTTTAAACTCCATACAATACCTTAAAAAACTGTGCCACAGCTTTAAACCCATGTTGCTGTGTAATTTAATAGTAATTTAGTTTTATAAAACAAATAAGAATTCATAATAAATCAACTTTCTATTAAATTGATTCCATTTGTTTTTCTCTACACTACAAATTGATAGAATTGTAGACATCCCATTAGTCAAAATAGTGTGGCAATCAATAGACCCTTAATTTACTCCTAAATTTGAATGATTCTAAATGAACTCAACTTCAACATCAGAAAAAATGAAACCAAAATCGTACTTCCAAGGACTTTAAACTCCATACAATACCTTAAAAAACTGTGCCACAGCTTTAAACCCATGTTGCTGTGTAGCTGGAAAGGTTGCACGGTGTGTTATTACTAAATAAAACAACAAAACAATTATTACTTGATTTGGTAGAGGGTGATTTTATACAGTTTTAAAGAAAAATAGCAGAGCCATGTAAGTGGGTGGCCATTGATGATGAAAAATACTGAGAAAGGATGATGATGCGCCCCACTGAAGTTGTTTCAGTCCGTGCCTGCACTTACATGTGACAGAATACAAATCCAGCGCCTATAATAGAAATAGCGGTGGCCATTACCAACACCAGTCAACCATGGAAATAGCAGTGAATCACGTGTATGGTTTGCATGTATAGAAACTGTTCTTCAACAGTTCATCAGCACGGCAATGGCCGATCAATTGCAGGACAAAAAATTGTTTGAATAATCTGCGTACTACTTATCAATCTGTCGTACGATATAAGGTATCCTATCACTTTCAGCCGTGGATCAACCAGGACCAACCCATTAGTCCCCACATGTCAAATATAATGTTGCTACCCAGCTAGAGCAGTATTAGATGGCGGAGGAGGACCAGGAAGGTCCTGGTCATTTGTGTAGACAAATCACGTATTAGATGGGGGAGGTGGAGGGTTGTGGTCATTCTGTGTATTTGTTTTGACAAGTCATAAAAAAATTAGTTGTATGGTAATCGAGTACATATTCTGGTCTAGCATATTTGTGGTATAACAATTTCACGAGACATCATCAATGTAACTACATTGTCGATGCTTAGAACTTCAAATAGTAGTTTTACATTTTTTACTCACAAAGCTTGTTGAGATTTTCATAAAAAAATGACTTATTATTTACGAGCTTGAGGGGTGTGAAATTAAGGTGCATGGCTATGTAATTAAAATCAAACATTTTCAATATGTTTGGTTATTTACTAAAGATTATCTTAAATTTCACTACCTTCTAATGCCGCATCTAACATTGCATATTATTACCATGTCAACATTTCCCCATCATTACACCAATTCCTCTTTTTCATTTATCACCACTAATTAACTAGATAATTCATATTATCTAGTTTTTTATAATAGATAAAAGATGTTTTTGAAAGGGCCACAATCCTTTTACAAACATCGTTTTTGAAAGGATTAGGAACATTGAACAAGAGGGGCTATTAGCACTCAATTGTTAGACTACAACGCAAATGTAGCTAAGTTACAAAGAACGAACCTCAATATTAAAGGACTAAACAATACTATACCTAGACTTGGCAATTCTCAAACCCTTGACCTGGGCACGAGATTGAGATATATTTTTCGAAAGACATTTCTTCCTCCTTTGGACAATGTTCTAAGAAAATTTTATTATCCATATCCATTGAAACATGAGAGAGAGAAGGGGAAGCCTTCTCTAGGCCCTAATTGGGGGCAACATATGAGGAGAGGAGTGCTTAACAGGGGAAGTATCATGATAGAAGCTACATGTATTTAACAAGTGGGGAAAGGACCACCACCCCATCAATAGTTAAAGGTATAGAAGACTCCAAAGTAGAATCATCCTCAACTACATCCACAGTAAGGTGTTCATAAAGAGAATTCTTCCACCATCAATAAGATCTTGAGAAATTAAGGTGTGGGCAATCTAATGCCAAATTTCTTATAGAAAAACATTGCACACAATGAAAGGGAATGCCTTCATAATCCATAGTTTGATGCTAAGAACAATTTGCCACTTACAAAATAACCTTTGTTGGGAGGGGCTTGAAAAATACAGTTCTAGAAGTATATGAGTGTAGGTGGTGTAAGAGAAAATAGTAGAACTTCTTGATCGACTTTGATAAAATGACTCACCGAGTTTCAAATATATTCATTGTAGGAGTCATATTAAAAGAGAGGAGGTAGATTAGGGAGGAAAATCCAAACTAGTAGATTATTGAAGGATTTGGTGAGAGGATTAAACAAGGAAACCTAGGGATTCAACTAGAGGATGTTTGGCCCCAAAACCATGAATGACAATCTAACTATGCATTCTTATTTAAGACCAAATAAAAAATGAGCACAAAGAATCCCTTGCTACAACACTATTAAATCTTAGTGTTCCCTTTCATAATAGGTCACCATTGTGAAGAAATCTAGAGATTTAGATCATGAAGTTGAGGCCATAGTCTATCAAGTCTATAAATTAGTCCCTTTTGAAATAAATACTTCTCATTCTTTAAAACATCTTATTTAGAGCCACTACAAGGAGAGATAGGGTGCATGGTAGCATATATCTACCAATCTTAGGAAGAGAAGAAGAGATGCTAGTATGAAACACATGCAAGGGAAATTAACACCATGCCTTTAAGATGATGGTTTGTAATTATAAATATTCACACATGTACATTTGACTAGTTTAGTAGTGGAAGCAACATCACAAGCCTCAACAACTGAAACAAAGTTTGAATTCTCATCATCAAAAATAGTGAGAGCATGTAGAAGAGGAGATGCCATCACACTATGACTAGGAGAACCCAGAATGGTTTGAGCACTACAAGAACTCTTACCCACACCACTAGACTTAGGAGAGAAACCAAAAATAAATGAATCACATAACACCTATGGTCCAATAGAATTTTCCATGGAGTAGATGAACATGCCTCGCAATGGTCTATGCATCAGCAAGACAAGGAGTGATAGGAATGAGAAGAAGAATTTTCAAAAGAATGGTCAATTCATACTCTTTAGTTAATTAGATTGACTTTCATCTATTTATTCTTAAATAAATCAATAAATCCATTTTCACCTTTCCTCTACAAATAATTAAAAATTCTAATTATCCACTCATTGTATCATAACTCCTACATGATCATCCTTATTTTTTAATCCATGCACAACTAATTAGTTAAATAAATAAGTAAAATTAACTAATTATCCTCACCTATATTCCCTCTCCAATTAAAACCCATTAAAAAGATACCATAACTCCTTTTTGACTCTTGATTATTTTTAGTCAAGGAAAATTCTCCACTTACTTTCACTCAATCTTAGTTGTTCATCTAAGATCAAATCATCATTATAAACATCTATAAATTCAAGCCATTCCTTTGTTAAAAAAGAGAGAACAACAATATGAACCTTGAGCATCCACCATCCATTGATTACATTATATTCATGTCAATGGAGTTCACATTTGGTAATGTATGATTGAGTTTTTATTTAAATTTTATTTTCTGAATTAAGATTTTTTGCTAATCTAGAATAGGAAATCATTTTTCTTGCATTTGGTTTTAAGTTATTTTTAAAAATTTGCATATACATTTTGGCACGCTTTGTGGGACTTGTCCTTTATTTAATCTTGGTTTATTTGTATTTTACTATTTTATTTTTTTACAAGTTTTTATGCCCTTTTGGAAAGATTTGTGAAATACATTTTGTGGGGTGCATATAAGGAAAATCTAACCTTACAATTGAGTCCAAAAGGCCTAAAAACATAAGGATTGACAATAAACACCATAGGGTTTTTGTGCAACCATCAATAGGTATATTTCTAAGGCCTCCTATTGAAATATCACACATTTGAAGGAGTTGATTTCCTACCAGATCACTCGTGTTTCCTTGGTCATGCAAATCCATATTGAACATATGGCATCCCTATCACTATGTAAATTTTTTTTCATTTTTTAAATAATTTTAAAAAATCAATAAATAAGACCAATAGTTTTATTTTTAATATTATAGTGTAGAAAAATGTATCCCTCTACATTTTCACACTTGTTTGGGCCCTCCCTACTAAAATTGGGCTTCTTTATGCTTTATTTGGTCCTATTTTGCATCCACGAGCCTTATTTAATGCATTTTTTTGAGAATAATCCCAACATATATCAAATGCCCAATCATAAATTAATGATTTTTGTTTGTATGACCCAAATTGAGTGATCTAGGACTCATATGCCACCTTGGGTGTATGGGTCCCACCTAAGTTTTGGGGCCTAAATCTGAATTTCTCATTAAACTAAGAATTTCTTGAAAATTGTTTCCCAAGCTTAGCCTACTGGGACTTAAATGCCACAACTGGCGTACGAGTCCCACTTAGCTTAGACCTAATTTAAATTCAAATTCTTGGTAGGATTTCATTCTCCTAGATGTGATGTTATCTTATAGTATTGTAATTTTGAAAATTTTGGCATAAACAAGTATAAATACAAGCTTATTTCACTCATTTTTCACCTAGCAAGTTTTACAAGTGACCTAGCAACTAAATTATTCATGAATTATAGAAAATTTATGATCAAGAGAGTCTACAAGAGCATTCAAGAGCTGATCATCAAGCATTTTGGAGCACCATTCAAGATTCAAGCATCATGTCAAAGTCATCATGCATCATGTTTGTTTTTGAGCTAACATTACAAGTCAGGTTCTTGTGATTCAAGCAAGCATTCAAGATCTACATTCATGTTAGCCATTACATACAAGGTTGCAACCTTTATTCCAAGGGTTTGATGAGTTTCAACATAGCTTATTTGTTCATTCATCATTCCTTCATTCTATTTTATTTCGTTTCAAGTTTTGATTACCAAAACCAAGTTTGACCAAGGAAAACCCCTATCTACTAAAAAAACAACATTTTTCCCTCTCTTTGATGTGTGATTTGCATATTTAGGTTAAAGATCTATTGAAGAGCAAGATTGGAGAAAGTTGCAAAGTTGTCAAAGTTGTCACCTTTCTTGCAAGATCACGAAAAGTCACTTACAAAGCAAAATTCAGTGTTTCAGACTTGGAGATCGGAAAGGAGAGAAGCTACAAAAGAACACTAGAGGATATCAGAGTTTCAAATCAACCCTGATACTAGGACCAAATCACCACTTGTGGCATATGAGTATATTAGTTTTCAAACATTTCCAGCAGATCATGATTTGCTAGTTCCAGATTCCAATTCTTGTCAAAAACCCTAATCTGGGACTAAATCACCCATCCTGGTGTATGAGTCCCAGTGTGCATTAAAAGTTAGATTTTTAGGATTTTGAACCTTGTTTCGAGCATCTTCAGCTTCCTAGGTTCACCTTTTTTTATCTTCAATTTGTTGTTCTAATTTAAGTTCATTTTCTAGGTCATCTAATTAGGTTTTGCACATCGCTTGAATTTCTTGTCTTTCCAAGCCTTTGCTTGGTGGTGAACCCCCTTAGTATCTTTAATCACACCCTAGGAAACCCCTTCTAGCAGATCTATTTCCCTCATTCCATCCTTGGATTGAGATCTCTAGGGTTTCCCTGAATGAAACTTGAGGAAAATAGGTCTTG
Organism: Sequoia sempervirens; assembly: GCA_007258455.2. Taxonomy (NCBI): domain Eukaryota; kingdom Viridiplantae; phylum Streptophyta; class Pinopsida; order Cupressales; family Cupressaceae; genus Sequoia; species Sequoia sempervirens. The sequence continues at coordinate 162,863,426 of VDFB02049217.1, read as the reverse complement.
GTCCTCCTAGTTCCATCTCTCAAAAGGAGGAACACTATTTTTTTTGTTTAAATAATATTTTTTAAGGCCTTACAAGTTGGAAATTGGTGGTATGACCTATCAATCACTTTTCACTTCTTATTGACCCACCTTCCCTCATTAGCAACTTTAAACATTGTCAAGGAAATTATCACCATGCTAACATATAAAATTGACTAGAAAATTGCCACCACCATCATCCACTCAAGGGCCTTAGTAGCCCCAAAAATACACCACTAACCCATCACCATCCCACCTCTTGTGTGACACCCACTTGGTCGACATTAGAAAACTATTTTTGTCATTATGAATCAAATATTTTTTTAGAAATTCAAATCCAAGTATTAGGTATATTAATTTGAATGACACTTTGGCATTTTTTTATGACAAGCATAATTTTTTTGTATGATATAATTTTTTTGAAATATTTTATGAAATTGATTAGAAATTGAGATGAATTTATTGGTCATATATATACTTGACAAGGTTATTCTTTTCCTTTTTCTGTATTAGAAATCATAGATAAAATAATGATAACACATAGTGTATACTAGTCCAACCTATTAATGCTACTATGTAGACCACATAGGGTCATACACCATGGAACTACTTATAGACCACACATGGTCCCTATAAAAAAGAAACTATAATAGAACTATAACTTAGCATTATAATAGTAATATACCGGCTTATATATACATTATTTCAATATAGTGCCATACTAGAAACTTTAAATATTGTGCATCCTTGGTCATTTTATGTTTGTGTAAGGTTGTATTATTGCCATAAAAGGCCAACAAAAAGAACAAAATCTTAATAAATTACCTATTTACATAATAACTAGAATGTCATAGTTATGTCAAAAGTTCCTTCTTTCACTATATATTGATCATTTTAATTCCATGCTGGGTCAATGTATCATAGGTCTTCATTGGATCTCACCACTTATATTGTGAGATCATCCCCATGATTAGCAATAAATCTTAGCATTTTCTAGAAATCAAGATATTTTTCCAATGTTTCAGGAGGATATTTTTATTGTATTTCTTTTCAAACTCTAAAAATATTTTCATGAATGGTACATTATCCACCCTGTTGAATGGCCAGTGCCTTCCACATTTAATCTCAACTTTGTTGGCATCTAAAATCCCTTCTTTCAACAGCTTCAAAAATTTATCCTTAGAAATCTCCATTGTGATTGTGACCTTCACATAAATATTATAAAACATGAGTCTTCTCACAAACTCAATAAGTACTCTCCTTGTTCCATAGAAGATATCCTCATTCCTAGCCTTCCAAATTTCCCACAAAATATTAGAAGATAATACAAGCCAAAATAAACTATAAGAATTACTTAAGTCCTTCACATAGCCAAAGAAAATTACATGCCATTTGACCCTACCCTTATCCCCCACCCTCCAAGGTCAAAACAAAACATGTTCCAAATCTCATTTGCATACACATAGTAAAAGAAAATGTGCTTAATATTATCAAGTTTCCTAAAGATAGAAAAAAAGTTCAAATTGGAAGAGGAAATGGTGTAAGGAAGCTTCTATAGTAAGAGCAACCACTTAAAGCATGCAATTTTAGGTTCTAAAAGGTTGGACCATATAAGATTAAAAACCTTAGACCACTATTTCTTAGAGAAATCAAGGTTCCAACAACTATTTAGATGTGTATTCATAACCTAGGATTCAATTATAGTTTTTTATTATTTTGGGCTTAATATTGTGTAAATTAGAACATCACTCCATTTGAGTTTCTCAAGAAAATCATTGTTTCATTCATAATATACAGGGAAATGGATGATCTTGCATGCCTCCCTAATAATTAAGTTGTCAAATGGTATGGAGGTACTTTAAATTCAGTACTTAGATAGGCCCAATTTTTTAATTTATTGCTCCATAAGATGTCATTAAAACATATAATACCTTTTAAGTTTCATGCTTTAGCAAATCACCCTTGCAATAAGGCAAGGGGTTTTCCTTTATTAGTTAAATTCCACCATATTGATCTAGAAGGACTTAAGCTCTATTTTGATCCATGAATTCAATTTTTTTAATCCACGTTCCTTTTTTTCCTAGGCTTTCCATAGACTCTTAAACATATTAGATCTAGCAAGGGATACATAAAAATTGCAAAATAGGTCATAAATAGGTAGATGTTTTAAAGTTTTTGCCTATTTTGGAACTACTAACTATATATTGTTCCTCACAAGGATCTTCTAAAGTTCCTTACCTTTTAATGATTTAATGATCCATTTAATTTCTATAGAGATGCCATGTTTCTAAGTCTTTCAAACCTAAACCTCCTTTAATATTATTTAGGCAACACCAATCCCACTTAACAACATGTTTCCTTTTATTTCTTTTCCCATTAGACCATAGAAATTGCTTGATCTTCATTTGGATTTCATTTATTTAGTAGCTATTGAACAACAATATTGAGGAGTAGTATAGAATATGGGATGAGAGAATCTTTTGACACACTTGTATTCTTCTAGACAAAGAAAAGTTTTTTATTCCACTGACTCAAATTTTTATCTATTTTACCTTTTATCCAATCCCACATGTCTTTCAAACATAGATTTACAAAAAAGGGGATTCCAAGATACCTAACCTATTTCTTAGGCCCTCCCCATTTAAATTCATATTTTCTAAACCAATTTATGGGGAAATTTCCCAACTAAGCACTATATATTTCACCTTCAATAGTTTTTCTCCAAAAGCCACACAAAACATTTCTAACTTCTGCATAAGGTTGACAACATTTCTTTGTTCAAGCTTAGAAAAATGTGTACTATCATCTACAAAATGAATTTTTAGGAGGCCATCACCATTGGGGAGGGATATCATATAGGAGTCCATTAGGAGGTAATATATAGCATCTAAGGCTGTCACAAACAAAGAAGGGTCAAGAGGACAACCTTGTCTTATTGACCTCTAAGGATTAAATTGTTCATATTATGATCCATTAACATCCACTTGGGCAACTAAATCATTCAATAATGTATTAAAAATTTGGCAGAAGCATTTTGGAAAACCAAAAGCTTGAAGGGTCATCATTAGAAAGGACCATTCTGCCCTATCATAGTCCTTTTCAATGTCAAGTAAGAGTATACCAGCATTTTGGTTTGATACTCTTGCCCACTCCATAGCTTCCCAAATTCTTATAATATTTTTTAAACTATACCTACCCTTAATGAATCCAATTTGAGTTGTTCTAATGAATGTGGGAAGGATGTCCACCAACCTTAAGGCCAATTTTTTTTTCTAGAATATTATAGGAGACATTAAGTAAGGTGATGGGTCTCTAGTTCTTAATTAAAGACATGTCCCCTTCTTTAGGCAACAACTTAATAGTACCTTTATTTATATTACTACCTAAAGATCCTTTATCTATAGCTTCATTGTATACATCATCACTTATCTAATCTATGTTCTTTTTATAGAATTCTATTAGCAACCCATCAACTCCTAGAGTCTTATCATTTTTAAGTTTTTGAATGGCTTTAGCAATTTATTCCTTAGACACTCTCTTACAAAAAAAAATTGCATTTTTTTCAAATATCTTCCTAGTTATTAAACTTTTACAAAGGATTTTGGCTTTGTGTCCTTGAAGGTTATCCCCTTCAGAGGTAAATAGTGTCTTATAAAAACTATAGAATTGATTCTTTACTTCTTCAAGATCACTTAGAAGCATGTTGTCTGCCCAAATATTTCTAACTTTTTCCTTAACACTTTTTTCTTTGATACATCTAAAAGAAACTTAGATCCTTTATCTCCATTGCTTAGACAATTCATTTTTTTCTCTTACCCTTAATCCTTGTATTTTTCTTTCTTGAAGATTTCTCAAATTATTCCTAATTGAGATTAATTATTCATTCAATTCTATGTTCATGGGAACATTATACAGTTCATACTCCAACTTAAAAAGCTTTTCCTAAAGATCATTCTCAAATTTCCTATTATCTATGGCTCTTTTCTTACCTATAGTTTGGAATATAACTAAGCAACCTTTAATATTGTTATTTCACCTATCAATAGCTATTCCATTTTTAACATCCATTTCTTAATGTATCTAAGAGTAAAGATGGCCTCATTATAGTCTTCATCTTTTAATAGGTTGGTGTTTAGAAGGAATTTACCATTTTTTACAATCTTGTCACCTTTCATTAGCAATGTATATCTTAGTATTGACAGGATGATGATCAAATAAGGAGCAAGGAGATACCTTAAATAGATAGAATCTATCCAATCTAAAAAGTCCCTATTAGCATAGCATCTATCCAATCTATCATAAATCCTCCTTTTTCCATTTTTTAGAGTTACACCAAGTAAACTAAATATATTTATTTTCTTTTTTAAAACCTTCAAGAGGATAAAATAAGTTAAGTTTATTATTCATTTTGCACCAAAAATAAATACAAATAAATCATTCCTTCTAAACATCAGTAATTAAACTCACATTTAATCATAAAATAAATAATGCATTTCGCTAAATTGAAGCATACTAATTAAACCAATCATGTAACCACACAAAATTCCACCAACTAACATGTTGAGGAACCTCATCTCAAACATGTAGTAGATCATACATACTAATTAGAGCTATAAAATAATCAACATAACAATCACAAGGAAAAGGTGAAGCTAAGAAGATAATATCACATTAACTAGAAGCAAATGGGAGGGGCACTACATCATCCCCCATAAAAATTAGGCTTACTCCTAGAAGCCTATACAAGAAAGGATAGGTGCACCAAGTACACAATCCTTCAAACACATCATACTCACAGTTCAATCCTCTAGACTCTCACCAAGTCTAGGCATCAAATGTACAACACACAACTCAAGGGGTGCACAAGATAAGTGACCTCCTACCACTAGGTGCACAACCACCTCAGAGATCACCACAACACCTTCACCAACTATCATTGCAACTGATGGCAAGAACAACTAATAGGTCTATCAAAAAACAAGGTTTAAGGAAACACTACCTCACCACCATTCTCACCAAGAGCGTGCCTCACCTCCAACTATGGAACTCAACACAGGATTTTCCTCTGAGTACCACTTGAAAAAAGTAAGGATTTCCTAAACACACTAGCTTCTCCATGCAAAACTAGGAAAAAAATAGGGTTATTAGAGGAAAAAATATAAGAACTACCTTTGAAAGGTATATGAACTCCCCAATAAATGAGGTTTAGCAACCCCAAAACTCACCCAAAACCCACCAAGGAATCAATTGAACTATAAGCATAGGAGAAAATAAGAGATTTTCACTATCATGATGCTCAATTATGACCCAACTAAGGGTTAAACAACCCAACAAGATCATGAAATCATGATCAGAAGGATAACAAAGAACCACTATAGGGTTCAAACACTAATTATTCTCCAAGAGAACACATAAGATAGCTAATTCCTCATACCAAAATTGTATCTTCTTCTAGCCTTAAGCTGGGAACACCACTTAATAGCCAAGGAGAAACTCCTAAAACCTACCAAGACAACTTCAACTAAAAATATAACAAGGGTAGACATATAAAATATAATAATAATAACACAATAATATGTGTTGAAGCACTTACTAATGCACCTTCTACCCTACACTATGTCAAACTTGAGTGTAGCTATAAAAATCACATTTGTAAATGACACAATGTGTGTCTTCCTGCTATCAAATAACATGGATTTCAATTCCCAAGATACCTCAACAACCACTCATCTAATACATAGGAACTAGAAAACATGGTCACAAGATCACAACAAGCAAGACCAAGACAAGCAAGAGCACACCCAATTGGTGGACTAAATCACACCCAACCATCTACTAGAAAATAGATTCAAACACAATGTAAACACAATTATACATAGATTTAAACTCACTCAAAGATCATATAATTCCATAAGCACTCTCATACATAGATTTGAATACACTTCACTCAATGTCAAGCACAAGGACATACACATACATTGAATCCACTCAAAGCTAGAAATCATATGCATAAAAGCATTTCACAATTTTTTTGAATACCATAGAACATCCACTTCTATTTCATTACGAACAAGAATTGATGCAATATTATTCTAATTAGTATAAACACCAAGACTTAGCATATTATCTTCCATCTAGTCCCTTGTACATTCTATCAAGGGTTCATAATGAACATGATAGGGAACAGAAGTAACATAGAATAGGACCAACAATTTCAATAATGTTGAGGTTATGGTTGATAAACCGAGGAGGCTATCAAAGAGAATTTTCAATTTAAAGAACAAGGCTTTTGAGGTTCTGACCAAGGACCCTAGTGTGTTTGGTGAGGAAAAGGATGCTAGTGAAAAGACGGTGGTCATGAGGATTCTCCCATGCAGAACTTACCCAAGGAGGAACAAGACAAGGAAATTAGGGGTTTGGATGAAGAGAATGCAGACAAGAGAAAATCCAAACAAGAGCCTTTGAAGGTAAATACTCTTTTTGAGTCTTACCTTGATGATGATGCTACTTTAGTGCTTGATTTACTCGATATGACTAGGGCTAGGGTCATTGGCTTCTTATCATGAATTTAAGTCTCTGTGTGAGGATAGATTGGCGGTTTTGGAAGCCAAGGTTTTAGGCATAAATACAGACATCAAGAAGTTAATGCAAGCATGCCATATCTTGGTCAAGAACAGTGCAGACTCCCTGGAAGTCCTGTTCAGGAAAATTAGTGAGCTTAGGGAGGATCAAGTTTACTTATCAAAGCTTATGGAGAAAGAGCATGTGGCCAAGGGAAAGGGAAAAAAATCTGCTAAGGATGATGACAAAGGTCTTGTTGGTAGAGGGTTGGCTGATTGGAAGAAAAAATTTGAATGCTGAAAAGAAAGAGTTGTTGTACATGGTCGAGAGGCACAAGAACCAATAGATTGAGGTCGCCAACACTTTGGGTGGCTTGAATTAGTGTGTGGTCTTTTCTTTCTTGCTTGCTATTTCTCACTGGGGGTTAGTTTATTTTTGGTTGTTTTGTTGTTGTTTTGTTGTTGGGTGTTGATGGAGGCCTTTTGTCTTACTTTTTGTTAAGCACCCAATTGTTTGTGTTTTTTGGTTGTTGGGTTGCTGCTAGCGGTCTTTTAAATATTTTCCTTAGCTGCATTTTTTATCCTCAGTTGTAAAGGGTTTCAGCTACCTTCAAAACTTTTTTTCCCTTTAATCAAAACAATTTCAAATTTTTGGAATCGCCACCATAAAATAAAATGAAACCCAAGAGGGTGAATTATAATTCCAATATTAAATCATAAAATTTTCACAATGAAACAGTAAGTCAAGTGTGACCAAGGGACACACGCTAGATAGGAGATAAAATTTGGTGACTAGAACACTCATAAGAAAATTAAAAATTCAATTTCAATCCATAATCAACTATTAGAGAGTTCATCAATGACCAAAATAAAGCATCAAACTTTGAAAACATGATTACATGAATTGGGTGACTAATGTTAGCCAAAAAACACCTTGCGAGTACAACATCCAAAGTGTGTTAGAGAGAGTATGCTCAAACACATTTCATACATAATTAACCAAATTCAATTAACTATTCCAATCAAAACCATATTAAGCAAATGCACTTCATAAAGACATTATTGCATTATGATGCAAGAAGGCATATGCAAGATTCACTATGACATCCATAATTTTATCCACACAAGGGTAGGTATTCACCCAAGCACCACTTTAACAAGGAATTTACAATCACAATAATGACACATACATTACTCACATCATGCATCACTACCACTTGATATAAAAAAATGACATCCATGTCATTCACATGGCATATTACAATCGAGGCTCTAAGCCAAATGAATATAATGATCCTAATAAACATAATTTCATTTAACAATTAACCATGTATCCCATACAAGAGGAAAACAATACCGATTACCCATATAGGTTCTTATGAGAATCCTAGGGACAACATGATTTGGGGACATAAGTCATTGGCCCACATATTCTATTATGACTATGCCAAATTCCAATAATGCACTAACATGTTCACTTCACACATATGATGATACTCCAATAGGAATACAATGCACCATGCACCATAGGAAACATTAGCATAAGATCATATTGTCACCATTCAAGCATATGGCATACACCACTTTTACTTTCAATGCATCAATCACATAAGACAATTCACAATGATTTGTCATGAGCCAAAGAATTAACAACCAATTTTAGTTGAATGCATCCATATACACACATCAAAAAAGAACACGTAAGAATAAACAAAACCACTCAAGGGTCATTACACATTCACACTTAGTAGAAATTGAGACATTGAGATGGAAATCATACAAGAAAGAACTCCTCAGCCACTCAAGGGTCTAACTAACCCTCATAAACAATATTTTTTCAACCATATCATGCTAGGGAAATATGGTAACAACACCTGCTACGAACACAATCACACATGAAAAGACCCAACCAAGCTCTCATGTATAATGAGCAACACATTAGGAAGTGATCATTCCTCACTTAGGATACTCTCAACTAGAGGTATCTTCCCATACCTATCAATGCATTAGGGCCTAGAAGGTACTCTAGTTCCTCCTCAAACACACTACATGGGTTGATTCACACTAAACACTCAAAATACCACCCAAGGGACCCATGCGACAAGACAAACACTAACTCACCAAAACAAGTGCTTGTATGATCATGCACCAAGTACCAACAACAACATGGCAAGAACATGAAGCAAAGATCCTAGTGCTGCAACATGGGCTTGGATGCCAAATGTAATGCTCTGAGCTAACAAGCTTAGAATAAAACCTAATAGAACATTTTTTTTGAAACAATAATAACCACTGTGAAATTGCAACAATAACATGTCACACTTGCACAACAATGTGCACACAAGTGTCACAATGACATGATTCTAGAGACAACAAGGTACTTGACCATTATATAAGAAAGGTGGAAACAATGAAATAATAATCAATCATGGGATAATCCACCACGATGAACATATGAGAGAGAGAGAAGACAACAACCTCATGAAAAATTGGTTAGTAAACCTTGACTGAATTCTCTCGCAACATGAATCTAGAATAGGATGAGGGAAACATAAACCTAAAATCCTCATCCAAGCACACTAAACAACACTAAACACAAAGGAAAGCCTTCACAAGAGGTTACCTAGCCAAGAGGCACAACTCACCATAAACTGGAATCCAAGACATCTCATCACAACATGACAAAACATAAGAGGGAGAAATAATAGAAAATACTCCATGACCAATGAGGATTGTCGAGGGCACTTTCAAGACTGACCAAGAATGATTAAAACCTTCCCAAGTCTCCATAATACTATAATAACGATCTCCCATTACCTTATGTTGACAAACGAGTCCATTCAAAAGTTTGCATGTAAAATAATGCAAGAGATCACATAATTCTTAAATGATGACACTTGAGAACTAATTCAAAGAAATAATAGGACCCTAATACTATAGTGAAAATCTTTTGTTTACAAGTTTTACCCATTTGAGGTCCCAAAAAAGAGAGGGACTAACAAGTCCAAAAGGAGAGAAAACTTGACTAGGTTTTTGAAGACCTAGTCAACGAAAATGATTGCCACAAACCAAAAAAATGCATAAAAATTATTCAACAAGGGAATAGGCCTTAAAAAACCATTTACTAACCTCGGTTAAGAGGTTTTACATTGTATAATTTATATGGGAACCAAACTGCCCCAACACAGTACTAGGTTGCCTCAACACACTTAGGAAAATTTTTGAGTTTTCTAGCATACAAAGCTAGGCCACCTCTAATTCTACTAGGTCACCCCCGATGCCACAAGGCTACCCCCAATAGAAGTAGGAAATTTTCTGAAATTTTGGGCTAACTTATTGCTTGACGAGGTCATCTAGGTACAAGACTAGGACACCCAACTATGAATTTTGACACTTAGGTTCATTTTAAGCACCAAGTGAAGTGTTACTAGGTTTGATAATGTATTATAACATCATGATAAAGATAAGAATAAATATATCATGCCAAAAACCAACATCAGGACATGTAAATTATAAAATTAATCTTTTCTTTATAAGGTTACATCCATCTAATACAAGAATTTAACTTGAGAGTAAATGATATCGTGTTGTTCTTTGATCCACAAAACTTAGGTCCCCAACAGTGGTTACCATGCCATCCAACCTCATGGAATCAACTGATCCAATCCCATCATGCTATAAGATAGTCATGTAGGCCACAAACATAACACTCACCAAAAAAATAGGGAGAAGTGTTGTGCCTATAGCACACACGCCCCATTTTGAATGGGGACCCTCCCTTTTTGCTTTGCCAGGTCACTTTTTCCTTCACCTCATTTTACGTTCCCCCTATTTTTGAGTCCTAAGTGGTCAAGGATTCTTAGAAGTACCATCTCAAATTGACCAAGTTTCACCGCCTTCAAAATTTCCAATTCTTTGGCCTCTGCGGAGTTCCCCTTGGCAGTTTTCCTTCAAACTTTGAAACTATCGTCCTCCAAGTCATGCGGGTCCACCCCTGCAGGCTACCCTATGCGGAACTCCACCTTGTATTCATTGTTTTAGATGGTTGGATTAGCACATCCTCCTACCTTGCGAGATCTGCAACCTCCTTCATCATTTTCTTTTACTAACTTGCCAAACAGCCAACTCCTGGATGTCATTCGCTTTGCGCACCCCGTCGTTCTCGCTACCATTTTTTTTGAAATATGTGTTCACCAACCTCAACAACCTCTATATGTGCATTAATGGTGTGCATTTAATGCTAAAAATTCTATAAATAGCCTCTTTCAACAACTCATTTTCATCGTCATCTTTTCTGGAAACTTGTCAGAGCCCCAACAATTGCCGCCTTCACGTCCGCAGGATCTCTTTGCCATCTGAGCATTGTTGTTTGCAATATCTTCACGTCATTCATTGTATTTTCTAGGTCAGTTTCTCGATGTCATCTGTGTCATAGGTTTTCTTCAATTTTCACAAAACTTATTAAATTATGAAGGGGGAAAACTTAAAACCTGCTAGAAGACATTACGCCGAACAAAACTCATGTAATAAAATTTGAAAAAATATTTTGAAATTCACTTATTGGCCCTTGTGGAACCTTCACTTCCCATGGCCATTCTTGAGCCAGGGCATCCATGCCCTTGTAGCCTGCATGGCGCCCAATGATGTTGCCTTGCTCTATAAAATGCAAACTTTAAAACCAACGGACATCTCCCTTGGGCCCTCCCATGCAGGTAGGCACCAATACCTCGCTGCCACCAATCAAACTTAATGGAAACATTAGTTAAAACAGGAGCCTTTCACCCTGTTGGGTCCGCAAATGCGGGTTTCTACATTCGAATCACCCCTCACATTGCATTGTTTCAAACTGCCTATCAGTCTCAGCCACTCACCTTGGGGGTCCCACGCAAACCATGTCTACTGATTCAACATAAGTACACAAAATCCTAACGAACCGTCCAATGCGAATTTCTAACATCCTTTCGTTGCTACCCAAACAATTGTTCCCAAAGTGGTGAAACCTTGAGATGCTTCCAATAAGTGGGCCCCACCTTGACTATCTCCATCTAATCCCCTATGCTAAAAATGACTAAGTATTGGCTCTTTTGCAGGTTGCTCATTGTGGACTTCTATCTGCTGGCCTTCGTGGCGAGTTTGCTATTCTGAACGGCGTCGGCCGACCATCCCTTTGCCTTGAGGAACCTGCACTTGCTTCCTCCAACATTTGAGCCCAAAGAAAAATGACTAAGTGAAAAACCATGTAGGCTGCCCCATGCAAGTGGCCACTTGCGGAACTTCATAATGCCTCTGTTGTTCCGAACGACCAACGTCCAACACCTTTTCATAGCTCCTCACCCGTGCCTGGTTAAATGAAGTAAACTTCAAAGTGAAAGGTTGCACCCCCCAACTATGGGCCCCGCATTGTAGAATGCCACTTGTGGGGTGCCCCACTGTCAGTTTTGTTTCAAATGGCAGAGCCCAAAACAACTGAGAAGCCTCATGCACCTACACCCTTTGCTTCTACAAGCCTAAATGACTAAACTAGCAATCTTGGAACCTAAAAATTGATTTGACCCATGTGCTAAAATGATCTAACCTACTGATGGGCCCCACTTTATGGCTGAAATCCCAATGTAGGTGAGCTTATGCAGGCCACAGTGCCTTGCGCGTCATCCATCCACAACTGCCTTCAAAACGACTGCCATCCCAAGGAAATCCACACCCCTGGGCCAACATTGTTATAACTTCTTCAAACAAGGGGCTAATGATGATCTGAAAGAAATGTTAGGATCCTTGGATAATTAATTACTTGATCTAACATTGTTTTTGGAGGATTTTTCTAACATTCTCATGTTTTACAGTTGAATGTGCTTACTGCTCCTTTACTTACAGGATATATGGAACCAGCTGCAAGACCTTCAGAGGCGTCCACATAGAAACAAAAGGGAAAGAAGGATGTCAAAGCACTAAGAGGGAAGGAGGAAAAGGATCATATGAAGTACAAGTTCCAGAGAGAGGAACTCAAGTCAAAGGTTACCACAAAATGGGACAAGGTCTTAGATATTAACTTGGGGCACATTGACCTTAATGAATTCAAGTAGAGGGAAATTGTCAACCCTACTATAGAGAATTCCAAAAGGATTAGAAGGAATGGGTGTGCTAAGGCACCTAGTTTCTTGCCTTCCCTCGTGGCCCCTGAACTAGTGATGGCCTATAGAGAGGCCTACCAGGAAAGCACCAAAAGAATTGTAGATAAGGATGACAACATACTAGCTAATTTATCCACCAAATCCATTAGAAAAACTTTCCATATCCCCATCTTTGATTCAATGGAGGAGACATCCAAGGAATATGTTGAGAGCATGTCGAAGGTTGATCCCCTCAAGTGCAAAAAGTTGATCAATCAATATTTGGTTGAAGTAGAAGAGGGGCAACGCAAATAAAGTTCCCTTGGAACTCTTTAGAAGTGATTTCTATGAGGATTACCATGACTTGGTAACCTTGTTAATTAGAGTCATGGGCCTACAGACTACAAATTTCTTCCAAGAGTGGATTCTCTATTTCATAGAGGAAATTATCAGAGGAGAGACCAAATTCTATTGGACAGGAATGATTAGCAACTACCTACATAAGTAGTTTATAGCTATAAAGAAAACCTCCCAATTTTACATGACTTCATATCTAGTCTATCTGCTCTCCAACTATGCTCAATATAGAGGACTATTTGTGGCACCTAGCCAGACTTCAGGGAGGAAACTAAAATTCCATGACAGATACCCCAACTTCAATTCAGAAACTTCAAAAGGGACTATTGTAGAGTCAATGATGCCTTCATTGGGCACATCATCAGATTACTAGGAGGTGACTTCAAGAGGAGAGTCACCCATAGTGCTAATGCCTTCATCCACTGGTTCAGCTTTCTATTTATCTAATTTCCCAAATTTACTTACATTTGAACCGAGGGCTTCTCAGAAAGTCCCTATAAGCTACCCAGGTACCTAAATGACCAGTTGGTATTGCTTGAACTCTCCAAGAAATTGCAACATGCTCACATGTTGCTGAGTGACAAACACCAACTGGGAATCCCATATCCTCTTACCTTCAGCTAGGGAATGTATGCAATCCCCACATCCTAGTGTGAGGAATACTTAGAAAAGGAGATAAATGAATACAACTTGGAGCTCCACACTGCCAAGCCATGGATGGACCCATATGGAAAACTAAAGAAGATGGTTGGAAAAGAATATTCCCACCTCCACAATGTTGAATACTTTTGGGAAAATTGCAGGGATGATAAGGAGGTGTGTATGAGGCACTACATGCGCATGACGACGTATTTTGTCAAGACAATCAATTTGTTTCTAGTACTAGACCAAATTGCGGAAGATAAGAACATGGTGATTGATTTTAGATATGATGTTGTTGCCAACCTGTCACTACCTTTGATTGACTAGAATGAGGAAGAGATCAATGAACTCAATATTTTGATGAATCCCATAAAGGAAAGAACAAAACAATGGATGGATGGGTAGATTGCTCAATTGAAACTATAAGGAGCTACTTTAACATACGGTGAGCTTGGGGATGAGCCCGAGAGTGAGACTGACAGTGGAATAGCTGCTACCCCATTTAGGGAAACCTCAAAATATCCCCCAGCTACCAGGTCAAGAAAAAGAAAAGAGGTGGTTGAATGCCAGCCTAAACACAAAGTGTATTCAAGGAAAGCATCAGAAGGTGAGCCTTCCAAGAAATCAAAAAAGTCGGGTGGTTTGACAAAGATACCCACCATTCAAGAGGACCCACTCCATGAGGGAGAGGAAGGAGAAACCGAGCAGCCAAAGTCTCCACTTTTCGCCTCTGTCCTTGTTATTGCTATTACTACCACCGCAATCACTCTCCCACCTGCTTCTCAAGCATTTTTGGCTTCTTCTCCGCCCGCGGTGGACATTTAAGTTCACCTTGCTTCCACCTTGCCTACTGCACCAATCTTGGTGGTAGATTCATCCTCTGCCACCACTTCTCCGCTCTCTTCTTCCTCCATGTCTCCATCAATGACCCTTCCATTGGCCACTACAACAAAAATGATGCATACCCTCTCGCTTCCAGAAGCTTTGCTCGACACATGCAGAACATACCAATAGAGATTTTTGGGGGTGTTGATGAATCTTGTAGTACAGGGTACCCTAGCTCAAGTTGTTGTCGGCCTCCCTGTCCCTCCCTCGCCGACTGAACCACCAAAAATGGAGGGGACAATGCATATTTCTGAGGAGTTGGAGAGACAAGAAAGGGAGGTAGTAAAAGAAATGGAGGAAGAAGCTAATGATTATCATGAGCCCTCCGAGCACCAACACCTGGTTATTGATGAAGTGGTGCATGAGGAGGAAACACAATCTTTCGAGGATGACATTGAAGATCCCAATGCAAGGTAGATTGTAGAAACCTTTGACCAAGAACTTGAGGAGGAGCTTGCCAAGCAACTAAAAGATGTTGGGGAGGAAGTTGAGAGGCAGTCATCTAAAGAAAAGAAGGAAATAGATGAAGAAATGGAGGTAACCACCAAACCTCCGACCGAGGAACAAGATAAGAGCCCTAAACATGATGAATAAATTCCTCCTTTGGGATAAGAAGAAGAAAAGGAAGAGGGAAAGAAAAAAGAAGAGGACAAGCCTAAAGAGGAGGCTGAAACAAGAAAGAGCCTAGAGGCAGAGCATCACGAAGAATATGAGCGAGAAGAAGAAGAGAAAACATCTGAAGGGGAAGATAGCTCCAGAGAACATAGGACCACCACTGAATCCCTAGAGAAAGAAGTATTTATTTGGGATTCAGATGAAGAAGAGGAAGAAAAAACATAACAAAAGGCCCCAGGTCACCAACAAATGGAGATTCATCATCCTCAAAAGGAAGAAGGTGATCATGAATCAGCAAAGGAGGGGTCTCATATGCCTGAGTGGCTAGAGAAACAACTGTAGAAGAAGACGGGTATGTGTAGGATCATGGTGGGCCAAAAAGTGGCGATATGATGAGTATGTGTAGGGTATGTGGCTGAAGACTTTTTTATACCTAAAATTGATGAAATGAAAAGGTTTTTTAAAGGAGATTGCCAACTTTCCACCAATATAAATTATGCTTTACTTTGAATTTAATAAATAATTATTATTCATTTTTTATTTGAATTACGACTAAGGCTTTGATTGATAGGCTGATTGAAAAACATCTATAGCTTTCAAACGGTATCACATTTTTTGAATCCGAAACATGCGTCACATTCTATGCTTCGCATAATATAGGATTAAAAAATGAAAAATTGAATTTCATGAATTTTTGACCAAGTTAAGGTTGTTAGACATACAAGTTTTTATATTTTTTTAAAGTTATAATAAAAAATTCATAATTAATTATTACTTGGAAAAAAATTACAGAAAAATATGCATCACATTGGGACATGAGTCCTCTACTTATATCTAAAATCTTATAAAAAAATATTATCATTTTATTGTGGTTAGGGTGGTCAGACAGACACACTTTTTATTTTTTCCCTGAAATTTAAGTACTACTGCACTAAAATTTCAAATTTTCACCAAATAGATTTAAAAAATAAAATAAACCTAGTAATTTAGAAACTAAATTCAATTTGCTATAGATTATATTCTTACATATTTTTGAAATAATATAGATAACTTATAGAAATTTTTATGTCAAGTTGCCTAACTCTAATTTTTTTGAATTATTTGCCACTTAAGGGCCTATTTTTTACATGATGATCCTGCACATACCCAGGCCCACGTTCTCATGGATCCAAAATCAAGACTAGAGGCCATCTTGGCTCGGGCCCAAATAAGCACAAAGAAGGAAAAGAAACCAAGGGTCAGATCCCATCTGACAATGGATGCCTTAGGATCAAGGACTATGCAGGTAGCTACTCCAATGGTCGAAGGAGAAGAAGTTAGCTATAATATCTCTACTATTGACCTAGGAACAACCACGAGAGAGCAGAAAATCGATCATCTTCAAGGATCAGTTGCTATTGTTGTGCATCAGATGAATAAGGAAAAGACCTCTAAGGAGGAATTAAAAGCACAAGTGGCAGATTAACAACTTATATACAACAATGGGCTTTCGCTGAGGAACTTCCCACCACATCATTAGTTCCGCCACAACTATTGTCCAAGGACCACATCGACAAGCTTGAAAGAAGGAAGAACTGGATGAAGGCCGTACAAGATTGGTTTTGATGGGTGGTTTACCACAGAAATATGGGAATTAGTCATGCTATTAGAACAATGAATAAATTTTGGGAAATACAAAAACAACTTGAAGGCATAAGAAAATTTTGCACCAACTTCCCAGAATTGTATAGAATCACATATCACAAGCTCAAGGCCATCCTCAATATGGCTGAGAAATCCTAAGAAAAGGAGCTTGTGTTGGAAAAAGATGATCATTGGCTTGTGGAAACCTGGAAATTGGGCCTTGATCATAGAAAGGAGATCCTGGAGTGGGTGCTCCATGAAGTGGAGCTTGATCTTGATTGGGCCAAGTAAATCAGGATGACTTGTGAGGAGTATCTGAAGTTAATGACAGATTATGATTTTCCCTCCATCAAGCTAGATCTAGAAAAGATAAAGCCTTACTTCCACAAGAAGATGGAGGATGGAGCCATAGATACACTCACGCCAGACTTTATGGATTTTGTTGTGTGAGCTTTCACTCAATATAAGCAAGTGATAAAGAATACACCCAAGTGTGAGAAAGATTGGGATGTAATCACCAACCAATCTAGGAAATTAAACTTCCAAGTGCTCCAACTTGACATTATGGAATGGAATAAGCTCCAGGCATTGATCGGAAAGTTGCTAGAATATGCTACCATGAAGAAACATGAAGGAAATCTAGTAATTGATGATGAGTTCCTCACAAAGTAGTTGCAGCCAAGGTAGTTAGCTAAAAAGACAAATTGTTGTAGTTCTTCCCACTAGATGAAAAAATAGGCTAGAGGACAAAAGTGTATTTTATATTGTAAAATATTTGGGGTAGGTGAAACCCTAATTTGTAGTGAATCTTGGCCACACAATGAGATTAAATCTTGGCCATTCATTTTTCTTTTTGGACACTATAAATAGGGGGTCTCCTCTAATTTTCAAGAGAGTGTTGAGTTGTTGTAAAGACATGCTGCTAGAATTTTAATAGAAATTCATTCATTTTGGTGGATTCTTGAGTTCCAATTTCATGTTTCATGATTCTTCTCCTCATAGTTAGTGAATTTGAGTAGATCAACTTTGTTTTTCGATGTTTTTAGCATGTTGTTAGTAGATTAGTTAATGAAGTTCATTGGTATTGAAGAATCCTATTGTGTTGATGCCCTTTCTTGTCCATGCTTTTTGTTGTTTGTTGATGATAAATAGCAATGTAAAGCTAGTATGGACATAAATTGAATGTTGCACTCACATTCTACCTTTTATTCATGCTTTATGGTGAATGAATGGTTGAAAATCTGTAGACCTTAGAATATTGTACTAGTTTCATGAGATTGTGAGCTAATTTGGTTAAGTGGAACTTAGTTTTGGGAAGGTTGTCCACTGTAGCATCCTCTATTATCATTGTTCATTGGTAGTTTTAGGTCTAGGAACTTGCTCTCTTCTATACTCTCTTGAATTTTCTTTTAAATAGTACTTAAGACAAAGCTCATTGCACATTGTAAAGCCAAATCTGATGATGGAGAAGGAGTTTTAGACCGTTGTCCTAAACTTTGCAGCATTGGAACATAATTTCATAATTTCATAAACTCCATCCAAAGAACCGATTCCCCTCCAACTTAACTTATGTAAGGCTTCCCTGTGATTACCAACAAGATCACATTAAACCCATTAAGATATTCTAAGCAAGTCATGACCTGACACTCGAGAGACCTTGGGGTGATTTTCAGCAACTTGTTGTTGCAGATTTCCTTTCAAGAGAGGTGGTGCACTTATGCATTGACTGTGCTAAGAAGTGCTAAAACACCCATCAACAAGTAACACCTCCCCCTCCCCTCATGGCTTGGCTGGGAAATAATCCCTCTCCACTGTTATTCAATGCTTACCATGACATTCACAAGAACCTGGAAGGATTTTTTATGAAGTTCAATCCTTGGGATCCACAGAGGACAACAAAAGAACATATCAAGATATTCCAAACAACATTAAAGGATATTCAAATCGATCATGAGGATGTGGCATGTAGACTTTTCTCGTATTCTTTGGGAGAGGAGGCTTTCTATTGGTACATCAACCTACCAACAGGATCTATTACCACCTGGGACCTATTGAAGAACACCTTCCTGAGGAAATACAAGATTCCAATTAGCCTATTAGAATTATATCAGAAATTCATGTTCATTCATAGGGAGGTCAACAAACCAATCAGCTCCTTCAACGATCAGTTTCATCGGGTGTACATGAGGTTGCAAACTCCATATGTGATTAACAATGTTGTTGTTCTGCCAGTCTACTATGCTGCTTTGGACAACCTCACTGTAGCATTGGTGAGAAGAATAAACCCACCACCCACTCGGTTGGTGGATGCTTATGCTTAGGCAGTTATAGCTAGCACTAACTTGGAACAAAACATCTCCAGTCCACTTCCCTCTCTAGGATAGTTTGGTTATCCTATGTAAATTCAAGGGCTCACTCAAGCTCTACAACATTAGATGCCTCTCATGAACTAAGTTCCACAGCTGCCTATAGTTCCTCACTTGGGACCCCCAATGAACCAAGCGCCTCTTGCACCTCATTATCTGCAACCCCAATAG
The DNA here is from genome assembly GCA_007258455.2 of Sequoia sempervirens. Lineage (NCBI taxonomy): Eukaryota > Viridiplantae > Streptophyta > Pinopsida > Cupressales > Cupressaceae > Sequoia > Sequoia sempervirens. The sequence goes on along the minus strand of VDFB02049217.1, from coordinate 162,844,082 downwards.
TAGTAAGTTTATTCACAACAGCCCCAAGTGCCATTATATCTACAAGGGCCCAAATTCCTACCCACTTAGTAGAACCAACTAGCAACACAACCTGTCTTTCTCCAAAATCAAACACCACATCCCAGCAAGGCAGAGAAGGATCGGTTGGATGAACTGACAGAGATGGTCAAAAAAATGTCTACAGAGATGACACACCTGTAGAATCAAAATAACCAACTGCAAGCTTCTCAACACAACATCTAGGCCAACCTCAATTGAGAGAATAGAGATAACCATGATGGGGGTACCTCATCTAGGCATAATTATGAATGAGGAGAGACTTCAAATTAGAACTTCAAAAGAAGGTCCTTGCAAAGGAAAAATTGAATGTGGAATACAAGGACTAATAATGGAGGTGTTCCCACTCCTCTTGATCAGCCTGCCAAAATGGAGAAGACAACTAGTGGAGTGTACCTTGCTGAAACAACTTTGTCTAGATGGTGTCAGATCCACAAAATGAATAGGCACTCCAAGTTGGATTGCCCCGAGTTCCTCACGGCTGTGGAGATCTTTCAAGTGGAAGTCCAAAATTCTGTGTACAACATTGGTTGTCAAGATCTAGTCCCATCGAAACCATATGACTCCTTCATGCTTGTGATCAATTAAGCCCCATTCTCCCGAAGTGAGAGCAATGCACCAAAAATCGAGACTGCTTCCCAAAAGAACAAAAAAGTGAAAGAGGTAAGTAATGAAGAAACTCTATCCCCACTCTTTTCTTTGGTAGATAATGGCCCAATAGATGAGAAAATGTTACATGAAGATGAGGTCCAAATGTTCCATCAGAGAGCATCCCCATATAACTTAAGAAATAGGCAAGAAGGGGGACCTTTCACAACTTTCACTCCGTCTAATAACTTTAGCACCCTGCCTGACCCTAATGCCAACAACATGGTAAATAGCATAATCAAATGCCAACAAAGGAAAAGACCAGTGAAAAGGACAAAGGTCAAGTGGCTCAGGCTAACATTCCTTTGGGATTATTCCAAGGAAAGTTTGAAATGCCTCCCTTCCTTAACACTATCAGGATATTTGGGAAGAACCTGCATAACTATTTGATTGATTCAAGAGAATTAGCTAATTTCATGCCCTTCGCTGTATTCAAAGCACTAGGAATTATCTCCACCCCTTCTAGAAGGAAAGTAACTCAGTTGGAAAAAATGAAAGTGAACATAGTCGCATAAATAAATCATATTCCCATGTAGATTGTTGTAGATCCGAGAGTACAACAAGTTATTGAAATCCAGGGTGCAAATATCCTAGACACATACGGAATAATCTTGGGATGAGACTTCACTCGAGCATTGAACATGTATGCTGCAAATGAATTCTCTCACATGTGGTTGTCATGGAAGGGATTACCAAATCAGATTCATATTGACTAGGAACCATGCATGAAGTTCATTATCACAGAGTACAACAACACCAATGAGGTACTATTTTTTGAAATAGAGTTAGGCAATTGCTCTTCCGTAGCATACCAGGAAGAATCAGAACCTTAAGAAGAAGAGATGACTAAAGAATGCTTCTTGGTACTATGCAACCCTCCTGCTAGTCTAGCATATACACCTTAGAGCATAGAAATTCTGGTAGAATTACGTGATGATGAGTCCTACAATAATGATAATTCGATACTACTAGATAGATTTTGGGATTTCATGGAGAAGTGTATACAACATTAACTTAGCCTAGGGTCAAGAATAGATTTCTAAGAGCTCTTGTTGCTTAGTTGGTGCAGAGTTCACAATTCTTCCCATTCAAAATTTGAGTGTTGCTTATGCCAAATGGAAGTGGAACACATCAAAGGACAAGTTGTACATCAAAAGGAGTTGCTGACTAGGCAGCTTGCTACCAACCATGCTCAACCAGTGTCAATTCCAGAAATGGCATATCCAAGTGTGCAACAAAGAAGGAATGAATTTATGATCAACCCCGAAGTTAAGGAACCCTCCAAGTTCAAGACACTGTGCTTCGACAGATCTAAATCCAAGAAAGGAGCCAAGGATAGATTCAAACTCATTAGTCCTATAGGTAAGACCTACTTTTTTGCTCATAGGCTTTAGTTTTATTGCACCAATAATGTAGCAAAGTATGAAGCATTTTTTCATGGTCTCTTGATGGCCCTAAGAAAGAAAGTTAAAATGTTGCAAGTCCTCGGTGATTCAAAACTAGTAGTAAAGAAAATTAGGAAATTATATTCCTACAACGAAAAAAGACTAGCAAACAATAGGCATAGGATATGGGACTTGTTAGAAAGCCTAGATGCCTTTAATATTCAGCTAATCCCTCAATCCTGAAACCATACTCCTGATGCCCTGGCCCAGGCAACCAACACCCTTCAACCTTTTTCGTTGTCTGGCCTCAAAAGGTTCATCATTGAGCTTACCTCCACCCCATTTGTGCCAGACAATGTAACCCATTTTTGGGTATTTAATGATGATTAGCACATTTTGGTTTATCACTAGTTCCGATGTGTTTGCAACTCAGATAATTGACGAGGCTGAGCCTGAAGAAGCTGAATTAGATATAGAAGGGGTCATCAACATTAAAACAAAAATCATTCCAAGGGATATGGTCCATCTTGAATGGATATTTGATTTGGATCAGATTAGAGACCAAGATCAACAAGCAAAGAAAGACTCCATCAATAATCAATGTGACACTCATAATCTAGGAACAACCGAGGAGGCTAAGAATGTATTCATTGGAAAAGTGTACACGCTAGAAGAAAAGGAAGGAGTCATTAATGCTTTGCGAAAGTATCATGATGTAGTTGCATGGAGTTATGAAGATTTGAAAACATATGACACCTCCATTATTACACACACTATTCCTCTTAAGCTAGATGGATGACCATTCTGACAATGACAACATCCCATTAATGCATTATTGGAACCCATTGTTTATAAGAAAGTACATAAGCTATTGTCAGCTAGAATCATATTTCTAGTTAGGAACTCCATGTGGGTGGCCAATTTGGTCTCGGTTAGGAAGAAGAACAGAGAAATAAGATTATGTGTGGATTTTTGCAATTTGAAAAGAGATTCAGAAAAGGATAACTATCCAGTGCCCTCATTGGATGAGGTGCTACAGATTGTCAATGGTTCCTAGATGTTCTTTTTAGATGGGTACTTCGGATATAATCAAGTGATGGTGTAGTATGAAGATAGGCATAAGAAAATGTTCACCACCAAGTGGGGGACCTTTTCCTACAGGAGGATGCCATTCAGACTGATCAACGTCGATGCCACTTTCCAATGTACGATGGACATAGCCTTCAAATATCTGATCAGAAAGTGCATTATTATCTACATGGATGATCTTACTATGTTTTCAAAAAATCAGGGTGATCATGTTTCCGATCTATGCAAAGTTTTTCAGAAGTGTAAAGAATTTGGAATTTCCCCTAATCTAAAGAAGTGCATCTTCGGAGTTACAGAAGGTAAGCTACTCAAACACGTTATTTCAGAGTGATGGGTCTCCATAGACCCCAAGCATATTTAGTTCCCCTTGAAGATCCAACTACCAGGTAGCAAGAAAAAACTTAAATCTTTCTTCGGAAAGATAAATTTTGTTAAAAAAATCGTTACACACTTTGCTGAAATTGTTAAACCACTCAATGCCATGTTGAAGGAAGATGCCAGTGTTGAGTGGACTCCAGAGGCAAAGCAGGCCTTCAAGGAAATCAAGAAAACAATTTTTCATGCACCTGTACTAGTTAGTCCAGATTATCTGAAGTTGTTTTACATCTACTCCTTTGCTTCAGACCATTCATGTGCCAACATTCTAACTCATAAGGATGATGAAGGAAATGAGCACCCAATTGCCTTCGTGAGTGCTCCATTAAAGGATGTTGAATTGAGATATCACAGCATTGAAAAGCAAGCATATGCTCTTATTCAGGGAGTAAAGAAATTTAGGCATTATATCTTACCCAACAAGGTGTTTTCCATCGTGCTTGACCCAAAAATGAAAACATTGTTGATGCAGAATGAGTTAGGAGAAAGAAGGGAAAAGTGGTTTACTCTGCTACAAGAGTATGACATGGAAATTCAACCAAAGAAACTGGTAAGAGGGTAGGCCCTCACCCAAACAATAGTGGAGACTACAGCTAAAGTTGGACTTGAGGTCATGGTTCAGCAATACCAGCTTGAAGATATCACTCTTGGAGAATGGTATGATGACATAGTCTACTACCTACTGAACAAAAAATGCCCACCCCATTTGCAGGGAGTTCAGAAGCATGCACTCTAGCTGAAGAGTAGCATCTATATGCTGTGAGGATCTATACTAGTTTACAAGAAAAATCACGAAGGGATTTTCCTCAAATGCCTTGGAAAAGAACAAGCAACAAGAGTCTGGAAAGAATTCCATGATATGTTTGGCATTGGTCATGGATCGGGCCCTTCCACCACTCATCAGATCTTAAGGGTAGGGTATTATTGGCCAACTGTCTTCAAGGATGAACAAAGCCATGTTCGCACGTGCCATGTTTACCAAACCACCACAACCAAAGAAAGAAACAATGTTGTCTCGCTGCAACTAGTCCTTGAGGTAAGTTTGCTCGTGTAGTGGGGTCTAGACTTCATTGGTCTGGTAAGCCCACCATCTTCTATGAGATACAAGTACATCCTAACCACCTCTAATTATTGTACTAGATGGACAGAAGCTATTGCATGTAGGAAATGTACTACATAGGTAGTAACTAATTTTCTTGAAAGTTTCATTTTAAATCGGTTTGGTTTCCTGTACGCTTTAGTTTGTGATAATGGCCCCGCTTTTGCTTCACTCAAATTTTCTAGTTGGGCCTTCAATTACGACATTTCCCTCAAGTTCTCATCTAATTACTATCCATAGGGAAATGGCTTGGCCGAATCTACAAAAAAAACTTGATCACTATCATTAAAAAAATGCTCGATAGGAATCCCAATAATTGGCACACCCAGCTTTGTTTTTCCCTTTGGGTAGATCATACATGCCGCAAGACTACTCTAGATGATTCCCTATTCCACTTTGTTTCTAGCTTGGAGCCTGTGTTCCCCGTTCACCTCAAGCTCCCCACTCTCTAATTCATCAACACCTTTTACAAGGAAGGGGATCGAAAAGAAGCCCACTTAGCTGAGTTAATTCATCTCAAAGAAGTGCATGACCATGGCATTGAAAATTTTTCCAACCATCAAGTTGTGGTTAAGAGATGGTTCGATCGATGAGCCAAAGTCAAGGCCTTTAGAATTGCTGATCTGGTCCTATGTTGGGACAAGGCTCATGAAAATAAAGGGTGACATGACAATTTCAACAAGCTCTAGCTTGGCCCCTTTCAGATTTTCAAAATCCTAGGAGATAACACTTTCCACCTCAAGACGTTGACTAGTGAAAACATCTCGTTCCCTATCAATGGGCAACACCTAAAGCATTATTTCCTTGCTTGAGCTCTGTTGATCTTAGTTTCTATAGATACTTGTATATAGGTTAGCTTAGGCTTCGTTTGTTTTGTTGTTTTATTTTTTTGATTCGTTGTTTCTTTTCCTATCTCCCAACTATCTTATTGCTGAGGGTGTTCTTTGTCTCTGATGCGGTGGTTGTGCTTGGTTCGACGAATGGTTCACTTTGCTGCTTTCTTTTAGTGTTCTTTGGATAAATATTCACTCTCAACTATTAGTCTCTGATTGCTACTATGGAACGGTCTCCTTATTTGAACTCTGACTTGACCTACAAAATGACCCTTGGTTGAATCCTCTCACATCTCATCTCAGATCTTGCACAAAACATACACTAATTATTTTTGAAGAGTTGTGCAGTAGTCATTATGATGGTCTAGTAAGTGAAAATCTTAAGTCTACTTTAGTGACCACTATGGTTCCCAAACCCACTGTAAGATTTGATGCTTACAAGATTGAGCAAAAGAAAGAATATTAAAAGATATATCAAAGAGTAAAAATAGAAAGAAAATGTTAAAATCAAGAAATCATGTGGGTGTGCAGACAACTCTATCAGTTCTATGGATGCCCAACTAGTAGTAGATAAATGTTCGTGGGGTCACAACAACAACTCCGTTGGGGCTATAAATGCCTGACTAGCAACAGGGCAATGTCCAGCTTACTTTTGGAGTCAAAAAATTCATAGCTTTCTTGGGTGGATTAATGGATATTTTCTATAGTCTCTAAAGAAATGGAATGAATTCACTATATTCACAAACTTTTGAGATGCTTTCATGATTTGATTCAGCTAAGGATCTTGTTCTCCTTTGAGTGTCACAGTTCACTTTTGGAAACCAGCCATTAGTTTGTGAAACCAGAGATTCTGGGTTATGAATGAGCATTTATCCTTGGAACGCTTAGGAGTGTTCCCCAATAGAGTTTCCATTTGTTGTGCCTATAGCATACACACCCCATTCTAAACAGGGACCATCCCTTTTCGCTTCGTCGGGTCACTTTTTCCTTTTCCTTGTTTTGTGCGCCCCTTTATTTTTGAGTCCTAAGTGGTTAGGGAGTCTTAGAAGTACAATCTCAAGTTGACCAAGTTTCACCACCTTCAAAATTTCCAAGTCTTTGGCCTCTACGAAGTTCCCCTTAGCAGTTTTCCTTCAAACTTTGAAATTGTCATCTTCCAAGTCATGTGGGTCCACCCCTGCGGACCACCCTATGTGGAACTCTACCATGTCTTGATCATTTGAAATGGCTGGCTTAACACATCCTCCTACCTCGTGGGGTTCACAACCTCCTTTTCCATTTTCCGTTGCTGACTTGCTAGACGGCCAACTCCCGGGTGTCGTCCGCTTTGCGCACCTCATCGTTCCCGTCGACATTTTTTTTAAAATATGCAATCACCATCCTCAGCCGCCTCCATACTTGTATTAATGGTGGGAATTTAATGTTGAAAATTCTATAAATAGCCTCTTCTGACTAGTCATTTTCACTGTTAGCCTTTCTGGAAACTTGCCAGAGCCCTAGTGATCACCGCCTTCACATTTGTAGTATCTCTTCATTGTCTAATCATTGTTGTTTGCAATCTCTTCACGTCATTCATTAGATTTTCCAGGTTAGTTTCCTAGTGCTGTATGTGTCATAGGTTTTCTTCAATTTTCGCAAAAGTTATTAAATTCTAAAGGGGGGAAAAATTAAAACCTGTTAGAAGACATTACGTTGGACAAAACCCATGTAATAAAATTTTAATTTTTTTTTTAAATTTTCTTATTAGTGCATGTGGAACCTTCACTTCCCGTGGCCATTCTTGAGCTAGGGCATCCATGCCCTTGTGGTATAAATGGGGCCCAATGTTGTTTCCTTCCTCTATAAAACATAAACTTTAAAACCAACTGACATCTCCCTCGAGCTCGCCCATACGAGTAGGCTCCCATACCTCATCGTCACCAATCAAACTTAATGAAAAAATTAGTTAAAATGAGATCCTTTCACCCCATTGTGTCCACAAATGCAGGTTTTTGTATTCAAATCACCCCTCACATTCTATTGTTTCAGACTTCCTATCAGTCTCGGCCACCTGCCTTGTGAGTCTCGCGCAAACCATGTCCGTCGATTCAAATTAAGCACACAAACTCCCAACGGACCATCCAATGAAGATTTATGCCATCCTTTCGTCACTGCCCAAATGACCATTCCCAAAGCAGTGAAACCTTGAGATCCTTTTGATAAGTAGGCCCCACCTCGACTGTCTTTGTCTAATCCCCTATGCTAAAAATTACTAAGTATTGGCTCTTTTGTGGGTTGCTCATTGCAGACTTCCATTTGTGGGCCTTCGTGGCAAGTTTGTCATTCTCAACGACCTCAGTCGACAATCCCTCCGCCTAGTGGAACCCACACTTTTGTCTTCTAATGTTTGAGCCCAAAGAAAAATGATAGTCTAAAACCATGCAGGCTGCCCCATGTGGGTGGCCGCTTGCGAAACTCTATCCCACCTCCACTATTCTGAATGACCGACCTCCAATTCCTTTCCATAGCTCCTCGCCCACACCTGGTTAAATGAAGTAAAATTCAAAGTGAAAGGTTTCATCTCACCCAACTGTGGGCCTTGCATTGTAGAATTCTGCTTATGGGGAACTACTCTGAAAGTGTCATTTCAAATGGTGGAGCCCAAAATAGCCGAGAAGCCTCCTACGCCCACACCCTTTTCTTCTACAAGCCTAAATGACTAAACTAGCAATCCTAGAACCTCAAAATTGATTCGACCCATGTGCTAAAATGATCTAACCTATTGATGGGCCCTACCTTATGGCCGAAATCCCAATGTGGGTGAACTTATGCAGGCCATGGTGCCTCTCCATCTGTTTGTCCACAATTTCCTTCAAAATGGCTACCAGCCTAGGGAAGTCCTCACCCTTGGGCCTGCATTGTTCTAAATTCTTCAAACAAGGGGATAATGATGATCTAAAAGAAATGTTAGGATCCTTGGATAATGAATTACTCAATCTAACATTTTTTTTACAGTATTTTGCTAACATTCTCATGTTTTACTCTTGAATGTTCTTACTGCTCCTTTACTTGTAGAATATATGGAACCAACTGCAAGACCTTCGACGACATCCACAAAGAAAGAAAAGGGCAAGAAGGCTTCCAAAGCACCAAGAGGAAAGGGGGACAAAGATTAGATGAAGTACAAGTTCTAGGGAGAGAAACTCAAGTCAAAGGTTACCACAGACTGGGACAAGGTCTTAGATACTAACTTGAGACACATTGACCTTGATGAATTCAAGCAGAGGCTAATTGTCAACCCTACTATAGAGAAAGCCAAAAGGATTAGAAAGAGTACGTTGGCCAAGGCAGCTAGTTTGCTACTTTCCTTCATGGCCCCTGAACTAGTGATGGCTTGTAGAGAGGCCTACTAGGAAAGCACCAAAAGAATTCTAGATAAGGATGGCAACATACTAGCTGATTTTTCCGCAAAATCCATTAGAAAAAATTTCCATATTCCCACCTTCAATGCAATGAAGGAGACATCCAAGGAATATTCTGAGAGCATGTGGAAGGTCAATCCCCTCAAGTGCAAAAATTTTCTCAATCAATACTGGTTGAAGGGGAAGAGAGGCAACACAAATAAAGTGCCCCAGGAACTCTTTTGTAGTGATTTCTATGAGGATTACCATGACTTGGTAACCTTGTTAGGTAGAGGCATGGGCCTCTCAACTACAACTTTCTTGCAAGATTGGATGCTCTATGAGCAATTTGTAGTTGTAAAGAAAACCTCCCAATTTTACATGACTTCATATCTAGTCTATTTGCTCGCCGATTGTGCTCAATACAAAGGACTATTTGTGGCACTTAGCCAAAATCCAAGGAGGGAATTGAGGGTCCATGATAGATACCCCCTGCTTCAATTCAGAAACTTCAAAAGGGGCTACTATAGATTCAATGATGCCTTCATCGGGCACATCATCAAATTACTAGGAGACGACTTCAAGAGGAGAGTCACCCATATTATTAATGCATTTATTCGCCTATTCGGCTTTCTATTTATCCAGTTTCCTAAATTTACTTACATCTGAATCGAGGGCTTCTCAGAAAGACCCTATAAGCTACCCTAGTACCCAAATGACTAGTTGGTACTGCTTGAACTCTCTAGGAAATTGTAGCATGCTCACACGTTGTTGAGTGACAAACACCGGTTAGGAATCCCATATCCTCTTACCTTCAGCTAGGGAATGTATGCAATCCCCGCACCCTAGTGTGAGGAATACTTAGAAAAGGAGATAAATGAATACAACTTGGAGCTCCACATTGCTAGGCCATGGATGGAACCATATGGAAAATTAAAGAAGATGGTTGGATAAGAATATGCCTACCTCCACAATGTTGAAGAATTTTGGGAAAATTGCAGGGATGATAAGGAGGTGTGTATGAGGCACTACGTACGCATGATGGAGTATTTTTTCAAGACAATCAATTTGTTTCCGGTACCAAACCAAATTGTGGAAGATGAGAACACGATGATTAATCCTAGATATGATGTCATTGCCAACCTGTTGCTACCTCTGATTGACTGGAACGAGGAAGAGGTCAATGACCTAGATATTTTGATGAAGCCCATAGAGGCATGAACAAAACAATGGATGGATGGGAAGATTTCTCAATTGAAATGCAAGGAGATACTTTAACATACGGTGAGCTTGAGGATGAGCCCGAGAGTGAGACCGATAGCAGAATAGCCACTACCCCATCTAGGGAAACCTGAGAATCTCCCCCAACTACCAGGTCAAGAAAAAGAAAAGAGGTGGTTGAATGCTAGCCCAAACATAAAGTGTATTAAGGAAAGCATCAGATGGTGAGCCTTCTAAGAAATCAAAGAAGTCGAGTGGTTTTCATAGAGATGCCCACCATTTAGGAGGACCCACTCCATGAGGGAGAGGAAGGAGGAACTGATCAGCCAAAGTCTCCACCTGTTGCCTTTACCCTCGCTGCTTCTATTACTACCACCACAATCACTCCCTCACCTACTTCTCAAGCATTATTGGCTTCTTCTTTGCCTATGGTGGACATTTTAGTTCACCTTGCTTCCACCTCACCTACTGCACCAATCTAGGTGTTAGATGCTTCCTCTGGCACTATTTCTCCATGCTCTTCCGCCTCCATGTCTCCATCAATGACCCTTCCATTGGCCATTGCAACAACAAAAATGCCTCCCCTCTCACTTCCATAAGCCTTTGCTCAACACATGCAGAACATACCAATAAAGCTTTCTGGGGTGTTGATGAATCCTACAGTACAGGTTTCCCTAGCACACGTTGTTGCTAGCCTCCTTGTCCATCCCCCTCTGATTGAACCACCGAAAATGGAGGCAACAATGAAAATTTATGAGGAGTTGGAGAGACAAGAAAGGGAGGCAATAAAAGAAATGGAGGAAGAAGTTGATGATTATCATGAGCACCTTGAGCACTAGCACCTAGTTATTAGTGAAGTGGTGCCTAAGGAGGAAACAAAATCTTCCGAGGAAGACATTAAAGATCCCAGTGCAAGGTACATTGTGGAAACCTCCAACCAAGAACTTGAGTAGGAGCTTGCCAAGCAACTAAAAGATGTTGGGGAGGAGGTCGAGAGGCAATCATTTGAAGAAAAGAAAGAAAGGGATGAAGAAATGGAGGTAACCACCGAACCTCCAGCCAAGGAACAAGATAAGAGCCCTAAACATGATGAAGAAATGCCTCCTTCAAGAGAAGAATAAGAAAAGGAAGAGGAAAAGGAAAAAGAAGAGGATAAGCCCGAAGAGGAGGCTGACATAAGAAAGAGCCAAGAGGTAGAGCATGATGAAGAATATGAGTGACAAGAAGAAGAGAAGACATTTGAAGGGGAAGATAGCCCTATTCCCCTAAAGAACACAAGACCACCACTAAATCCCCATAGAAAGAAGTTGTATTTATTCAAGATTCAAATCAAGAAGAGAAAGAAAAAATAGAAAAAAAGGCCCCAGGTCACCAAGAGATGGAGATCCATCATGCTCAAAAGGAAGAAGGTGATCGTGAATCACCAAAGGAGGGGTCTCTTATGCTTGAGTTGCTAGAGAAACAATTGTAGAAGAAGGCCCCCATTCTCATGGATCCAAAATCAAGACTAGAGGTCATCTTGGCTCAGGCCCAAATAAGCACAAAGAAGGAAAAGAAACCAAGGGTCAGATCTCCTCTAGCAATGGATGCCTCAGGATCAAGGACTATTTAGGTACCTACTATGGTGGTCGAAGGACAATAAGTTAGCTATATTATTTCTACTATCAACCTAGGAACAACCAATTTGAGAACATAAAATCAATCATCTTCAAGGATCAGTTGCTACTATTGTGATTTAGATGAATAAGGACAAGAACTCTAAGGAAGAATTAAAAGAACAAGTGGCGGATTTAACGGTTTATATACAACAATGGTCTTCCACCGAGGAACTACCCACCACATCATCAGCACCACCACAGTTGTTGTCCAAGTACCACATCAACAAGCTCAAAAGGAGGAAGAACTATATGAAGGCCATAGAAGATTAGTTCTGATGGGTGGTTTACTATGGAAATATGGGCATCAGCCACGCTGTCAGAATAACCAATAAATTTTGGGAAGTACAAAAACAACTTGAAGGCATAAAAAAATTATGCATCGACTTCCCAGAATTGTATAGAATCACATATCCCAATATCGAGGCAATCCTTAATATACTTGAGAAATATTGGGAAAAGGAGCTTGCATTGGAAAAAGATGATCATTGGTTTGTGGAAACCTGGAAATTGGGCCTTGATCATAGAAAGGAGATCCTAGAGTGGGTGCTCCATGAATTGGAGCTTGATCTTCATTGGGCCAAGGAAATTAGGACCGCTTGTGAGGAGGAGTATCAAGCTAGATCCAGAAAAGATAAAGCCTTACTTCCACAAGAAGATGGAGGATGGAGCCACAGATACACTCACGTTGGACTTTATGGATTTTTCTGCGTGAGATTTCGCTCAATCTGAGAAAGTGATAAAGAATACGCCCAAGTGTGACAAAGAATTGGATGTAATCACTAATTGATCTAGGAAATTAAACTTTCAAGTGCTCCAATCCAACATTATGGAATGGAATAAGCTCTAGGCATTGATCGGAAAGTTTGTCAAATATGTTACTGTGAAGAAACATGAAGGAAATCTAGTAATTGATGATGAGTTCCTCACAAAGTAATTGCAGCCAAGGTAGTTAGCTAAAAAGACAAATTGCTATAGTGCTGCCCACTAGAAGACAAAATAGGCTAGAGGACAAAAGTGTATTTTATATTGTAAAATATTTGGGGGTAGGTGAAACCCTAATTTTTAGTGAATCTTGGCCACACAATGAGATTAAATCTCGGCCATTCATTTTTCTTTTTAGACACTATAAATAGGGGGTCTCCTCTCATTTATAGGAGAGAGTTGAGTTGTTGTAAAGACATGCTGCTAGAATTTTAATCAAAATTCATTGATTTTGGTGGATTCTTGAGTTCCAATTTCATGTTTTGTGATTCTTCTAATCATAGCTAGTGAATTTGAGTAGATTAAATTTTCTATTCCATGTGTTTATCATGTTGTTTTTAGATTAGTTAATGATGTTCATTTGTATTGAAGAATCCTATTGTGTCAATGCCCTTCCTTGTTCATGCTTTTTGTTGTTTGTTGATGATAAATAGTAGTGTAAACCTAGTCTAGACATAAATTGAATGCTACACTCACATTCTACCTTTTATTCATGCTTTATGGTGAATAAATGGTTGAAAATATGCATACCTTAGAATATTGCACTAGTTTCATGAGACTGTGAGCTAATTTGGTTAAGTGGAACTTATTTTTGGGAAGGATGTCCACCGTAGCATCCTCAATTATCACTGTTCATTGGTAGTTTCAGGTATAGGAACTTACTCTCTTCCCTAATCTTTTGAATTTTCTTTTAAATAGTACTTAAGACAAAGTTCATCGCACATTATAAAGCCAAATCTGATGATAGAGAAGGAGTTTTAGACTATTGTGCTGAACTTTGTAACAATGGAACATAATTTTAGAATTTCATAAACTTCATCCAAAGAACCAATTCCCCTCCAACTTAACTTACGTAAGGCTGCCCCATGATTACCAGCAAGATCACATTAAATCCATTGAGATATTCAAAGAAATTCATAACCTGACACCCGAGAGACCTTGGGGTGATTTTCAGCAACTTGTTATTGGAAATTGTCTTTCAAGAGAGGTAGTGCACTTATGCATTGCCTGTGTTGAGAAGTGCTAAAACACCCATCAACAGAACTGACACTAGAAGGAGGGCCACCCCTTTGAGCTAAGCTGGATCAAATTGGTTCTTTCTCCCCTGAAATATTTTGAAGAGTTTTGAGATCCACACCTAACAAAGGGGAATATCAGGAAATGCAACCCCCTACAAGGGCTAGAAAAACTCGAAGAGAGGACTCGGCCTCATCCTCTTCATCCACTTCACATTCATCTTCACCTCACTCCTCCTTTCATCTGCCTCATGATCAACCTTCCTTTTCCACATCCATCTCCTCCACTCAGCCATGCCAAACTACCTTCTAGCTACTTGCTTCCTGTTATGCCTTACATAACCACCCCATTTTATTCTAGAACAAAATGGGTCCCTCTTTTCTTTTGTTTTCTTTGCCTTTGGTTGTTTGGTTTGGTCTTAGTTTGTCTTTTGTCTTGTAAAATTTTGGTTCTGCCTCAGCCAGAGTTAGGTTTCTTTTTGTTAAAGTTGAAGGCATGATGAACAATAGTGTATTTTATATGCTTTGGGAACTAATGGAGGCATTTGTGATGTAGAATTAAATCATGCACCTGGTGATATTTGTCAAGGAACTCAGTTGGGAAGCATACCTTAGTCACATTTGGCATAAAACTCCTGAGGAAGAAAGTTGTTGAGACCCTCTTGTTGTCTTGTCAACTAGAAGTGCTTCTATTCATTTGAAATATACCAGTCAGCCAGACATTTTGATCGTTGTGGGTTTTTATATGTCTCCATGACATGTTGAAGTCTCGTCAACCATTGCACACAAGGCTAGCGTTGCTAAAATAATTTGGGTTTGGGGAGAAGTCTTCCTAACAAATAGAAGTCTCAACGACAAGGGGTAGCATTGGCATGAAGTCCCGGTGACTAATTAGAGTCTCACCAAAAGGATGGTGCCTTTGGCAAAAGGTTTGGGTTCACCATAAGGTCTCCCTGACATGGAGGAGTCTCGTCGAAAGATTTGAGTTCGACATGATGTCTGGTCGAAGGGGTAAAGTCTTCCCGACTGGGCAGAGTCTCATTGAAAGATAAAGGACTCGGGGAGAGGTCCTGCCAACTGATGAAGGGTCTCAGCGAAAGGTTTGAGTTCATCATAAGGTCTCATCGACAGGGTAGAGTCTCCCCGAAATGAAATGAGCTCTCCTCGAAACAAGGTGTCTTTGATGAGAGGTCTTTTTGACCAGATACGGTCTCACTGAAAGGTTATGCCATCGATATAACGTCTCACTGAAGGGGTGAGGTCTCGACAAAAAAGGGTGTCATTGGGGAGAAGTCCCATCGACTGCTAAATGTCTCGCCAAAGGTTATGCCTTCAGTGTAATCTCTTGCTAACCAGGAAAATATTGCTGATAGTGGTTCAAAAGGATGAGCTTGGGGAGACTTCAAGCAAAAGATTTGAGCTCGATATGATGTCTTTCCGAGTGCAATTGTCTCGGCGATGAAAGGGGATATCATTATAACTTTTTCTACCCACTGTGACCTCTCGTCGATCAAGTGGAGTCTTGCCGAAGTAAAATGGAGACTCCTGGCAGAATGATTTTCTATTGCTATGATGTCTGGCTGATAATGATTGTCTTAGCGACCACTATGGATATCGGTATGACTCTTAGCGCCCGCTATGACCTCTTGTCGACTGAATAATGTCTTGCCAATAGCGATGTGTCTATTGTGGACTTTGCCAAGACCTCTTGTCGAAAGAGATTGTCTGGATGGAAATTTTATGATATCGATATAACCCTAGCCACTCGCTATGAAGTCTTGCCGATAGTGGTAAGCTATGCCAATCGCTGCTGTAGAGCATAATCACATCAGGAGACACTACCAATGTCTCACCGACATGTGATTATGTTTGAATGACTTTTTGACTGCCTAGGAATCTTACGTGGCATATGTTCAACCAATCAGAGAGAACTAAAGGTGAACCATTAGCCATTTGACTGATTGACTATTCTTGTGAGGAAGATCAATAAAGCATAAATGACATGGACTTGCTCTGAGATCAAAAGCGATGGAGCAGCTCGGTGAACAGTGGTGTGGAGATCTAACAGGGGAGGTCAGATGTTGCTTTGCGAAGATGGCCAACTTGCACAAAGATCTTGAGTATAAGAAAGCCGAAAGGAAGAAGAGGTCGTGGGTCTCAGGGACAGTTGTGAGGTCTACTGGAAAAAGGTAGATCACCATTTATGATAATACTTCAGAATGTTCAAAGTAGCTCTGATGAAAGTTTGAGGGTGGATACAAAGGCCAGAAGTTATTGCAATGGTTGCAAAAGATCTAAGGGCTACTCCTGAGGGCGATCATTCACCGACATGGACACTGAGGATGCACATTGAATGCAGCATTAACTTCATTCTAAAAATATCTAAGGGCCGACCCTTCTAAAGTGGACCGATATTTTGTAAAAACCCTAAAACAGGGGCTAACACATTCTTTTTTTTTGGCACGTTCTGTATATATGGAATTTTTGCCTCTTTTAGTAAGGGGGTGAGTTTTAGAAAAGAGAGATAGAGAGAGATTTTTTTAGAAACCAGTAGTAGTAGAGAAACTTAAGAGTAGCAGGAGAATAGGAGTTAGATCGGACAGAAGGAAATGATGTATCTTTCAAGTTTTCTTAGTATAGATGGAAAAAATCTGAAGACATAGGTTTTCTGTACACTGGTGATTGTTCCAAATTTGTAAATTTTGCTTATCTATTTCACTAATAGTAGAAGCAACCAGATTTAAATCTACTTCATGTTGTGTTCTAGAATGGTATTTATCTTGGATTAATCATTCGATTTGAGAAGCTTTCAAGGAATGAAGTTTTATTTTATGTTTTGTTTAAGTAGTGATTTGCAATCTGTTGTTGAAATTAGCACTGTGAATGAATGAAACTGTGTGTTAATCACAAGTTAATTTTATTCTCCAGTTTTAGTTAGTAATTCCATGAAAGGTAACAAGTCTGGTTAAAGTGGATGAATTATTATTCTCTTCAATTCCAAAGCTTTGATCTATCTTTTTTTGTTTCTTTAGAACCCCAATTAAAGTAGGTTTGAATTTATGTTTGATCTTAGAACAATCTAGAAGCTCAACACTAGCAAGCCCTTGAACATTATAGTTCACATCAACCATTGAGTAAAATCGGCACAGTTGAGAACCGATTACAAAGACCTTGGGAGTTAGATATCCATGTGTTATTTTTTCTTTTTTACAAGAGTAGAATAGTAATATTTTGTTTACTGTTGCTATGCTCATCCTAACCATCAACAAAAACTGGCACTAGAAGGAGGTCCTAGAAGAGAAAATTGGATAACACTAGGTTTTTCTCACCATAAAGGTCTCGTAGGGTTCTTCGATCAACTAAAAATCCACCTCCTTTGATAGAACTCAAGACCCCAATAAGACACAAGAGTCATAAGACTAGGGCAACCATCATACCACCCTTGTCAGCTTCGCTCACTCCACCAGGATTTTCACCAATACCCCAGTGGATACCTATCAATCCACCACTGAATCCATCTCAAGTGCCATCACAACTGGTTCAACCCATCCAACAACTGGCTCAACCACCACCACCACCATCAATGGAATTTTTTTAGAATAATCCCTCTCCATTGGGGACTATTCCTAGAGGTTTTTATGATATGCCTAAGAATCCTAAGAAATTCTTTCCCAAATACATTCATGGTGAATCAAGGAGTGTTGAAGAGCACATACAAGCTTTCAAGGATGCTTATACCAGAGCTCAGATAGCTCACCATGATGTAGTTTGTAGGTTTTCCCTTATTCCTTAGGGGATATGGCATACAACTGGTACCTAAATCTTCCTTAGTGCTCTTTTCTAAGCTGGACAAACCTAGAGAATGCTTTCATCAATCAGTTCATAATTTACGTGGATCCAAGCATTTTGTTCCACCAATTTACTACCATTAGAAAGGAGCCAGGTGAACCTTTGCCCTTGTTTAATACTAGGTTTCAATGAATGTATAGGAGACTGCAGGACCCCTATCTAGTCACTGAGAATAGTGCCATACAAGCATACTTTAGAGTTATAGACCCATCGATTGGTTTGTTCCTGCAAAGGACATATCAACCAGAAAATATTGATTCCCTGTCTAAAGTCTATCATCTAGGTATTAAGCTACAACAACAAATTAGTTCTCAAAAAGGAAGTTTGGGAGGAGGTTTTCCTTCAATGGGGTATCAGATGCCTATCCCAATGCCTTTATTCAATACTGTCCCAGGGATGTCTCCTTCCCATTATGGGCCTATGTATGAGTTGTAGACACAACCTCCTATTCCATTCTTTTTCCAATAGAGCTCCTGACTTCTTTCAACAATCATAGGCTCATCACAGCCCACATGGTCATTAGAATCAAACTAGAACACCAAATCATGTTAGTTAGCCACTTGTTGCTAAGAGTGTTGAAATTGAAAATATAGTTCAACTCACAAACGAGGTGGAGACCTTAAAGAAAACTCTGTCTCAAGTCACAAATGACATGGCTCAGCTTAGATTGAACCCCTCTCAAAACCAAGGTAGTTATCCTAATCAGAATAATAACAATTAGGGTAATTATCAGAATAACTATAATCACAGCCAGAGGGGTTACCAAGGCCAAAACTCCCCTAACCAAGGCTATCAAAACCAAAATAGAGGATATTACCAAAGGCCAAATAACAATCGACAATGGAATACAGGACCAAATAACGGTGGAGTTCCTCACAATTATCAAGCTAATGTGGAAAGGTCACATACTCCAAATGTGGCTGACCTTAATTTTATGACTAACTGATGTAGGCTGCATGATACTGCAACCCATTTTAAGGTAAACTACCCTAAAATTTAGAAAGTTGTCAAGATGGCACAAGCAGATGCCCAAACATTCTAAGGGAATTCAAATAAAGAAGGTGGCTCAGTAGATACAACAATGACTTATGACCTCTTTGAGGAGGAACCTTCATTCCCAATGCAAAGTGAGAATGAACCAGAGGAAGATTCATATGATACCCAAGCCTTTCAGACAAAGGGAGGACACCTCCTAAGAAATCAGAATAAGGGTTCGTTCACCACGTCAGCGCCACCTAATCACATGGTGCCTCTGAATCAAAGTGCTAATAACAACCATCCTCCACCAAAAGGTCCACCTGACTTCCATAACAAAGGTAATTCACCTGGTGTTGTTAGATGTAATGCAAGCTATAACAGAAAATTTGATATTGTTGCTGAGATGCAGAGACATAAAACCTCTTTATCATACTTTGACATCCTAAAGTGGTGCCCTGTTCAATAAGAGATAGTGTTGAAAGCTTTGGAGCAAGTGGATAAATCAAAAGGGAAAAACAAGGTGGCACCTACTATAGATATGAACGCAACTTTGTACAGAAGCAAGGTAGGCACCCCACCATTTCTTTTGAGTTTAAGAATTTGTGGGAAGAATCTACATAATTGTTTGCTAGATTCAGGGGCTTCTGGAAATGTTATGCCATTTTCGATATGCAAAAAATTGGGATTGAGCCCTATCCAAACAAACAAGAAGGCCATCCAACTGGATAAAACAAAAGTTAATGTGGTTGGAGAATTGAGAAATATACATGTGCAAGTAGGGTCTGACCCCAGGATTTTAACCAATATAGATATTCAAGTAGCAGACATTCCTGAGACTTATGGTATGTTGCTGAGTAGAGATAAGGTGAAAAGTATAGGGGGATATCTCTCCCTCAACTTTTCACATATGTGGCTACTATGGAGGGGAGTGCCTACGCATATTAGGATTGAAAGTGAACCTCGCCTCAAGCATATCATCACTGAATATGATTGTCCCAATGAGGTAGCTTATTTTGAAACCGGGATAGGGGTTTACAAAAGAGAGGAAATTCTAACCCTTTCGGTTCTTGATTCTAAAGACATGTCAATACAAAATTTCCCTGATTCTATGACTAATGAAAATCAACAGGCATTGATCAAGAAGCTACAACATGATCAGCTGGTCTTGGGGGAAGATATTGGTTTGCACAGTCTTCTACTCCCTAATTGGTGCAGGGTGTATTACCAAAATCATTCTAAATTGACCTACCAACCCTGCATCAACATTTTAAATAATGTCTTCCAATTTTAGGAAACTAGCCTAAGTCACATCGAGACCATTTCAGATCACTTCTCATTTGAATCCAAAGAAGCAATAATGTTAACTAGGGATAATATACCTTCAAAGGAAGTCCCTCCTCAAATTGAGCAAACCCCGGTCACAATACCAGACCAACATAGTTACGAAAAACAACCCCAAGGTTTGTTTGATAGCCCTGCACTCACAAGTATACCGAAACCCAAGGGATTAATTGAAGATACAAGTGACTGCCAGAAGGATAGCCACGGATTACATGATATATCCGAACAGGAATTGGAAATTGCACCTGAAGAACCTATTGAACACCTCTTGCCAATATTTGATGCAAAGGATCAAGTTCTCCCACCTATGGCTCATCTTATCCAAACACCCATAATAACCTTAAAGGGATCAACCCCAGCTCGTGATCAGCTATGGACCCTCATGTTTGATGGATCCAAGTCCAAAACAGGCTGTGGTGTTGTGATTGAATTAACTAGCCCGAAAGGGAAAACTTTTTTTTCTTCTTACAGGTTGTAGTTTAGATGCACTAAGAATGTGGCAGAATATGAAGCTCTAGCTCGGGGGCTGATGTTTGCATATAAGAAGAAAGTTATTGCATTAATGGTTAAAGGGGATTCAAAGGTAGTTATCAAGAAAGTGCGCAGCCAATACACATGTCACAATAAAAGGCTGGCAACATATAGAAATTGGGTATGGAACTTGATTGAAGACTTCGATGCTTTTGGAATTAGTTTAATCCCTAGAGAGGAGAATCAGATAGCTGATTCATTAGATATTGCCACAAGTAGCCTGGAACCCATGCAAGGCTCCAAGCTTAAGAGATTCTCAATGGAATTGATATCCACCCTAGATGTTACTGATAACATCAAGAACTTTCAAGTTTTTGAAGATGATCGACATATCCTTGTTTTTCTAGCAAGCTCAGATGTTTTTGAAGGGCAGATCATTGATGAGTCCAACAGGGATCAAGGAGATTAGAACCCTAAAGATTGTGATACAGCGGGGGTCCTCAATTTAAAAAGTAATAGCATTCCCAAGGGAATGGTAGCCTTAGAAAGAATTTTTGATTCAGATCCAAGGGCTCAGGAAAATATATCAACTGAAGATAAAGGAGGTGAATATCAAACTATTAACCTAGCTGATTCTGGCCCAGAAAGAAATGTTTACATAGGAAAAGCTTGCCCTGAAGCAATTAGAAAATATATACTCAGGGCATTGAAGAAGGATATTGCTGCAATAGCCTAGGGGTATGAGGATCTGAAGACATTTGATGCCTCTGTTATGACTCATACTATTCCTTTGAAGCCTGAAGCTAAACCATTTCAACAAAAGCAGCGTCTTGTCAACACCCTAATTGAACCACTAATCTTTAAGGAAGTTCATAAATTGTTTTCTGCAAAATAATCTTCCCTATATGACATTCAACATCGGTGGCTAACTTGGTTCCAGTCCATAAGAAAAATGGAGAGATTAGGCTATGTGTAGATTTCTGGATTTTGAATAGAGCTTCAGAAAAAGACAACTACCCACTCCCTTCTCTAGACGAAGTCTTGAAAACTTTCAATGGATCTTAAATGATATCATTCTTGGATGGTTATTCTGGATACAATTAGGTGATGGTTAAATGTGAAGACAGAATGAAGACAACCTTCACTACTAAGTGGGGAACATTTTCTTACAAAAGGATGCCATTTGGTCTGATAAATGTTGGAGCAACCTTTCAACATGTCATGGACATAGCATTCAAAGATTTGATTGGTAAATGCATCATTGTTTACATGGATGACCTAACAATATTCTCTAAAGGTAGACTAAACCATGCTGTAGACTTGGCTAAAGTTCTTGAAAGGTGTATCTAGTATGGCGTCTCCCTGAATCCAAAAAAGTGTGTGTTCGGGGTTTCTAAAGGGAAAATTTTGGGACACATAATCTCAGAAAGAGGAATATCGATAGACCCAAAATGATGGGTCCATTCTGAAGATAACCAGGCTAGGAAGCAAGAAGGAGATGAGATATTTCTTTGGAAAGATCAACTTTGTGAGAAATTTTATCACAAGTTTTGCAGAAATTGTAAAACCATTAAATGAAATGATGAAGAAAGATGCCAAAATAGAGTGGGGTGATGAGGCAAAGGCTGTGTTTTCTCAAGTCAAACAATCCATTTCAGAAGTGCCAGTCCTCACCAGTCCTAACTATTTGAAGCCATTTTATATTTATTCTTTTGCTTCTGAACACTCGTGTGCAACTGTCCTGACTCAACGCAGAGAGGAGGGAGATGAGAGGCCAATCTCCTTCATGAGTTCTCCATTTAAGAATGCTAAAGTCAAATACCCGCCTCTTGAAAAACAAGCTTTTGTGCTAGTTAGGGCTGTCAAGAAGTTTAGGAACTACATCTTATGAAGTTAGATTATTGTTGTAGTTTCTGATGCAGTTGTGAAGTCTCTACTTATGCATAACGAGTTGGGAGAACGAAGAGGGAAATGGATGGCCATTTTGCAAGAGTTTGATCTAGAGATACGCCCTATGAAACTTGTCTGAGGTCTAGGCTTGTCTAAATCCATAGTTGACGCTGGTGAGAACATTATTTTCCAACAATACACAACACATTCATTTTCCAACAACCCTTGGTATGCCGATATCATCTATTTCATGCTCAACAATTGGTGTCTAGAGGGAATGAATACAATTCAGAGGAGAGCGCTGAGAATGAAAATCTCTCATTATATGCTCAAAGGAGGATTGTTGTACATGAAGAATTTCATGGGGGTGTACCTATGATGCCTTGATCGGCAAGAGGCTAAGCATGTAATTATTGAATTTCATGGGAAACATGGCACAGGTCATGGGTCTGTAGACTCATTAGCACATCAGATCCTCAGATCTGGTTATTATTGGCTGTGTGTGTTCAAAGACGCCCATCAACATGTAAGAACATGTCACATATGTTAGATTTCTGCATCAAAAGAATGCCATCCAGCCATGCCATTGTAGCCTGTTTACGAGGTAAGATGATTTGCTCGATGGGCACTGGACTTTATTGGGGTAATTAACCCAAATTCTTCTATAGGACACAAATTTATTTTGACTGCCACTAATTACTGCATGAGATGGACAAAGGCTATACCTTGCAAGAATAACATGACAAAGGTAGTAATCAAGTTCCTCACTAAATGCATCACAACTAGGTTTGGAGTACCCTTCACATTGGTATGTGACAATGACTCTTCCTTTTCCTTTGCTGAGTTCATTTCATGGGCTTACGATCATAAAATTGTCTTAAAATATTTTTCAAACTATTACCCACAAGGAAATGGAGTTGTAGAATCAACCAATAAGAATCTCTTAGGGGTAATTAAAAAATTGTTAGAGAACAATCCTAGGGACTGGCATACCCAACTAAGATTCACGTTATGGGCAGATAGAACTAGGATTAAGGCTGCTTTAAATACTTCACCATTTAAGCTAATGTATGGCCAAGACCCTGTGTTCTCTATTCACTTGCAAATACCTATCCTAGAGTTTATGCAAAAATTTTACTCTAATGATGATAGGATAGAAATAAGATTAGCTACCTTGTTGAAATTAGAAGAGCAGAGGGATGCCCCCTTGCAGCAATTCTTTAGACACTAGGCTATTGTCAAATGTTGGTTTGACAAAAAGAGACAAAATCAAGGCTTTTAGAATATCAGACCTTGTGCTGCTATAGGATAAAAATAGTGAAAATAAGGGTAGTCACAAGAAATTTGATAAGCTTTGGTTAGGTCCCTGTCAAATTGCGGAGATCCTAGGAGAAATGCTCTCCGACTGAGGAGTTTAACAGGAGAACCTGTTCCATTGCCTATCAATGGACACTTTCTTAAACATTATTTTGAGTCGTAAGGTTTGGTATTCTTGCTGGGCTGTGCATTTATGTAAATAATTGGTTTTTCAGTTTGTAAATAGTTTTTCTATTGTTCTGCATGTAAATAGTTTTGTTGTTTGTTTTTTTGTTCTTTCTTTCTGTCCTTTCGTTTCCTTTGTTGTTTGGTGTTTGTCTTGTTTTGTTCTTTGGGGTTTCTCTATTCTTTCCATCTTTAAATAGTGGGTTGTTACTTGAAGTATACTTTTGTTTATTAGGAGAGAAGTGGTTTAGATATTTTTAGGTTTTTTGATTCGATGATTTTGTCATAAATTTGTTGTTTTATGCCCATTATCAATAAGAGTTATGGAAAGTCCTAAAAACAAGGTGCAAAGTAAACAATATTCATTAGCTACCTCTGAGTCTGTCACAAATCATCAAGATCATCTCTTTTTGTAATGGTATATTTGTCCTAGGGCAATAGTGTTGTAAGATTTGAGTGAAAAATATGATTCCCAGATGCTCTTATGAGGTCCACAGTAGTTTTCAACCCAGAACAGATGTCTGACATCTGACATATTGAGAAAAAATCAATGAAATATCTAAAACTCCAAGAGAAAAAAGAAAAAAAGAGAACTATCTAAAAGGAAAAGAAGATTCAATATGAACGGGTGATTCCAGTATCTCTACTGGGGCTATGGACACCTAGCTGGCAGTAGAGCAATGCTGTGAGAAAACAAGAGGTATCTCCGTCAGGGCTATGGATGCCTGACTGGAAGTGGAGCAATGCCTAGGATATCATTGCACAACAGCTAAATGGAATCAACTCATGTAGTTAAAATCTTGCACATTGTTGTTCAAAAGATGAGGAAAACTTTATAAAAGAATGATGCACCATTAAGCACACACTGAAATTCAAGAGTAGCCAGTGTTGGCTTACATTTGAGATTCTAGCTCACCTTGGTTGTTAAAATTGACCCAACTGGAGTTGTGATGTTCATAAACAAAGAGCTATGGGTAGCTGAATCTTTCAGTTTCTTGAAAATTGTTAACCATTTTCCTAGCCGAGTCGCCATTTGTTATGCCTTGCATAACCACCCCATTTTATTCTGGAACAAAATGGGTCCCCAATTTCTTTTGTTTTCTTTGACTTTGGTTGTCTGGTTTGGTCTTAGGGGGTTCTTTTGTTTTCCTCCTGAGTTTGTCTTTTGTCTTGTCAAATTCTAGTTCTGCCTCAGCCAAAGTTGGGTTTCTTTTTGTTAAAATTGAAGGCATGATGAACAATAGTGTATTTTATATGCTTTGAGAACTCATTGAGGCATTTGTGTTGCAGGATTAAATCATGCACCTGGTGATATTTCTCAAGGAACTCAGTTGGGAAGCATACCTCCATCAGATTTGGCATAAAACTCCTGAGGAAGAAAGTCGTTGAGACCCTTCTATTGTCTTGTTGACTGGCAGTGCTTCTATTCATTTGAAATATACCAATCAGCCAGAAATTTTGATCGCCGTGGGTTTTTATATGTCTCCTCGACATGCTGAAGTCTCAACGACTATTGCACACAAGGCTAGCATTGCAAAAATAATTTGGGTTCGGGGATAAGTCTTCCCGACAAATAGACGTCTCAACGATAGGGGGTAGCGTCGGCATGAAGTCTCATGACCAAGTGGAGTCTCACCGAAAGGATGGTGCCTTCGGCGAAAGGTTTGGGTTCGCCGTAAGGTCTCACCAACATGGAGGAGTCTCGCCGAAAGATTTGAGTTCTCCATGATGTCTGGATGAAGGGGTAAAGTCTTCCCAACCGGGTGGAGTCTCATTGAAAGATAAAGGACTCGAGGAGAGGTCTTGCTGACCGATGAAGGGTCTTGGCGAAAGATTTGAGTTTTCCGTAAGGTCTCACCGACAGGGTAGAGTCTCCCTGAAATGAAATGAGCTCTCACCGAAACAAGGTGGCTTTGATGAGAGGTCTTTCCGACCCAATAGATTCTTGCTGAAAGGTTATGTCATCGGCATAATGTCTCACCGAAGGGATGAGGTCTTGGCGAAAAAAGGTGTCATCAAGGATAAGTCCCGCCGACTGTTGAATGTCTCACCAAAGGTTATGCCTCCGATGTAATCTCTTGCTGACCGGGAAACTCTTTCCGATAGTGGTTCAAAAGGATGAGCTTGGGGAGACTCCGAGTGAAATATTTGAGCTCGATATGATTGTCTCGGTGATGAAAGGGGATATCACTATAACTTTTTCTGCCCACTGTGACCTCTCGCCGATCAAGTGGAGTCTTGCCAAAGTGAAATGGAGATTCCTAGCAGAATTATTTGCTCTCACTATGATGTATGGCCGATAGCGATTGTCTCAGTGACCACTGTGGATATTGGTATGACTCTTCATGCCCGCTATGACCTCCTACCGACTGGACAATGTCTTGCTGATAGCGATGTGTCTACTGTGGACTTCACTGAGACCTCTTTTTGAAAGCGATTGTCTTGACGACTATTTTATGATATCGATATAGCCCTGGCCACTCGCTATGAAGTCTTTCCGATAGTGGTAAGCTATGTCGATCACTATTGTAGAGCATAATCGCATCGGGGAGACACGACCAGTGTCTCACTGACATGTGATTCTATTCGAATGACCTTTTGACTGCTTGAGAACCTTGCGTGGCATATGTTCAACCAATCAGAGAGAACTAAAGGTGAACCATTGGCCATTTGACTGATTGACTATTCTTGTGAGGAAGATCAATAGAGCATAAACGACATGGACTTGCTCTGAGATCAAAAGTGATGGAGCAGCTCGGTGAACAATGGTGTGGAGATCTAACAGGGGAGGTCAGATGCTGCTTCGCGAAGATGGCCAACTTGTAGAAATATCTTGAGTACAAAAAAGCTGAAAGGAAGAAGAGGCCGCGAGTCTCAGGGATAGCTATGAGGTTTACTAGAAAAAGGTAGATCACCATTTATGATAATACTTCAGAACATTCAAAGTAGCTTTGATGGAAGTTCGAGGGTGGACACGAAGGCCAAAAGTTATTGCGATGGTTGCAAAAGATATAAGGGCTACTCCTAAGGGTGATCATTCACCGACATGGACATCGGGGATGCACATTGAATGCAGCATTAACTTCATTCCAAAAATATCTAAGGGTCGACCCTTCTGAAGCCGATCGATATTTTGTAAAAACCCTAAAATAGGGGCCAACGCATTCTTTTTTTTGGCATGTTCTGTAGATATGGCATTTTTGCCTCTTTTAGTAAGGGGACAAGTTTTAGAAAAGAGAGATAGAGAGAGATTTTTTTTAGAAACCAGTAGTAGTAGAGAAACTTAAGAGTAGCGGGAGAATAGGAGTTAGATCAGACAGAAGGTAGTGATGTATCTTTCAAGTTTTCTTAGTATAGATGGAAACAATCTGAAGACATAGGTTTTTTGTACACTGGTGATTGTGCCAGATTTGTAAATGTTGCTTATCTGTTTCACTAACAGTAGAAGCAACCAGATTTAAATCTACTTCATGTTGTGTTCCAAAATGGTATTTATCTTGGGTTAATCATTTGATTTGAGAAGCTTTCAAGGAATGAAGTTTTATTTTATGTTTTGTTTAAGTAGTGATTTGCAATCTGTTGTTGAAATTAGCACTGTGAAAGAATGAAACTGTGTGTTAATCACAAGTTAATTTTGTTCTCCAGTTTTAGTTAGCAATTCCTTGAAAGGTAACAAGTTTGGTTAAGGTGGATGAATTATTATTCACTTCAGTTCCAAAGCTTTGATCTATCTTTTTCTGTTTCTTTAAAACCCCAGTTAAAGTAGGTTTGAATTTATGTTTGATCTTAGAACAATCTACAAGCTCAACACCAACAGGCCCCTTGAACATTATAGTTCACATCAACCATTGAGTGAAATCAGCACAGTCGAGAACCGATTATGAAGACCTTGGGAGTTAGATATGCATGCGTTATTCTTTCTCTTTCAGGAGAGCAGAATAGTAATATTATGTTTACTATTGCTATGCTCATCTGAACCATCAACACTTCCCAAAGCCAGGGCGCCGCCCCTACCCCTGCCTTCCAAGTGCAAGGCGCTATCATAGCTATTGCTGCCCCTGCACAACCCCAAGTTCCTGTTCAAAATCAAGTACCACCTCCGCCTCCCCTCATGGCTTCGTTGGGAAATAATCCCTCTCCACTGTTATTCAATGCTTACCATGACATGCCCAAGAACCCCAAAGGATTTTGTACGAAGTTCAATCCTTGGGATCCATAGAGGACAATAGAAGAACATATCAAGATATTCCAAACAATATTAAAGGATATGCAAATTGATCATGAGGAGGTGGCATATAGAATTTTCTCGTATTCTTTGGGAGAGGAGGATTTCTATTGGTACATCAACCTACCAATAAGATATATTACCACTTGGGACTTGTTGAAGAACGCCTTCCTGAGGAAATACAATATTTTGATCAGCCTGTCAGAATTATATCAGCAATTCATGTCCATTCGTAGGAAGGTGAATGAACCAATCAACTCCTTCAACGATCATTTTCATTGAGCTTACATGAGGTTGCAAACTCCATATGTGATAAACCATGTTGTTGTTCTGCCAATCTACTATGCCAGTTTGGACAACCTCACTACAGCATTGGTGAAAAGAATGAACCCACCACCCGCTCAGTTGGTGGATGCTTATGCTAAGGTAGTTATAGCTAGCATTGACTTGGGACAAAAAATATTTGGTCCACTGCCCTCTTTGGGACAGGTTGCTCATTGTATTCAAATTCAAGGGCTCACTCAAGGTCTACAACATCAGATGCCTCTCATGAACCAAGTTCCACAGCTGCCTATAGTTTTTCACCGGGGACCCCTAATGAACCAAGTGCCTCCTATGTCTCATTATCTATAAACCCAAAAATAGTAGGTTTATTCACATCAGCCCAAGTGCCATTATATCTACAAGGGCCTGGACTCCTTCCCGCTTAGTAGAACCAACCAACAACACAACTTGTCTTTCTCCAAAATCAAACACCACAGCCCAGCAATGCACAGAAGGATCTGTTGGATGAACTAGCAGATATGATCAGAAAAATGTCTACAAAGATGAAACATCTGTGGAATCAAAATAACCAACTGCAAGCTTCTCAACACAGCATCCTGGCCAACTTCAACCAATAGAATAGAGATAACTATGATGTGGGTACCTCATTCGAGCAAAATTATGAATGAGAACAGACTTCCAATTAGAAGTTTGAAAGAAGTTCCTTGCAAAGGAAAAATAGAACATGGAATACAAGGCCTAATAATGGAGGTTTTCCCACTCTTCTTGATCACCCTACCAATATGGAGAGGACAACTAGTGGAGTGTACCTTACCGAAGTAGTTTTTTCTTGATGGTATCGGATCCACAAAATAAATAGGCACTCTAAGTTGAATTTCCCTAAGTTCCTCATGGTTGTGGAGATATTTCAAGTGGAAGTCCAAAATTCTATGGAAAACATTGGTTGTTGAGATCTAGTCCCATCAGAACCATACGACTAGATCTGATGGGAAGAACCTGCATAATTGTTTGATTGATTTAGGAGCATTAGCTAATTACATGCCCCTCGCCATATGCAAAGCACTAGGAATAGTCCCCACCCCTTCCAAAAGGAAAGTAACTCAGTTGGAAAAAATGAAAGTGAACATAGTCACATAAATCAATCATATTCCCATGCAAATTTTCATACATCCAAGAGTACAACAAGTTATTGACATCTAGGTTGCAGATATCCTAGACACATATGGAATAATCTTGGAATGAGACTTCACCTGAGCATTGAGCGGGTATGTTGCAACTGAATTCTCTCACATGTGGTTGTCATGGAAGGGACTACCAAATTAGATTCATATTGACTGGGAACCACACATGAAGGTCATGATCATGGAGTACAACAACACCAATGAGGTGCTATTTTCTGAAACATAGTTAGGCAATTACTCTCCCATGGCATACCAAGAAGAATCAGAATCTCAAGAAGAAGAGATGATTGAAGAATGCTTCTTGGTACTATGCAACCTTCCTTCCAGTCTAGCATATACACCTTAGAGCACAAAAATTCTAGTAGAATCAGATGATGATGAGTCCTACAATGATGATACTTCAAGATTGCTAGATGGATTCTAGGATTTCACGGAGAAGTGTATACAAGATCAGCTCAGCCTAGGGTCAAGAATGGATTTCCAAGATCTCATGTTGCCTAGTTGGTGTAGAGTTCACAATGCTACCCATTCAAAATTTGAGTGTTGTTTATGCCAAATGGAAATGGAACACATCAAAGGACAAGTTGTACCTCAAAAGGAGCTACTAATTAGGCATCCTGCCACCAACCATGTTGAGCTAGTGTCTATTCTAGAAATGGAAAATCTAGGTGTGCATCCAAGAAAGAATGAATTTATGATAAGCCCTGAAGTCAAGGAACCCTCCAAGTTCTAGATGTTGCACTTCGACGGACCTAAATCCAAGCAAGAAGCCAGAGCTAGATTCAAACTCATTAGTCCTATGGGTAAGACCTACTTTGCTACTCATAGGCTTTAGTTTTATTGCACCAATAATGCAGTGGAGTATGAAGCCTTAGTTCATGGTCTCACGATGGCCCTAAGAAAGAAAGTTAAAATGTTGCAAGTCTTCAGTGATTCAAAATTAGTAGTATATCAAGTTAGGAAATTATATTCTTGCCACAATACAATACTAGCAAACTATAGGCATAGGGTTTGGGAATTTTTAGAAAGCCTAGATGCCTTCAATATTCAGCTAATCCCTTGATCCCAGAAGCACATTGTTGCTTCCCTAGCCTAGGAACCCAACACCCTTCAACCTTTATCATTGTTTGGCCTCAAAAGGTTCACTGTTGAGCTTACCTCCACCCCATCTATGCTAGACAATGTAACCCATTTGCAAGTGTTTATGATGATAATCACATCTTGGAGTTTATCACCAGTTCTGATGTGTTTGCAACTTAGATAATTGATGAGGTTGACCCAAAGAAGTTGAATTAGATATAGAAGGGGTCGTCAACCTTAAAAAAACACCATTCCAAGGTGTATGGTCCAGCTTGAATGGATATTTGATTTGGATCAGATCAGCGACCAAGATCAACAAGAAAAGAAATACTCCAATAATCAGTGTGACACTCACAATCTAGGAACAACCGAGGAGGCTAAGAATGTATTAATTGGAAAAGTGTGCTTGCTAGAATAAAATGAAGGAGTCATTGATGATTTGTGGAAGTATCATGATGTATTTGCATGGAGTTATGAAGATTTGAAAACATATGACACCTCCATTATTACACACACTATTCCTCTTAAGCTAGATGTACGGTCGTTCTGACAATGACAATGTCCTATTAATGCATTGTTGGAAGCCATTGTTTATAAGGAAGTACAAAAGCTACTTTCAACCAGAATCATATTTCCAGTTAGGCACTCCACGTGGGTAGCCAATTTGGTCCTAGTTAGGAAGAAGAATAGAGAAATTAGATTATGTGTAGATTGTCACAATCTGAATAGAGCTTTAGAAAAGGACAAATATTTAGTGCCCTAATTGGATGAGGTGCTACAGATTGTCAATGGTTCTTAGATGATGTCCTTTTTAGATGGGTACTTTGGATATAATCAAGTGATGGTGCAGTATGAAGATATGCATAAGACAGTTTTCACCACCATGTGGGGGACCTTTGACTACAAGAGGATGCCATTTAGACTCATCAACACCGCTGCCACTTTCCAACATGTGATGTACATAGCCTTTAAAGACCTGATCGAAAAGTGCATTATTATCTACATGGATGATCTTACTATGTTCTAAAAAACACAGGGTGATCATTTTTTTGATCTGTGCAAAGTTTTTCAAAAGTGTAGAGTATTTGGGATTTCCCTTGATCCAAAGAAGTGCATCTTTGGAGTTATGGAAGGTAAGCTACTCAGACACGTTATTTCAGAGCAAGGGATCTCCATAGACCCTGAGCGTATTCAATCCCTCTTGAAGATTCATCTCCTAGGAAGCAAGAAAGAACTGAAATCTTTCTTCGAAAAGATAAATTTCATAAGAAAATTCATTACATGCTTTGCTAAAATTGTTTAGCCACTCAATTCCATGTTGAAGCAAGATGCCAGAGTTGAGTGGACTCTAGAGGCAAAGCA
Organism: Sequoia sempervirens; assembly: GCA_007258455.2. Taxonomy (NCBI): domain Eukaryota; kingdom Viridiplantae; phylum Streptophyta; class Pinopsida; order Cupressales; family Cupressaceae; genus Sequoia; species Sequoia sempervirens. The sequence continues at coordinate 162,812,196 of VDFB02049217.1, read as the reverse complement.
GGCCTTCGAGGAAATCAAGAAAGAAATTGTTGATGCACCTGTACTAGTTAGTCTAGATTATCTAAAGTCATTTTACATCTACTCCTTTGCTTTAGACCATTCGTGTGCCAACATTTTGACTCAAAAGGATGATGAAGGAAATGAGCACCCAATTTCCTTCATGAGTGATCCATTAAAGGATGTTGAATTGAGATATCACAACATTGAAAAGAAAGCATATACTTTGGTTTAGGGAGTAAAGAAATTTAGGCATTATATCTTATGCAACAAGGTGTTTTCCATCATGCTTGACTCAGTAGTGAAAATGTTGTTGATGCAGAATGAGTTGGGAGAAAGAAGGGAAAAGTGGGTTACTCTGCTGCAAGAGTACGACATGGAAATTCAACCAATGAAACTAGTAAGAGGGTAGGCCCTCACCTAAACAATAGCGGAGACTGCAGCTGAAGTTGGACTTGAGCTCACAATTCAACAATACCAGCTCAAAGATGTCTCTCTTAGAGAATGGTATGATGACATAGTCTACTACCTATTGAAAAACAAATTCCCACCCCATCTACAGGGAGTTCAAAAGCATGCTCTCTAGCTGAAGAGTAGCAACTATATTCTACGAGGATCTATACTTTACAAGAAAAATTATGAATGGAATTACCTCAGATGCCTTGGAAAAGAAGAAGCAACAAAATTCTGGAAAGAATTCCTTAATAAGTTTGGTACTGGTCATGGATCGGGCCCTTCCACCACTCATCAGATCTTAAGTGTAGGGTATTATTGGCCAGCCGTCCTCAAGGATGCACACAACCATGTTCTCATCTGTCACATTTTCCAAACCACCGCAACCAGAGAAAGAAACATTGTTGTCCCGTTGCAACTAGTCCTTGAGGTAAGATCGTTCGCGCAGTGGGGTCTAGACTTCATCAGTCCGGTAAGCCCACCATCTTTTGCAGGACACAGGTACATCCTAACCGAGGCCTCTGATTATTGTACTAGATGGACATAAGATATTGCATTTAGGCAATGTACCACAGAGGTAGTAACTAATTTTCTTGAAAGTTTCATTTTAAATCATTTTGGTTGCCCGTACGCTTTAGTTTGTGATAATGGCCTGACTTTTTCTTCGCTCAAATTTGCTAGTTGGGCCTTCGATTATGAAATTTCCCTCAAGTTCTCATCTAATTACCATCCACAGGGAAATGGCCTGGCCGAATCTATAAACAAAAAATTGATCACTGTCACTAAAAAAATGCTCTATAGGAATCCTAAAGACTGGCACATCCAGCTCCGCTTTGCCCTTTGGGAAAATTGTACAGGCCACAAGGCTGCTATAGATGATTCCCTATTCCACCTTTTTTATGGCTTGGAGCCTATGTTCCCCATTCACCTCAAGATCCCCACTCTCCAATTCATCAACACCTTTTACGAAGAAGGGGATTGAAAATAATCCTGCTTAGTTGAGTTACTTCATCTCGAAGAAATGCATGACCATTCCATTCAAAAAAATTGCAAACATTAGGGTGTGGTCAAGAGATGGTTCAATCGACGATCCAAAGTCAAGGCCTTTAGAATTGCTGATTTGGTCCTATGTTGGGACAAGGCTCATGAAAAGAAAGGGGGACATGAAAAATTTGAAAAGCTCTGGCTTGGCCCCTTTCATATTTCCAAAATCCTAGGAGATAACGCTTTCTACCTCAAGACATTGACTAGTGAAGATGTCCTGTTTCCTATCAATGGGTAGCACCTAAAGCATTATTTCCTTGCTTGAGCTTTGTTGAGCTTAGTTTCTATAAATACTTGTATATAGGTTAGCTTAGGCTTCATTTTTTTTGTTGTTTCGTTGTTTTTCTTTGTCGCTGCTTTGCTCATCCCCCGACTATCTTATTGTTGAGGGTGTTCTTTGTCTCTGATGCGGTGGTTGTGCTCAATTTGACGAATGGTTCACTTTGCTGCTTGCTTTTAGTGTTCTCTAAATAAATATTCACTCTCAACTATTAGCCTTTGATTGCTGCTATGGAATGGTCTCCTTATTTGAACTCTGACTTGATCTAAAACATGACCCTTGGTTGAATCCTCTCACATCTCATCTCAGATCTTGCACCAAACATAAACTAATTGTTTCTAAAGAGCTATACAGTAGTTGTTATGACGGTCTGGTAAGTGAAAATATTAAGTCTACTTTAGTGACCACTATGGTTCCCAAACCCACTATAAGGTTTGATGCTTACATAGTTGTGCAAAAGAAAGAATATTAAAAGAGATATCAAAGAGAAAAAATAGAAAGAAAATGTTAAAATCAAGCAATCTTGTGGGTGGGTAGACAACTCTACTAAGGCTATGGACGTCCGGCTGGCAGTAGAGAAATGTTCGTGGGGTAACAATGACAACTCCGTCGGGGCTATGGATGCCTGACTGGTAGTGGGAAAATTTCTAGGTTACTTTTGGAGTTAGATGATTCATAATTTGCTTGGATAGATTAATGGATATTTGCTATTGTCTCTAAAGAAAGGGAATGAATCACTATATTCACAAACTTATGAGATGATTTTGTGATTTGATTCAACTAAGGATCTCATTCTCCTTTGAGTCTCATAGTTCACTTTTGGAAACTAACCCTTGGTCTGCAAAACTAGAGATTCTAGGTTTTGAATGAGCATTTATCCTTGGAATGCTCAGGAGCATTCCCCAACAGAGTTGCCATTTGTTGTGCCTATAGCACACACACCTCATTTTGAACAGGGACCCTCCCTTTTCACTTCACTGGGTCACTTTTTCCTTTGCCTCGTTTTGTGTTCCCCCTTATTTTTGAGTCCTATGTGGTTAGGGAGTCTTAGAAGTACCATCTCAAGTTAACCAAGTTTCACTTCCTTCAAAATTTCTAAGTCTTTGGGCTCTGCGGAGTTCCCCTTGGTAGTTTTCCTTCAAACTTTGAAATTGTCATCCTCCAAGTCATGCAGGTCCACCCCTGTAGGCTGCCCTATGCGAAACTCCACCTTTTCTTCATCATTTCAAATGGCTAGCTTAGCACATCCTCCCACCTCGTGGGATCCGCAACCTCCTTCACTGTTTTCCATTGCTGACTTGTCAGACGACCAACTCTCTGGTGTTGTACGCTATGCACACCCTGTCATTCCCGCCGCCGTTCTTTTTGAAATATGTGCTCACCAACCTCAACCACCTCTATACCTACATTAATGGTGGGAATTTAATGCTGAAAATTCTATAAATAGCCTCTTCCAACAAGTCATTTTCATTATCAACTTTTCTAGAAACTTGTCAGAGCCCCAATGATCGTTGCCTTCACGTCTACAGGATCTCTTCCCTGTCTGAGCATTGTTGTTTGTAGTCTCTTCACGTCATTCAACAGATTTTCTAGGTCAGTTTCCTGATGTTGTTTGTGTCATAGGTTTTCTTCAATTTTTGCAAAATCTATTAAATTATGAAGGGGAAAAACTTAAAACCTGTTAGAAGACATTATGTTGGACAAAACCCATGTAATAAAATTTGAAAAAATCTTTTGAAATTCGCTTATTGGCACCTAAGGAACCTTAACTTCCCATGGTCATTCTTGATCTAAGGAATCCATCCCCTTGTGGCCTGCATGGTGCCCAATGTCATTGCCTTGCTCTATAAAATGCAAAATTTAAAACTGACATCTCCCTTAGGCCCGCCCATTTGGGTAGGAACCCATACCTTGTTGTCACCAATCAAACTTAACTAAAACATTAGTTAAAATGGGAGCCTTTCACCTCATCGGGTCCGCAAATGTGGGTTTCTGCATTCGGATTTCCCCTCACATCGCACTGTTTCAAACTATCTATCGGTCTCAACCACCTGCCTTGTGGGTCTTGCGCAAACCATGTCTTCTAATTCAACTTAAGCACACAAACTTCTGGTGAACCATCCAATGCAAATTTCTGCCATCCTTTTGTCACTTCCCAAATGACCATTCCCAAAGTGGTGAAACCTTGAGATCCTTCTGATAAGCAGCCCCCACCCTGACCATCTCCATCCAATCCCCTATGCTAAAAATGACTAAGTGTTGGCTCTTTTGCGGGTTGCTCATTGCAGAATTTCGTCCATAGGCCTCCGTGATAATTTTCCATTTTAAATGGCCTCGGTCAACCATCCCTCTACCTTGCAGAACCCATACTTGCTTCCTCTAATGTTTGAGCCCAAAGAAAAATGACTAAGTGTGAAACCATGCGGGCTACCCCATGTGGGTGGCTGCTTGCGAAACTCCGTCCCGCCTCCATTGTTCCAAATAGCTGACCTCCAACCCCTTTCTGTAGCTTCTCACCCGTGCCTGGTTAAATGAAGTAAACTTCAAAGTTAAAGGTTTATTCCTACCCAACCATGGGCCCTGCATTGCGGAATGTTGCTTTTGGGGCATCGCTTTGTTAGTGTCGTTTCAAATGGTGAAGCCCTAAATAGTTGAGAAATATCTTGCACCCGCACCCTTTGCTTCTGCAAGCCTAAATGACTAAACTAGCAATCCTAGAACCTCAAAATTGATTTGACCCATGTGCTAAAATGATCTAACCTACTGATGGGCCCTATCTTATGGCCAAAATCCCAATGCAGATGAATTTATGTGGGCCACCATGCCCTACCCACCATTCGTCCATAACTACCTTTAAATCGGCTGCCAGCCCATGGAAGTTTGCACCCCTAGGCCCCAATTGTTATAACTTCTTCAAATGAGTGGCTAATGATGATCTGAAAGAAATGTTAGATTCCTTGGATAATGAATTACTCAATCTAATGTTGTTTTTGCAGGATTTTGCTAACATTCTCATGTTTTACACTTGAATGTGCTTATTGCTCCTTTACTTGCAAGATATATGGAACCCGTTGTAGGACCTTCAACGACATCCATAGAGAAAGAAAAGGGAAACAAGGTTGCCAAAGCACTGAGAGGGAAGGACAAGGATTAGATGAAGTACAAGTTCCAGGGAGAGGATCTCAATTCAAAGGTTACCATAGACTGGGACAAGGTCACAGATACTAACCTAGGACACATTGACCTTAATGAATTCAAGCAGAGGGTAATTATCAACCAAACTATAGAGAATTCCAAAAGGATTCAAAGGAGTGGGTTGGCCAAGGCAGCTATTTTCCCGCATGCCCTCATGGCCCCTGAACTAGTGATGGCCTATAGAGAGGCCTACTAGGAAAGCACCAAAATAATTTTAGATAAGGATGGCAACATACTGGCTGATTTGTCTACCAAATCCATTGGAAAAACTTTCCATATCTCCACCTTTGATGCAATGGAGGAGACATCCAAGGAATATGTCGAGATCATGTGGAAGGCTGATCCCCTCAAGTGCAAAAAGTTGATCAATCAATATTTTTTGAAGGAGAAGAGGGGCAATGCAAATAAAGTGCCCCAGGAAATATTTAGAAGTGATTTCTACAAGGATTTCCATGACTTGGTAACCTTGTTAGGAAGAGTAATGGGCCTCCAAACTACAACTTTCTTCCAAGAGTGGATGCTCTATTTCATAAAGGAAATTATCATAGGAGAGAACAAATTCTATTGGGTAGACATGATTAGCAACTGCCTACATGAGCAGTTTGTAGTTGTAAAGAAAACCTCCCAATTTTACATGACTTTCGTATCTAGTCTATTTGTTCACCGGCCATTCTCAATACAAAGGACTATTTGTGGCACCTAGCCAGACTTTGGGGAGGGAACTGAAAGGTCTATGACAAATACCCCTAGCTTCAATTCAAAAAATTTAAAAGGAACTACTGCAGAGTCAATGATGCCTTCATCGGGCACATCATTAGATTACTAGGAGGCGACTTTGACAAGAGAGTCACCCATAGTGCTAATGCCTTCATCCATCGGTTTGGCTTTCTATTTATCCAGTTTCCCAAATTTACTTACATTTGAATTGAGGGCTTCTTAGAAAGAACCTATAAGCTACCCTAGTACCCAAATGATTGGTTGGTACTACTTGAACTCTCCAGGTAATTGCACCATGCTCACACGTTGTTGAGTGGAAAACACCGGCCAGGAATCCCAAAAACTCTTACCTTTGGCCAGGGAATGTATGCAATCCCCACATCCTAGTGTGAGGAATACTTAGAAAAGGAGATAAATGAATACAACTTGGAGCTCCACACTGCCAGGCCATAGATGGACCCATATGGAAAACTAAAGAAGATGGTTGGAAAAGAATATGCCCAGCTCCATAATGTTGAAGACTTTTGGGAAAATTGAAGTGATGATAAGGAGGTACGTATGAGGCACTACATTTGCATGACGGCATATTTTTTCAAGAAAATCAATTTCTTTCAAGTACCAAACCAAATTGTGGAAGATGAGAACATGGTGATTGATCCTAGATATGATGTTGTTGCCAACCTGCCGCTACCTCTGATTGACTAGAATGAGGAAGAGGTCAATGACCTCGATATTTTGATGAAGCCCATAGAGGCAACAAACAAATAATGGATGGATGGGTCGATTGCAAAATTGAAACTGCAAGGAGCTAATTTAACATATGTTGAGCTCGAGGATGAGCCCAAGAGCAAGACCGATAGCAGAACAGCTGCTATCCCATCTAGGGAAACCTCAAAATCTCCCCCAACTACTAGGTCAAGAAAAAGAAAAGAGGTGGTTGAACCCCAGCCCAAACACAAAGTGTATTCATGGAAAGCATCAGAAGGTGAGCCTTCCAAGAAATCAAATAAGCCAGGTGGTTTCACAGAGATTCCCACCATTCAGGAGGCCCACTCCATAAGGGAGAGGAAGGAGAAATCGAGTAGCCAAGGTCTCCACCTGCCACCTCTACCCTCACTGCTGCTATTACTACTACCGCAATCACTCCCTCACCTACTTCTCAAGCATTGTTGTCTTCTTCTCCACTCATGGTTGAAATTTTAGTTCACCTTGCTTCCACCTTGCCTACTGCACCAATCTTGGTGGTAGATTCTTCCTCTACCACCACTTCTTTGCTCTCTTCTACCTCCATGTCTCCATCAACGACCCTTCCATTGACCACTACAATAACGATGCCTACCCTCTTGCTTCTAGAAGCCTTTGCTTGTCACATGCAGAACATACCAATAGAGCTTTATGGGGTGTTGATGAATCCTATAGTACAAGCTGCCTTAGCACAAGTTGTTGCTGGCCTCCCTGTCCCTCCCCCTCTGAATGAATCACCGAAAATGGAGGCAACAATGCAAATTTTTTAGGAGTTGGAGAGACAAGAAAGGGAGGTAGTTAAAGAAATGGAGGAAGAAGTTGATGATTATCATGAGCACCCCGAGCACCAGCACCTAGTTATTGATGAAATGGTGCATGAGGAGGAGGAAACACAATCTTTTGAGGAAGACATTGAAGATCCCAATGCAAGGTACATTGTGGAAACCTTCGACCAAGAACTTGAGGAGGAGCTTGCCAAGCAACTGAAAGATGTTAGGGAGGAAGTTGAGAGGTAGTCATCTGAAGAAAAGAAAGAAATGGATGAAGAAATGGAGGTAACCACTGAACCTTCAACCGAGGAACAAGATAAGAGCCCTAAACATGATGAAGAAATGCCTCCTTTAGAAGAAGAAGAAGAAGAAAAGGAAGAGTAAAATCAAAAAGAAGAGGACAAGCCTGAAGAGAAGCTTGAAAGAAGAAAGTGCCCAGAGGTGGAGCATCACGAAGAATATGAGTGAGAAGAAGAAGAGAAGACATTTGAAGGGGAAGATAGCCCCAAAGAACACTGGACCACCACTGAATCCCCAAAGAAAGAAGTTGTATTTATTCTGGATTCAAATGAAGAAGAGGAAGAAAAAATAGAACAAAAGGCCCTAGGTCACCAAGAGATGGAGATCCATCATGCTCAAAAGGAAGAAGGTGATCATGAATCACCAAAGGAGGGGTCTTATATGCCTGAGTGGCTAAAGAAACAATTGCAAAAGAAGGACCCCATTCTCATGGATCCAAAATCAAGACTAGAGGCCATCTTGGCTCAGGCCCAAATAAGCACAAAGAAGGAAAAGAAACCAAGGGTTAGATCCCATATGACAATGGGTGCCTCAAGATCAAGGACTGTGTAGGTAGCTAATTGGTGGTCAGAGGAGAAGTCAACTATAATATCTCTACTATCAACCTAGGAACACCCACAAGAGAGTAGAAAATCAATCATGTTCACAGATTAGTTGCTACTATTGTGCATCAGATGAATAAGGACAAGACCTCTAAGGAGGAATTAAAAGCACAAGTGGTAGATTTAACAACTTATATACAACAATGGTATTTCGCTAAGGAATTTCCCACCACATCGTCAACACCACCATAGTTTTTGTCCAAGGACCACATCGACAAGCTCAAAAGGAGGAAGAATTGGATGAAGGCCACAAAAGATTGGTTATGACAGGTGGTTTACCACAGAAATATGGGAATCAACCATGCTGTTAGAACAACCAATAAATTTTGGGAAGTACAAAAACAACTTGAAGGAATAAGAAAATTATGTACTGACTTCCTAGAATTGTATAGAATCACATCTCCCATGCTCGAGGCCATCCTTAATATTCTTGAGAAATACTGGGAAAAGGAGCTTGAATTCACAAAAGATGATCATTGGCTTGTGGAAACCTAAAAATTGGGCCTTGATCACAGAAAGGAGATCCTGGAACAGGTGCTCCATGAAGTGGAGCTTGATCTTCATTGGGCCAAGGAAATTAGGATGACTTGTGAGGAGTATTTGAAGTTAATGACATATTATGATTTTCCCTTCATCAAGCTAGATACAAAAAAGATAAATCCTTACTTGCACAAGAAGATGGAGGATGGAGCCACAAATACACTCACACCAGACTTTATGGATTTTGATGCGTGAGATTCCGCTCAATCTGAGCAAGTGATAAAGAATACACCCAAGTGTGACAAAGACTTGGATGTAATCACCGACCAATCTAGGAAATTAAACTTTCAAGTACTCCAATCGGACATTATGGAATGGAATAAGCTCCAGGAATTGATCGGAAAGTTCATAGAATATGCTACTATAAAGAAACATGAAGGAAATCCAGTAATTGATGCTGAGTTCCTCACAAAGTAGGTACAGCCAAGGCAGTCAGCTAAAAAGACAAATTTCTATAGTGTTGCCCACTAAAAGAAAAATAGGCTAGAGGACAATAGTGTATTTTATATTGTAAAATATTTGGGGGTAAGTGAAACCCTAATTTGTAGTGAATCTTGGCCATACAATGAGATTAAATCTTGGCCATTCATTTTTCTTTTTGGACACTATAAATAGGGGGTCTCCTCTCATTTTCAAGAGAGATTTGAGTTGTTGTAAAGACATGCTGCTGGAATTTTGATAGAAATTCATTGATTTTGGTGGATTCTTGAGTTCCAATTTCATGTTTCATGATTCTTATCCTCATAGTTAGTGAATTTGAGTAGATTAACTTTGTTGTTTCATGTGTTTAGCATGTTTTTAGTAGATTATTTAATGTTGTTCATTGGTATTGAAGAATCCTGTTGTGTTGATGCCCTTCCTTGTCCATGATTTTTGTTATTTGTTGATGATAAATAGTAGTGTAAAGCTAGTCTGGACATAAATTGAATGTTGCACTCACATTCTACCTCTTATTCATGCTTTATGGTGAATAAATGGTTGAAAATCTACAGATCTTAGAAGATTGCACTAGTTTCATGAGACTGTGAGCTAATTTGGTTAAGTGGAACTTAGTTTTGGGAAGGTTTTCCACTGTAGCATCCTCCATTATCACTGTTCATTGGTAGTTTCAGGTCTAGGAACTTACTCTCTTCCCTACTCTTTTGAATTTTCTTTTAAATAGTACTTAAGAGAAAGTTCATTGCACATTGTAAAGCCAAATTTGATGATAGAGAAGGAGTTTTAGATTGATGTCCTGAACTTTGCAGCAATGGAACATAATTTCATAATTTCATAAACTCCATCCATAGAACCAATTCCCCTCCAACTTAACTTATGTAAGGCTTCCTTGTGATTACCAACAATATCACATTAAACCCATTGAGATATTCCAAGCAAGTCATGACCTGACACCCAAGAGACCTTGGGGTGATTTTCAGCAACTTATTGTTGGAGATTTCCTTTCAAGAGAGGTAGTGCACTTATGCATTGCCTATGTTGAGAAATGCTAAAACACCCATCAACAAGAAGGATTATACACATACATACACAAAATATACTCCACATGCACATAATATAAATACCCAATCATCCAAATCACATCATGGATCCAATACATGCTAACACATGGTATAGTAACAATGGTATAACACAAAACAAATTGGAAAAAATCACCAATGTCACATCACAAATCTGAATTGGGTCAAATCACCAATGTCAAAATAGATCATCCTTGGGTAAACTCACCAAGGGTAAAAAAATACATCCACATGGAAGGGAATACACCATCCTTCAAGTTCTACTCAACTACACTAGGATTAGATATTAGAGAACAAGAGAGGGAATTCCATCACATACACTCATGTGGGGCTCAACATAGAACTAAGTATCCTCTCATATAGAAAAGGGTACTTTATCTTACAATTCTTACACTCCTTGAGTGGCTTGTCTTCATCTATCATCTTTAGCCTTTATGAGCACTCAAGGCATTAGAGGGATATCCATTATCTTGGTTAATTAATTACCCATGTTTCATTAGTTTTCACTTATTAATTACCCTAAGTTCATCCACTAGTAGAATTTAGAAAATAAATGACTACATGACTAAAAAGTTTAGTCACAACAACTAAAATGACTAAATTCTACTAATTTTTTGCAACTCAGCTATAAATGATTAAATAAATGACTAATTTGGTTGTTGACTAAAAATTATTTGTCACACAAATAAAAATGAATAAATAGTTTGTCATTTATTTAGTCACAATCCATTTGAATAAATCATTTAAGGAATCAATAATCAATAGCCCACCAAAATACTCTAAAACTTTCTTCAAAATCTTATTTTTTAGGCGTAACCTACCAAAATGGAGTTTTCATTTTAATAAACATAGTCTTAAACCTTTGTCGAAACATTATTTCCAGGTGTAGCCCACCAAAATGGAGAAGTTTTTCAGTAAAGAATGATAGAGAATGGTAAGGAGATGTGCGTAATAGGAGGCATAGGATTCATTTTTTCTTATCTCATTCCTGCTCTGCTCAACAAGGGTTACATTGTTCGCGCTACTTTTTGTAATCCAGGTATTTAATTGACATATATTTACATAATCTCAAATTCCTTCATATGCTTTTCAAGTATCAATGTATCCTATATAGGGTTTAGAATGATTTCTTTTAATTGTAAAAAATAAATCAGATGCTTTTGAAGTATCAATGTATCCTATATAGGGTTTAGAATGATTTCTTTTAATTTTAAAAAATAAATAAATGATGTATTTTCCTATGATTAGATAATGTGGAGATCTCCTAAATCTGACCCAACACACTGTCCTCTTTGGCATTGTATTCATTACTCCAGCTGCTAGGGTTTTGCATGTGACATCTTTAATATCTTCATGATAGTGGCTTTTAAATATATCTTAGTCTTTGCTTTAATCTTTATCATGGTAACCCTTGAGTTCCATGATCCACTTTCAATCTCTTCTAAGAACATTTTCTTAACCTATACTCCATAGTATGAATATAAAGCAAGTCCTTCATACCTACCATTGTTCCAAACCACCACTCACTGCCTTGCTTAAAATGCTACCTCCATAAGCACAATAACATGTTTTAAAATCATGGTTACCAGTGATTGACCATTAAGGTCACTACTTTCATCAAAGATACAATGAGATTTTTTTCTTCAAAGTCAAGGCATTATGCAAGATAACATTGTGAATTGTTTGTTGTGTATGATTTTATTTTCTTGCACATTTATTACTTTGCTAACTGCCTTTAAGACTAGATATTGCACCCTCAACTACAATCTCAAACAACTCACTCATTGTCACTTGAAGATTCCTTTCATGAGCATCCTTCTATTAAATCAAACTATTCCCTATAGACTGCCTACTTACTTACTACAATGAACTCATTGTTTCATGGTATTGTGGGTCTTAAGATCCTTCAACCTTATTGTCACTACTTCATAGTCCACAAGGTATTATTCACTATTCTCCCATCTTTGATGAGTCTCAAAACACTGCTCAAACATGAAATCCACTACCTCAATTATACAATAGCTAAGAAGAAACATTGAACCTGTGAGTACCACTATTACTTCATTTGGATAGTCATTCTTTGATTTCATTTTCCTTGTCTAACACTATCAATAGCATTTGAAAAACCCTTAAGCTCAACAAGGGGGTAAGGAAACTCGCTGTTAAAATCTCCACTTTACTATGCAAGGTTTGAGCTTTATTATCTTATCACTGCTTAGCCTCTTTTTGACTATCACACCTCAAGTGAATGTCATTCTTCTTACCATAGATTGCATTTACAAATGTCATTGAGTGACATAGTGTGCTTGTTATTGGCAACAATATTTAGATTGCAAGATTTTGTTATTGGCTACAATGTCTCAATCTTTCTAGTATTGCAACCTCACTAATCTGCTAGAGTTATGGTCTATGTTTCTACAAAGGCCTAGGGTTTTTACCCTATTCATGCTCTTACCAATGCTTCTATTAGTATTAAAAAAAATGTTAAATCTTGGGTCAAAAAAATAGTTGTCTTGATAGGGTTGTGGTATGATCTTGGATTGTATCCTAGAGTGTGTGGGAAGGTTGTGTTTGATCATTAAGGTATATAAACCTAATCAGGGAAATGTATCCTATATATCATGGGTCTTGCTTTAATACTTTCCATAATGGTTATTAGCATATCACATTATTATAGTTTGTGGTAACCCAAGATTGCATTCAAGAATGTAACAAACTTGGTTTGTAGTTTAAGTTGTACACTTTTAAGTAACATTCATAAGGTTTATAAAATCTTGATCGTGCTCTAGAATAGCCCATTGAACATGGGTTGTGCTTGAATGCACTACATAATTGATATAACACAACCAATCTACATATCAACCAGAGTTATAGGCTCTTAATTACAACAAGAGGTAATCGCTCTTGGATCATGCTATCATTACATCGTAACTTGTTAAACTTGAGTCTACTTGAATGCACCCAATGATGATTGATACCTAATTGTGATGACAGTTTTGTGCTCATATGAGTGCCTCCATTTCTATCACAACATAGCTACATTAAACTTGGGTCACACATGAATGCATCCTATTTTTGTTATAGCACAATTGTGCCACATGACCAATAGAGTTATGGATCACATAATTATAGTCACAAGAATTTGTTCCTTGGTTGTGCTCTTATGGTGATTCCATTACCATTACAACATAACCCTCTATATTTTTATTGCTCAAATCCTTACATTGCTTATTTTCCCTTTGGATGGATGGCTTCATGGATTTTTGTGATTTATACAACTTTTGTTTTGATAGTAAATGACATCAGATTCTTTTTGAAATTGAAATGATTTATTAATTATGGTTTTATGATGATTTTTATTTTTATTTAGAAGGGGTTAATATGTGGCATTTTTATGTGTAGGAAGAATAGATTGTGATGCAACATTCGGGTATGGATAGTTCAAGCAAAATTGGATTGCTATCAGTGACATAACCAAGTTGGCGAGTACCTTGAGCTCGTCTGAAACACTTCTGGGTGTTTTTGCTCAGAAGGTGAACCTGAGGATAGGAATTTTTGAATATCTGACAAAGGAACTTCATACATTCTAAAGAAAAAATCATAAATCTGCTTGTCCAATTTGACATCCAACCTAACATCTTTAATATCCAATAGAGAAAGTTCATACATTCTAAAGATAAAATCATAAATCTGCTAGTCCAATTTGAGATCCAATTTGAGGCTGTGAAGCTCTAGAACAAAGAAATTTCCTACATTCTAAAGATAAAATCATAAATTTTCTTGGTCCAATTTGAGGTCCAATTGTAAGGATTTGTCTTTTTAGTTATACTTTCTGACATTTGGCTCGATACAAATTGTTACTTTAGAATTAAGGTATTGCTTTTCTTCTAATGTTTTCAACCCTCATTTTAGGGAAGAGCTCTGAAGATGGTTCCTTCAAATGGAGACTACACTTTTCCGCTATAGGTTCCATCTAGAAACACCAGAAGCTCAGGTACTATCATCCTCAGGTACAACAGAGTTTGAGGTGAATTGCAATTAGTATTTTATGCTGATATGGATATGTTCTAACCTATAGTGAATTGTTGTAGCATAACGGATAGGCTAAATAGTTGTTCATATATCATTGTTTTAAATTCTAAATTGCTATACATTATTCTAGGAAAAAATCATAGGGGGAGTCTATACATAAGCCACCATTGTTTGAAATTCAAAATTGTTAGATCTTTCACAATTTTATTTGATCTAAGAAAGCCCACTGTATAGAAGATGCTCTCAAAATCACAATAAAATCCTTTATTCTAGGATGATTGTTTAGGATCTTCCCATCATAACAATGAACAAAAGCATCAGTCATTAACCTGAACTTTGCAAGAGTTTCATCAAATTATACTTTTCCACTTCTTTCATTCTGAATTTTATTCCCAATTTCATCCATGAAGAACTTCCTCATCCTGTAGATCCTGTTATTATCCATAACTTTTCCAGGTGTTGAGGATAGCTTTGAGTTTTTACCTAAGCAACAATTGAAAAAATCTGGTAAGGCTAATTTTTTTCAATTGCTGCTTGGGTAAAAACTCGAAGCTATCCTTGACACATGGTAAATTTATGGATAACAACAGGATCTATAGGATGAGGAAGTTCTTCATGGATGAAAATGGGAATAAAATTCAGAATGAAAGAGAGTGGAAAAGTAGAATTTGATGAAACTCTTGCAAAGTTCAGGTTAATGATTGATGCTTTTGTTCATTGTTATGATGGGAAGATTTTGAACAATCATCCTGGAATAAAGGATTTTACTGTGATTTTGAGAGAATCTTCTATACAATAGGTTTTCTTAGATCAAATAATGAAGCAAACAATTGTGAAAGAGCCAACAATTTTGAATTTCAAACAATGGTGTCTTATGTATAGACTCTCTCTGTGATTTTCTCCTAGAATAAGGTGTAGCAATTTATAATTTGAAACAATGGTATATGAACAACTATTTAGCCTATCTGCTATGCAACAACAATTAACTACAGGTTATAACATATCCATATCAGCATAAAATAGCAGGTACAATTCACCTCAAAATTTGTTGTGGTAATTGCTTTGTAAGGAAGTTTGCACTCCATGAACATTCTTTGTGCACATCAGTATGTTGGTTATTATCTCAATCTCCTTTGTGATCAAAAGAACAGTGAAGTTCATTGCATAAATCATGACCATTTTGCAATGTTATGATCCATTTCCCTTTTACTTCTTACTCACTATGTTCTCAATCAACATGTGCAAATGACTTAGAGGACAAATCTTTGTCACCATTTGACAGTAACTTTCATTGTTTTTGGACTATTTGTTATAATTCAATTACTGTTTGATAGGGTTCTTCCTTTCTCAGTCCTATAAGACAAAGTACAATTCATAGTTTGCAACTCTCTAACAATGATCACTAAGTGGATTTTTATCAAAAAATTTAGTTGCAAGTTCCACTTTGGATCACCAAATCCTTCACAAAAACTTCTACACAACCACTACAACACTACGTGGTTGTTGTTGGGCATTCCCAATTATGCAAATGGCTCATTAAGACCTCCATGCTACCCTATCCCACTCTTCTCTCTTCCCCATTCCACCTTTTTTTGGGTTTCCCAGATCATTGTACAAATCATAATCATACACTATGTCCCACTCTTCTCTCTTCCCTATTCCATCACCTATCAGGCTTGTCAGCTGCCCATTCCTCAACTTTAATAGAGCTGGAGGAGTCTTACAAGGGAGATAACTCTAAAAAACAAAACAAATTTCTTATGGATCTTGTAATCTACGAAAAATAAGATTTACGATCAAAAAAATCTATCATAATGATCTATGTGTTTATCCTGTTGGAGAAAAAGATTCAGTCTTTTTTATAGTGAGATGCAGGATACACCCAAGAATAGATCTAAAAATATCAGATTTTTAAACCCTCGGATCTTTGAGATCGTTACATATTTGATTTATTTTTTGTACAACTCGATAGATCTAAAAAAACATTGCTTGGAAATGATGTAAATGAAAATGTTATTTGTTCAAAATAATCTAAGGGTGTTATTTTTCACTTGCACAAAAAAAAAACTACCTTAAGATAACCGTTAAAATTATCATTTTTTTAATCATAATATTTCATTGTATATTTGTATTTTGTTGGATTGTATTAGATAGTTAATGTTTAAGTTTTTTAAAAAATAAATTCAACATAATATACTTTCCATGTACTTCTTTTCATCACTTGTAAATCTAAATTTTTGTAACTTTTTGTTACTTTTTGTGATCATAAAAAATAGAGATGATTTTAGTCTCATGCCCTCCTGTGAAATATTTTCATGCATGTTTGAGATCTCTACAAGGTGATGAAAAAGGCCCTAGGTTTCAGTAGGGTTTTGAGTATCCTTATTGTTTTGATGGTAATGTTGTCACTAAGTTATCTCCTTGCCCAAATATAGTCACCTGAGTAACTGGCATGATGCTCTTGACTACAATTTTTTTTTTCTCCCTACCTTCTTCATTACAAGTCTGATTCTTCAACCCTATCAATTTCCCTTCCATCTCAGTGTCTTTTCATGATCTTGCATCTATTCTCTTATGAATTAATTCTTATGACTCTGAAAGCTATCACTAGGTCTATTATGGTTGTTAGGTGTTTGAGGGTATATGATTTTCTACTATGAATTCTTAGATTGTCACACTTTTGATGACAATTCTCCAAGGATGTTTTCTCACTGACTTAACTCTCTGTATATTCTCCATTATGCATTGAAAATTCATGGTTTCTAGTTAACTATTTATTGGTGTAACCATTTCCATGTTTCTTGGGACTATCATCCCTATAGGATAGTTTCCTTATAGATCTAAATGTAATTTAAAAGGTACCCATAAATATTGAAAAGTTTCATAAGACTGTTGTGTCAAGGTAGTAGATGGTCATGACAAGTTTCATAAGACGGTTGTGATAAGTTTCATAACACCACCATATCGCAAGAGCCAAGAAGACACAGTGTAGTGTAGAGGTAACATCCGCATTACCACAAAGGTTGAGCAATAAATGTGTGGTATGATGGTAAATCAAAGACTTCTCCCACATCCCTACAAGAGCCAAGAAGACATGGTGTTGTGTAGCAGTAACATCCTACATTACCGTGAAAGTTAAGCAATAATGGTGCGGTGTAGCAATAACATTATGCATCGCTGTAAGGATCATGTCAAAACAGTGTGATATTGCAGTTAAACTATAAAATGAAATATCACATTTCTTTGAGGTATTTTTTTGAAACAGTTCACTTGCCTTGTGTATATTGCTTCCACATTTTCATGTATGTCTAGCAAGGCACTTGTAACTACAACATATGACAAAAAATCCCTATTGTTATGCTTTGATGGATGTCCCTTCATTATTATTGGATATCTGATGTAGTGGACATTATTATAGTGTAATCCTATTTTTCATATTGTTTCATTTAGCATCACCAATATTCTCCACAAGAACATTGTCCCTATTTAAAATGATGGAAATGGTTCACATCTCTCAGAATAATTTCTCTTGCAACAATCTTGGAGATGAATTTAGATGTAGTGTGAAAATCAAAACATACTTGAAGGTTATTAACAACTCTAATAGTTGTACCAAGGGCCATGTTTAACAAACCAAATGCAATTGATAACTTTTCACTATGGTGGCAGATAAATGATTCTTTTTTCTTCTATTCCACAACATTAAGTAAAAGTCTTGAATTTGGAAATAGCCTGCTACCTTCATTTCCCAAGCCAATTTCTCCAATTTTGCATAGATCTCCCATGTTTGTGGATGTGATCTGTCTCCTACACAGAAAAGAATGTACCATTTTATGCCCTTCAATCCAACTACATGCAAGCATATTTTTAATTCCTTTATCTTTCATCAATCTCCTTACTATTTGAACCTCACCACACCTACCCGCTTCTGCACAAATTTTTTAGAGAAGAACATAAGTTGCATCATTTTTAGGATCCAACTAAAAAAGTAGTGTTGCTGGGATAATCAACCTATATTCATATATGATCCATAGGAACCAAAGCCGGTTTAACTGGCATCTCAATAATAATGTTTAGGCTATCCTTAAGATAGCTAACATGGGAATGAAGGACCATGCACACCTAATGATCAACTATATATGTAATGAAATAAGGGTTATTGATGTGTGAAGTATGTTCAACCCTCATCCACTAAACCTGCATGACTACATGCATCTAGAACACAAGAAAAGCTTACAATGTCAGTGTTGCAGAGTGCTTCATTAATTCAAAGATTTTGAGAGTTTCCTTGCAAAATCCATTTTGTGCACATTCTACAATCATATCATTTCATTCCATGAGATGACATCGCTTTGAGGCATTCTATCAAACAATTCATTTTGTACTACATTTTGGTGTCAAATCTTTGGTAATTATGGTTAATTTCATTACATTCAAATTCTGAATTCTAGGAAATTATATACAGTAAATAGATTGATGGTTGTTTGGATAGTGAAATTAGCTCTCTTAGAAATTAACTAAAATATCTAGAAGGATTATTTTAATTAAAGAGGATTTTGTGGTTATTTTTGTAATAATAATTAACAATGATTTTAGAGTGCAACTAGCTTGCTATTTTCATTCAAGATACAAGTCATCAAAGTCAAACACATACCAAGAAGATGGTACTCTACTTCAAACCCTCAACCTCACTTAGTTTAGTCTACTTACATGGGGATATTAAGGAAGTTGCTAAAAAATTAATATATCATTTTTTTGTTTTTGAAGGAGAATCTTGTGAGATTCAATATGGCAGTGGATCAATATCTAGTTTCTTAAGTAAAGATGATGTCACATTTGGGAAACTTGTTGTGAAACATCAGGTTAGTAATTTTTGAATGTTAAGGCTTCCCAGTTGGATATCAAAGATCTTTTCTCATCAACTTAATTTGGAATTTATGTATAAATGGATTCTTCCATGGTGTAGGTCTTTACTCAAACAACACATGAACCGGGGTTGACATTTTTGTTGTCTAATTAAATCTAATGGCATTCTTGGGCTTGGATTCCAAGAAATTTTTGTTGATAATTTTGTTCCAATCTGGTTAGTGTTGATAGCCTTCATTCTATAATGCCAACTTCATTCTATAATCTGAGCATATCACCTTTCTTAAACTTTGAACAAGGTTCTAAAATCAAGGGTTCAATATGCATATTTCAGGCCAATGTTAAACACTTTGTTTAATGCAGTTGTTGACAAGGCTAAATTTTTTTAATTGATTTATCTTTCTGTTGTGTTTGGAATTTTGTAAACTTGCAATATACAATGCACTTTTATTCTTTCTGAAATGAGACTAATAGTAATTTTATTGATTATATTGAGGCACAACTTCATTCATGGTGGAAAAGGCAACACCTTGTTGCTCATATCAAATGGCACGTTGCATATAAAGGAGGAAAGATTCTAGCTGGGTTATTGTTGACTGCATTGAAGGAGAGAGCTTCATATATGGGACACGATCAACACTCTCCTTCTTAGATTCTACACGTTACAACTTGCTCCAAGAAGATGTCCCACATTGTAGAAGTTTTAAGAGGTGAAAGGGGCATATGTTTTCATTGAAGGGCTTCAAGCATGTGTTTCCATCATTGCAAAAGTTTTTTGGAGAGGTTTCTTTCTTGCAGTCATTTTTGTGCAATATTGTAACTCAAATTTTCAGTCTTGTGACTGAAAATAACAATTGTAATACTCTATTTCTGAGTTGTAATTAGAACACCTTTCTTTTATTAATAAAGTTCACTGATTTTTCCTTCTCAATGGTTGTCTTATTGTGTGCAATTGATGATTGATGTAAATTTCTATGTTTTATGCTTAAATCATCAAATATTAGTCAATTAAATTGACTAAATATACTACCAATTGACAGAAATCAGCGAACAATGAAAATGACTAAATAAGTGACCAGTTAACAACAATCAATGAGTAAATATATTAGTGAATACAAAAATGACTAAATAAGTGACCAGATTACAACAATCAATGACTAAATCAACAACTAAATAAGTGACCAGTTAAATATTCATTAAACAAAAAATGACTAAATAAATGACTAGATTACAACAATCAATGACTAAATCAACGACTAAATATATCAGTGAAAAAAATGACTAAATATATCAGATTACAAGAATGAATGACTAAATCAACAACTAAATATACTACCAAATCGATCAATTAAAACAACCAATAAATGACTAAAAATGGTTTAGTCATCAATCTAGTCGTGTTATATATGGCTGGTAATAAACTATTAATGGTCACGTGACCAAGTTCAGTCATTTATAAGCATTTTTTAGTAGTTTTTTCAGTAGTTTATTGTTTTTTATGTACTAGTGATCACATTCTCCAATGAATGTGGCACAAAAAGCAATGCATAAAATTCATTTTTTGAAATAAAAGAATATGGTCTCATAATGTTCTAAATAAATAACAATTAAGGAGACTTTTATTTCACATTAAAATTCATCCAAAATCACTCAGAAATCCAAAATTTCTAAACAATTTTACAAAGGAAAACCATTTATTTTCCAATTTCACCATTAAAGAATGCTCAAAATTTTAAAATTCAAATTTCAATTTCTCAATTTAACCCTTGGTTCTATATCGAAAAAGAATAAGTAGACTTCTTTCCCTGCATTAAAATTCATCATAACTCATTTCCAATTTCAAATTTTCTAAAATTAATTAAAGAGAAAAAACCATAAAATTCCCAAATCCTCCATTAAAATTTTCTTCAAAATTAAAAAATATAAGAATATCTTTTTTCTCTAAATACACTCAACAACACACTTTTCATATAAAATTCACTTTCCCCATATTTCCCAAAAAAATGGGCATTATAACCCCATATTATGGAAAATTCTCAAAATTTCATACAATAAAATAAAGAGCATGGGTTTTTCTCAAATGAAAAGCATTGGGAGGTTTTTACAGTCCCCTAATTCTAATTCAACCTTTTGAAAAGAAAGAAAATGAGAAAGGGAGAAGAATTTAAAAATTTAATTTGAATTATGGTCAAATTTAAAATGAAGAATACCTCAAACACACCAAATGAATGCATATGAAAACTCCCATCCACATACATCCCTTCCAATTCCTATCCCGTTGCTTCAAATCCCATCCAAGTCCATTCAAAATTGCATTCCCAATCAAATTTTCAAATTTTGGGCAAGCAAAGGGTTTTTGAGAGCAAAATCATCCAAAAGAAAAAATAAAAAAGAAAATGCCAAGTCTTTTTTTCCATTTGACCCATTTTGAATTTTCAATTAAAAATGAATATAAATTTGTTTTGCATTCCTTTAATTCTCAATTTTTCCCAAATCCCAATTACACATTTAAGTTCATTCCTGAATAACATATATCATTTAAATTTATGATTTTGAATTCATATAAGCATATTCCCTTAATTTTACAGAATCAAAATTCAAATAGGATAATTAAATCACACATAACTCACAATTCCCAACCCGAGGAATTTTGAAATTTAAATTAAACAATGGATTAATTTCATTTCTTCTTTCATTATATTTTCCCCTTTCCCAAAGCACATAAAATATTTCAATAATAAATATAAGAATCATTTAAATTTCCAATATTTCATTTACGGGAAAAATATGAAATTTAAACCATTAATTAATTCAAAACATTCACAAAACATAGGGATTCTAGAATAACTCCTAAATTGGATATGGTTTAACATAGGGTCAAATATAACACATAACATACTCGATTCAAGTACGACCAATGAATGGATAGGGAAGTGCCCAATGTGACATATTTGAATTAACAACTTCTAGGTAATAACTCAGATCTATGTAGCCATGCGGAGAAATAACCTTGTACCTATAACCATTCAATGCACACCAAGTGTACTTGCTCAATGTATATATAATGTTTGAAGCACATCATAATCATCCCAACGAGGTCCAATAGCATAAGCATAAAATGACATTTGTACATCCATCATATAAATACTTAAATAAATCATTCCTTTTAAACATCAATAATTAGGATCACATTTAATCATAACATAAATAATGTATTTCACTAAATTGAAGCATAATAATTAAACCAATCATGTAACCACACAAAATGGGCCACCAACTGACATGTTCAGGAATCTCATCTTGAATGCGGTGGTTCATACACACCAATTAGAGCCATAAAATAATCACCATAACAATCATAAGGAAAAGGTGAAGCTAAAACACCAATCTCACATTAACAAGAAGCAAACGAGGGAGGTAATACACTGTGTCCTTTGTATTATAAAGTAATGAAAATTTTATATGAATGTTGCTCCTTGATAGGAGGGATATTATCATGCAATAATTATATCTATGGAATAGGAGTAGACATTCTTCCTAAGTTATCAAAAAGGATAATATTACATATATTAAAATAATTATCATGATCAATATTAGAAAAAATTGGCCCTATTGGAGTAACCCTTACCACTCCATATCACATTGACACAATCTTCCTCATCCTCCTTTGTTATAGAAAATTATGGTGCATTTCAAGAAGTTGATACTTGGTATGTACCTATGCTTATTCATAGTCTTGGGGAGTGCATAAACATGAATGATGAAAAAGATATAAGAACCAATAAGGACCCCATCATTGATTTACTAGGCACTATTCTTTGGAGGGAACCCTAATCTTGGAACTACCAATTCCAACACCTACATCTACTCCAAACCTACATACCATTGAGAGTTGACCAAGGGAATGGTAATTTTGTAACCATTTCCTTTGGCTCAACTACATCTAAGGGAACTCCAATGAGCATGGAGGCCACATTAGTATTAACTTTGTACTTATGATCTACCACAAAAGATTCTTCACTGAAGGTCACTTTGATTGCATGATACATAATTATATAAAATTTTATCTTAAATATCTTCCTCAAACATAGGGTGTATAATTCCTCCAATAAAATTAATATTTCTTCTCTTTGTACCAATTTTATAAAGTTCTCCATTGCTCCATGAAGTTATACAAATTTTGTTGGGTTGTTGGGTTTAAAATGAGATGTAATAAAGTGGTTGTATTCTTGGCTTGCTTTCAAATAATGGTTCAAGAAATAAGTGGTACTTGAAGAGCCAAAATATTGTTTTCACATGCTTGGGAGGGCTATCATTATTTAAGTGTGATGTTCTTTTTCTTTAATTGTGTGGGAGTACCAAGATTCCCACAAATATTGTGATCTTAGATATAAACTATCATATCAATTATGTGTTAGGCTTGGATTGCATGAATCCCATGCATTAGAGGGTAATCATTTGATGATTTTGTCACAAGTTTAATGTGGAATTGAAAGATACCCATGTTTTGGCCAAGTTATTAATAATATTATCAACCTTCTTATCAATAGCATAGTTTGATAGGATAGCAGTTTGTATATTGATCTCCCTAAAGATATGTTGTACATTGAATGCAACAAATGAATCCATAAAATATTTATTAAATATTATTGATTTTTTAATTTATCAATCTTTGTTTGTGGATGACATTGATATTGACCATAAGATTGCCTTATATCTACACATAACTGACTCCATATATTTTCAAACTTGAAGTTCAAGAATAAATGCTTGTGTTTTTGCTTCATTTCTAAAACAATCTTTTGACTTCTTTGAAGCGACACCAACAAAATTTTATGAAGCATTTGGAAGTAATCAACTCACCCTTAATTTCTCAAGACTACCTCTTGCCCCTTGTCAAAATTCATCATCATCTATCTCAATGAAGGAGAGGACCAAGTAAATTCAAATTCAAATAAACTATAAAAACCTTATAAATAAAGATACAATATTTATATATAATATATAAATAATATTAATTTAAATATAATTATTTAGTATACTAAAATAGTTAATTATATGCATTCTATTGATATCTTTCATCATTTATGTAAGATTTATTATTTATGATATAAATGTTTAAGATTTTCATCAAAATTTAAATCACAATTTACAATTATATATATATATATATACACACACTTCACCCATGGAAAATTCATCGCCAGCAATTCACCGATGGAAAATTCATGGTCAACAATTCACTGCGGGAAAATTTACGGCCATGACAAGTTCACCTCAAGGAAAATTCACCACCAACAATTCAACGCCGCTGAAAATTCATCACATTAAAAGTTTGTGATTAATTTTCAATGGCAGTGAATTGCTGGTGGTGAATTTTCCTTGTGGTGAATTTGTCATGGTGGTGAATTTTCCCAATTTTCAATGGCAGTGAATTGCTGATGATGAATTTTCCTTGAGTTGAATTTGTCATGGCGGTGAATTTTCCCGCGATGAATTGTATTGCTGGCAGTGAATCTGCTGATGCCTTCAATCCCATATCCAGACTCACATCTTTTACCTATATATTAATAGATTATAAAATGTTATGCCAGAAACTAAAATGAAATGAATATTAAGAAAAAAAAACTTTTGTACTTACATTAATAAATTTAATTCATTTCACAATTACTTAAACATAATTATAACTTATTAATTTTTTAAATATTCAAAAAATTTAATACCAGTCTACTTTTTTGAATGGGTACTCACAGTAATACAACTCCTGAATTGATTTCATGTATCTTTCTCTACACAAACATACAACATAGGCTCTGATTGATTTCATTGCTTGATAGCTGGAAAGGATGATCCGCAGGTCTCCTGTTGGTGGGCATCAGCTGTGGGCTCAGATTAGAAATTTGCCAAATCAAACAAAAGAACAATTTCATTTAAAGAGAAGCGGTTAAGAACAATAAATAGAGCAGCCTGGAGCCATGTAAGGGGGTGATCACTGGTCCCTATTCACTGGTCAGGGTGGTGGGGTGATGAAGAATAATGATGAAAGGCCTATAATAGATGATCATGCAGCCAACTCAAGCTCACTGGCATGCACTTGTACGTGACTGAAATTACTCTTGACAGAGCTCACTGGCCCAGCAAACCTTCCACCCATGTATATAATTATGTAGCTCATACCGACTTCACTTTCGGTGGATTGCCTATAACAGAAGCAGCAGTGCCCATCACCACCACCAGTCAACCAGTTATGCTGGAAGTATCAGCCAATCAGATAGAGTCAACCATCAAATGGGTGTGGTCTCCATAAAGTATACAAATGACATGAGATGTAGAAGGGATCACGGCATTGGTTGATTTCAGAGTTGGAACTGATGTGGTCTCCATGTAGAAAGGATCATGGCAAATGTTGACTTCAGAGTTGGAACTGATGTGGCTCCCATGTAGAAGGCATCATGGCATAGGTAGACTTCAGAGTTGGAACTGATTTGCCCCCACAATGTATATGCATAATTTTTTTTGGGTAAGGTTGTGGCCTTCACAATGCATGTGTATAATCTTTACAATAGAATTGTAATGCATATGACAATTATTGTGTTGGAAATAAGATAGAAGCATTCAGATGTGTTCCACTAGTGAGTCAAATAATTGTAATGCATATGACAATTGTTGTGTTGAAAATAAGATAGAAGCATTCAGATGTGTTCCACTAGTGAGTCAAATAGAAAAACATGCAACAAAATCTATAGAATTCATGTGGAG
The DNA here is from genome assembly GCA_007258455.2 of Sequoia sempervirens. NCBI lineage: Eukaryota > Viridiplantae > Streptophyta > Pinopsida > Cupressales > Cupressaceae > Sequoia > Sequoia sempervirens. The sequence goes on along the minus strand of VDFB02049217.1, from coordinate 162,786,380 downwards.
GTTTGATCTTAATAATGTGATTGGATCCCCTTCAATAAAACCCACTCAACAAACATGTGGTTTTACATGACATCACATGGTTGAGAAGGTTTTGATCTAAGGAGGTTCAATCAAACCACTTTAAGAAAACTATATGTATGGTAGATGGATAGTGTTTTGTCACTTTAAAATAGTTATAAAGGGATTCAATCAAATGGTCTTTATAGCAAACATGTCTATGTGGTGCTTTTGTGCCACCCTCTTTCCCTCCAATCCACATGTAGCAACATTTAGTGGACAAAATATATTATTTCATGTCACATTTTTTAGGCTCACATGAAGTCATTGAAATTTAAAATTTTATAGGGACATAGCCTTCATTGTTAGCTTTCTAAAACATATAATATATTTTATGTTTTGTTTAAATATTTAGTTATAAAATATATAATCAACATACACTACAAAGAAATGTCTTCTATTCAAAACATTGAGAAAAATAACAAACCATGTATGAATATCTTAAAAATCTTCATCACTCTTTGTATTGATGTCCTCCTTTCAATAAAAAGACTGATTATTAATTGTGATATATATGCAAAAAGAAACACATTACAAGTATATAAAAATATAAATTTCTATTATTACCAACAAAAAAAAGTAATTAAAAATATTTAACAAATAATTACCAAAAGTACCCATGCAATATTTGAGTTAATTATCCATGCTCAAGAAATTATGATTATTTTAAAATTTTAATTCAAACCTACACGTTACAAGAAAATGTTAATAAAATACAATAAAAATATAACACTTTATTGAAAACTAAGTAAACATTACAATTTTTTTTTTTATAAAATTTGTATACATCAATATAGGGCCCTATATATGAGTTGAATTATTTTATTGTTAAGGATCATGTAAATAAGGAGTATACAATTTTTCCCAATGTTTCTCCCAAGCTAGGGTAAATGTGTATGTAATTGTGTATGGCCAAATGTGAGATGCCATCCTATATGAGTAATTTAGTAGTGCAATAGATCATGTCATGCAATATGTTATTATGAAAGAGCGATTCAATGAATTTCATGTGTAAGTACATATAAATGTGGGGCTTAAAGGAGGTCAAAAGTGACCACCCTTTTTCTATAATTAGTAAAACCTAAATTTTGATGTAATTTAAGATGTGACACTCAATATTTGAAGATGTGATAAATCTAAATCTAGTTTCTAAAATACAAATAATTTTTAAAATGGTTGAGATTAAGAGGGTCAAATGATAAGTGCACATAATAATGGTCATGTTTTATCATTAAATTATAATATAACATTTGGTGTGTATCCCCTCATTTTTTATTTATTTAGTTTTTAAAATCAATAGGTGGAAAGATAGCTAAGAGTATGTAGTACAATTTTTTATTAGTTTTTTAATAATTTTTTAAGATGGATGCATCATGAAAATTGATCACTATGAATGCACATCACCTAACTTCCACAAAATAGTTGAAAATATAAAAAAAATGTGTAGAGAATGAAGCATATAAAAATATTATACTTTTTAAAAAATTGATAAATGTATACAAAATACGAAAAAGGTAATACAAATGTATTTGAGGTATATGAAGGCATCACTAAAAGAAAAAAATACTTCAATTTTTTCAAACTATGCAAAAACTTATATTTGATAAAGCTAAGAAGTAGATTAATGTTTTTGTCGTGGTTTTGTGGAATTTAATTCTAAAATGTATAAACCTAACAAGGAGGATGTTCAAATGTGTTTTTTTATGTGCAAAACATGGATTTGGGAGCCAACAATATAATTTTAGGTTCCAAGAAATCTATGCCTAATGAAAATGAGTTTTGTAATTTGAATTATAACATGGATAATGTCCATGCATTATATAAAACATAAAAAGAAGAAGATAAAACTAGTGTTTAAATTAAATTTAATAATGAAAAATGGACAAGCCTATCAGAATATAGTGAGTGATTCAAATGATACGTTGAAGCATTTGTGTAAGATTTGGCCATGGAGATAGCCACCTAAGATCAATAAGGCCTAAAAGAAATCACAAGCCAATATGGTGGAATAAATTGTATTCTAATCAATGATTTCAATGAGATAAGAGTACATGAAATGGGTATATATAGGATACACCACCAAGAATATGAACATGGGATAAAGGAGATGTAGTCACATGTGTGTGCAACATCGCCACTAAACTTAAAAATTACAAGTCACATGATATAAGTACATACTATTCAAGTAAATACCTACCTCAATAAGCATATCCTATCCTAGGTCTATATAGTATCCTATCCTAGGTGTATATAATGAAATAAATTAAAAAAATGTAGAAAATAAAATAATACACCAAAAAATACCATAGTTAAATCTTAGGTGGGTATGTAGAGATGGATAAATAAATACTATAAAATGAGAAGCCATATTAGTTACCCATGGAAAAAATGATCCCACCAAAAGGACGATAAGGAGAAAACTTGTACTAAAAACCCCTAAGAGGATGGAGAAAGAAGGTCTAAGTGACCCCCAAAGGAATAATATCCTAAAATCTAAAGAGAGCTAACCAATGATGCAAATTATTCTTAATGAAGGATTTGTTGAAGATGTCTACAACCTAATTTTCAGTAGGACAATACTACAAACTAGTAACTCACCCTTGTAATAGCTCCCTAATGTAGTGAATATAGATCATCTCAATGTGTTTGATTCATTGATGATGAACTAGGTCCAAAATTTTAATAGAATTTTGTCTGTCAAAGAAGATGATTGATGGACTTTAAAAATTAATACCAAATTTAATAAGGATATTCTAAATCCAAAGAGCCTCAATGGTGGTATTAATAGCCCCTTGATAGCCAACCTCAATTTAAGAAAGAGTAATAACATGTTGGGTAAAATTTCAAAGTGGTGTCCCACTTTAGGCCAACTTATTAGCAAAAAAAAATCCAAACATTTCCAATTGAAAGTCAAGTTTTTTTAAATATATGTTTTGGTTAGATTAATTCTAGCTAAATTAAATCCAAGCCATAACTTCTTCAACTAGAAGTATCTATTAGATACATTTGTAGGATCACATTGGAGCCAACTTACCAAAATATAAAAATATTTGAAAAAAAGTTATTGTTCTTGCAACTTCTATTTATGTAATTAACAATTTAAAAACTCTAAAAAAACCATTTTGTAGGTCTATAAGTGTTGTTTTTACAAATGTCAATTAATAATATTTTAATCAGTACCTATACTTTCTTTTTTATTTTTACGAAAAGTAGGTCATGAACACCAAAATATAAGGTTAATTGTCTTTTTAAGAAACAATACTAGAAATTTAATTAAAAATCTAGAAAAATATAATGCCCTATAGCAAAGATTTTATGTTGAAAAGTTATTTTTGGATAAATAGTTAAGGTAAAACTTGTGTCCTACCAAAATTGTTACACTTAAAGTACACACATATTTTAATATTTATTTAGAAAAAATATTATCAAAATGGAAAAAAAATAACCCATGCACTAAAGTTTCAAATTATTAGCACAAAAGAAAATTGAAGGAGAAAATGAAATTTACTATGTAAAAAGATGTGTCCCACTTAACTTCATTTTTCACCACTAGTAACTAAATTATAATTTCAATTTTACATTAAATATATTCAAATAACTTTTTAATTTAGAAAAAAAATACAAACATAAAATACACTAAAAAATCTATATTTCATTGGTTTACATCATTCCAAGATTCAAATCATATATGTCACTTTCTAGAGATTTAAATTAATAACTTAGATTATAGTTATCTATTTCCTTTATAAAAGTGGAACACAACTCTAAATTTTCACCATATTGCTTCCTGATCTAGTAATTACTGGGACTACAAAAAAATTATTTTTTTCCTAGATGTACAGACATATGATCATAAAGATAACTAACCCAATCAAAATTCATATATTAACCCAAGTTTCAACCTATACCTATTGCATAATGAATCCCATATTTTTAGAAGGGTCTTTAGAAGGAGAAGGAGAATTACTCTCAATTAGATCAATGCAAACACTAGAATTGTGAGACTTTTGGTCAGAAGGGGTTTTCACTTTAGTAGAGACTTTATCCATATTCACATTAACATTGTTGGGAGGGTTAGCAAAGTCGAGAGCCCTAGGGTTTCCATGCAAGTTTTTAGAGAGAGAAAATTTGTACAGAGCCAGCATAAGCCCTTAGGGCAGAGGGGGCGAAGCTCCTCTTTCAATTTTTTGTTGAAAGGAAGAGAAAACATAAAACAAGATATATTTTTTTTCTCATTATGCCTAATGTAGTTGAGGAGAGGAAAATGGTAACCATGGACTGTCATGTATCTACCTTCCAACATAAAGTAGTGCATAACATACATATTTACCAAGGCATATAGAGGAGGGAGCTTGAGGCGAGCATGCCCATTTTGAAACCTTTTCAATTTCTCCCATTTCTCCAAAAACTTGTTCATGAAGCTTTGGTATTCACCATTACTTTTTTTAACAATTTCTATACCATCATTAGCCAAACCAGTGGCTTTCCATATCATCTGAGTAACCTCAAACTTGATAGAGCCAATCAACACATGACCATCCCACTAGGAATTTATGAACTTAGAAGTCAAGGTGTCATAACCACGCATTCCTAGTGGGATGACCATCCCACTTGGAAAAAAGGAGCCAAGCCATTTCTAACAAAAATCTCCCTTGAAGTTCACCATTCTTTTGCAGGTTGCCATAGTTAACAAGTTCAATTCTCTTTTTGGGACCCCCCATTTCTATGGAATAGTGGTTACAAACTACAATCTTTCTCTATAAACCTTTGTTCATAAACTTTTCCAACTCAATAACCCTTGGCTTGCAATCTTTATCACTAAAAAACTTCAATTTCAAAATGGAAATATTATCGCTAGTAGTCCCATATAATATCAACCAACGAGAAATAAAATAGGGAACACTCTAGAAGGAATTTAGATCATTATTATCTGTAGCAACTTTGTTGTGAATGAAATCATAATCCCCCAAACTGTCCTTGAAATAATAACTGAAGAGGATGTAATGCACATAGGGAATGAAAAGCATGCAATGCATTTCTTATATGAAATAATTAGAGGTTATCATGATTATCAAAAGGCCTTTGATAATAAACACTTTAATAAATATATCACCATTAAGTAAAATGCCACTTTTAGCTATCCTTGGCCAATTTCCACCCCCTTTATATTTCATTTTCTCCCATCATTGCACTGTACATTCCAACTCACCCTCCTCTCATTTGAATACCTTTATACATTAGCATATCATTCTTGATTAAAGGTCTAATACTCCTTAAATGACCTCTAGTCTTTTGACACATATTTAAATGAAACCTTATATTTTTTCTTAGTGACTATTTATTTTATATTATGTGGCAACACTGAAAACTCCTAATGTGTCCATTCTAGATACTTGAGAGCCTCATTAGCTACTACATCAACAGTTGAATTCCCTTCTCCATACATATGTTGTATTTATTAATTAGCAGACTTAAGAATATATGTTTTTTATCCTACAAAACACCATGTATCTCACAAGGAGTAGTAGCTTCCCCCTTCAAATTATCAATGATAAGCTTTGAATCTCCTTCAATGATAATTTTGGTGAATCCCAACTCCTTCAAGCACTTTCAACCAACCCGAACCACCATAGCTTTAGCCACATTATTGGAACAGACACCTAAATTTTTTCCATATCCTTCTATAAGATTACCATGATGGTTTCTAATAATTCCCCCAGCTCCTACAAGGCCTAGATTCCCCTTGGAGCATGCATCAAAATTGCATTTGACCTAGTCCACCCTAGGAGGAGTCCAAATAGTGTTTTTACTATTTAAATACTTGAGGGGTGAAGCCACAATAGTGGTTTACAATTCAAGTGAGGAAGGAAAACTCACAAAAAATGACCCCAAAGTAGAAAAAGTTATTTTGGGGGTTTGTACGAACCTACTAGTTTGATTGAACCCATAAGGGGTTCGACCGAACCCCTTTGAATTTTGACTGCCAAAAAAAACAAAACAAATGCATAGCAAAGGGGTTCAAGTGAACCCCTTTGAATGGGTTCACTCGAACTAGGGTTCGATCAAACCCTAGTTCAACCAAACCCTTGGAGGTTCGCTTGAACCCCTAGGGGTTCGTATGAACCCCCCTTATCCCTCATCCCCCCTCTGAGACACAAAAAAAACCTAAATTTTGGCACTTCGGAGCTTGGGTTGGGGATGAAAATGGAGGAATCTTCACAAACCCAACTAGAATCAAGTATTCCTCAGAACGAGCTATCCAACAAATATAATTTTAATATGTTTTGGTTTTATTATGTATTTTTTTTTTTAGTTTTATTAAACATAGGTTTTTCATCGAAAATGAAGGTCTTTGTTCTGCACATGTGCAAAAATAAAAGATTATCAATTTTTTTTTTGAAAAATATGAGTGCACCAGATATTGAAGTCCTTGATCCAACAAAAAAAAAAATTGAATTTCGATATATACAAAAAAATTTACGCGTTATACGGTTGCACTATGTTTGAATTGTAATTGGTTTAACTTTGAAACTTGATTAAGGAAAAAATATTCAATAAAAAACTATCTAACCAAGTGGAAGCACTAGATATCAAAGTTACAAATCTAAATTCGAAATAATTAGAATTTTATCCTTCATGGAGAAAAAGTTATGTGTTATACGGTGTGTGTCACTTTTTAAAAATGCTATTTTCTGAAAAAAGCTAGTTTACGTGGGAGATGGAAAAATAAGTACAATCTGATTCCAAAAATTTTGAAAAAATATTTTTAGAATCTACAGAAAAAATGTGACGAGAGTCTAGTTTGCATCATCTTCAAATTCCTCATGGTTTAGCCGCTATAGGTGCTCGAATGTGAATATTTAGTTAAAAATAATAATTTTAGTGTCCAGTTTGGCCAAAAATTGTAAACCACAATTGTGGGATCACCCTGATCCAATTGGGTTTTTAAAATCTTATTTTAGCCCCCATATCTCTTTGATCCTAAGCTCTTTTTAAGAGGCATGTGTTTTTAGGATCCATAGACCCTCGCATATATATTCTCCTAAATTTGATACCTAATTGCCATGGAAAAATTTGTGTTGATTCTTGCAGTCTCCCTAAAGATCCTATTATTCTGCTCCTTCCATAAGCCCCAAACAATAAAGGGAGGGACTTGTCTCCAAAGATCTACAATTATATTAAATGATAATGGTGATACTTGCATTTGTATAGGATTACATATTTGTGTAATGTTGGCTAGTAATATATGTGGTCAACACCTTAAATGATATATGTTTGGCTACAAAATTCCTTCTACAAGGTTCATCTTGATAGGCCTAAAGGATATCAAGGAAATTGTCTTCCCTAATACACTAGCACATGACATTGTTAGGGCCAAAATAGAATATGTAGTTAGAGATCCATGAGTACTTGGAAGGCTCTTCTTCACTAAATTATATTTTTCTCTAGATGAAAAATATTTAGGTGCATTAACTACAATCAAATAGTTAGCAATGTCTAAATATGATGCAATATGTATAGTTAGATAAAATAAATGGTCACTAAGAAATGAGTCATAAAAAAATGAACCATCTATATCAAGGGTAGGTATAGAAATAAAATATTCTCACATTGAATTTTCTAGGTTTATCCATTACAGGTATGTCAAAATCCTATCATAATAGTGTTAAAAGGCGTAGGACAACTGAGAGGGGGGTGAATTAGTTGTCACCAAATTCAAACACAAAACTTCAACCACTTATCAACTTCACAACCACACTATTCTATTATTAAATATGAACATGAAATGTAGATAACAGAAAGAAAAACAAATGCAATGAACATCAGATTTTACGTGGAAAACCTAATAAGGGAAAAACCATGATGAGGATTAACTCACAATATAAAGTAATAGCAAAACCGAATACAAGAGGCTCACTTCCAAGGGTTCATTGCCTGAATACAAAGGCTAATTTCCTATAGAAAGGACTCACTATCCAACATGGAGGCTCACTACCTACAGATACAAAAGATAACAGAAAGATCCACCACAACAATTTACACACATCTGCAACCTTGATTAGAAGATTGCAGAAACCTTCAACTCACTGCTTTCAGGAATCTAACACAATAAAGTACTATTGCCTCAACTTACTTTTGCACAACTCTTCTCTTCACTTGTGGTTTACTTCATTACTTTTTATGATTTAATTCTTCACATCTTGACTTGCATTTATACCATCTTCAACCTTAGAAACTTTCTCCAAGGTCGGCCACATACGCTTCATTTCATAAATTCAAATTGGATCAGAAACTCAACATTCCCGTGGTGAAAAGGAATGAGATTGGACCAATTAAACACTTAACCAAGACCCAAAGCAACATCTCAGATCAACCACATGCTTCCTTAAATACATTTTTAATTCTTCATATGAAGTGTAAACACCAAGTCGTCCAAACCTAATGAAAACACAAATGATCATTGAAGTACACACTTCCCAGCAAGAAGATAACATGCGGACAACGTAACATGCTTCATTATGCACGAGAACACATTCAAGATACCTTCAGATATAACCGCAATAAGTGCAACAACCTTTGAACATAGAACACCTTTAAATAGTCTATTCGGACTGTGCAAACACACACAACTCTATAACTCAACTTCCAAAGCACTTAACCATGAACATCTCTACCAGAACCTAGAGAACATTAATACAAGAAATATTCCAAATCCACAAGACCTTAAACAAATAAGTAGAGTAATGCAAAGTAGAAACATTTCTCCCAGTCCACAGACAAGCAACTCTACCAAACCAATTCACACACCGGTGAACACAACTTTCACAATTCATCAAACTAGAAGCTACAAATCAGGAGATGTCACCAACAGATCCCCAACAACAACCCTTTAGATCTACAAAAGCATAGGATCAACATAGAAGAAATGTGGAGCACATACCATAGCACATTTTGAACACATACATGACTTTTACTTCACTCTTTATTAATTTTCTCAAAAGCACTTGGTAACCCATCATTTCAGTACATTTGCAACATCATAAGGATAGCTCCATGTACTCACAACATCTCAACTATACATGCACAATCTACAACATTCTGAACTATGTTGACATCAATGAAAACATTAATGACACCACCACCAAAATTACTCATACTTGCAACAATCTCCCTCTTTGTCATTGATGGAAACACATCATGTGAAAAACTATCAAAGACAACACTCTCTTTTATTTTCAGATTAGACAACCCACAAAACATTGCTACATTCTCAATATTCTGGGAAAAGACCTTCACCTCCTCTTCTCCTATTTTTTACATGACTCTATCTCCCCCTTTGACATCAATGGAGAAGATCAAAAACTCTGATCACTCCCCCTTAGGAGTGCACCCAACTCGTAATGCAACAATGAAAACTTTCTACTCCCCCTATGGAGTAGACCCATTCATTGGTCTAGATAAATGAAGAATATATGGACCCACTTGACTGATGCACCTCCATGTGCACCTAGTTTGGAGGGCCAATGACCCCCAGCCTCTCCCTAAGATACTCAAAAGTATCCTTCGGAAGAGCCTTAGTAAATATATCTGCAATTTGTTCCTTTGTAGACACATACTCCAGCCTGACTTTATTCTCCAATACCTTCTCTCTCAGGAAATGATATTTGATAGATATATGTTTTGTTCTTGAATGCCTTACCAGATTCTTTGAAATTTTTATAGCACTTGTATTGTCATAGAAGATAGAAATAGGCTCATCACATATCACTCCAAATCTTTCAGTGTTTTCTTCATCCACAAAACTTGCATGTAGCAAGATGATGCAGCAATATACTATGCTTTTGTAGTGGATAAAGAAATTGAGTCTTGTTTCTTACTTAACCATAAAACCAATCTTCCACCAATAAAGAAAGCAACTCCACTGGTATTCTTCTAGCCATCCACACAACTAGCCCAATCTGCATCAGTATAAACACTTAAAGTGAAATCAGTATCCTTAGGATACCATAAGCCATAATTTGGTGTACCTCTAAGATATCTAAATATCCTCTTTACAACTGTAACATGTGATTCTTTAGGTTCTACTTGAAATCTGGAAACTAAACAAACTACATGCATGATATCCAGTTTGGTAGCAGTAAGATACATTAGTCCACCAATCATAGATTTGTATTTTCCTGATCAACTTTAGAAGATTCATCATTTTTACTTAGCTTACATCCGGTCACCATAGGAGTGTGAACCAGTTTAGAGTCATCCATTCCAAAATTCTTTAACAACTCTTTCACATATTTCGATTGAAGACCAAGAAAGAAATTCAACTCACCAATCATGGACATTTCAAATTCTTTTTGCATTTCCTCTGCAAATCTCTTACACATATCTTCATTTCCTCCAAAGATTATATCATCAACATATACTACCACTATCAACATTGTTTTACCTTGCACTTTGAAGTAAAGATTGTTGTTAGTAGAGCCTTTGTTAAATCCTTGTTGTGTTAGGTATCTATCCAATCTTGTGTACCATGCTCTAGGAGCTTGTTTCAGTCCATACAATGCCTTTTTCAACTTACAAACCATATCCAGTTTGTCTAATAACTGAAATCCTTCAGGTTGTTCCATGTATACATCTTCTTCCAGTTCACTATTCAGAAATGCAAACTTGACATCCATATGATATACTTTGAAATCCTTGTGTGAAGAAAATAGCAGAAACATCCTAATAGCTTCCATTCTTGCCACCATGGAAAATGTCTCTTCAAATTCTATGCCTTTAACTTGTGCGTATCCCTTGCATACAATTCTTGCTTTGTTTCTTATAACTTCACCATTTTCATTCAACTTCTTCTTGAAAACCCACTTTGAACCAATTACATTTTGTTCGCAAGTCTAGGAACCAGTTCCCTTGTCTGATTCTTCTCTATTTGCTACAACTCTTCTTTCATAGCTCTAACCCAACTCTCATCTTCACATGCTTCACACATAGACATAGGTTCTATTTTATAAAGTAAACACAAATCTACCTCAACTGGTACTTTACTTCTTGTCTTCACACCTTCACTCTTATCTCCAATTATCTATTCCTTTGAATGATTCTTCTGGACATACTTAGGAGTCTTAGGAACAAGTTTCAGTTCATTTTCTTCTTCTTCAGTATGTTCTTCCTCTTCCTTATTCTCTTTAGGTGTTGGTGCACAAATAGGATCATCTAGTTCAACTTCACTTATCTCAATAGGTTTGTGCATATCCTCATCAACCTTCACATGATCACTCTCAACAATCTTCCTCAATCTTTTATTAAAGCATCTATATGCTTTGTTGGTAGTTGAGTATCCAAGGAAAATCCCTTCATCACATCTAGCATCAAATTTCCCAAGATTCTCATCATCTCTTTTAATGTAACATTTGCTTCCAAACACCTTAAAGTACTTCATAGTAGGAGCTTTACCAATCCATAACTCATAAGGAGTCTTTGTGTTGTTTCCTCTTATCTAAACTCTATTAAGAACATAAACAACAGTGTGTATTGCCTCTCTCTAGTACACATTAGGTACATTTGCTTCTTTCATCATGGTTCGTGCAACTTACTATATAGTTCAGTTCTTTCTCTCAACCACTCCATTTTGTTGAGGGGTTCTAGGAGCAGAAAAGTGTCTCTTTATGCCATGCTCTTCACAAAATGCATTAAAATCACTAGAAGTGAATTCTCCACATCTATCAGATTTCAAACATTTGATTCTTAGGTTCACTTGATTTTCTGCTCTTGCTTTGAACACTTGAAACCTATCCAGAGCCTGGGTCTTCTCTCTAAGAAAAGCAACCCATGTCATTCGAGAATAATCATCAATAAGGAGCATGAAATCCTTGTCACCATTTAGGCTTCCTATTCTAGTAGGACCACATAGATTTGTATGAATTAATTCCATCATTCTAGTAGTAGATTGCTCTTTTCCTTTGAAACTGCATCTTGTATATTTCCCTAACTGACAACTTTTGCAAATAGTATTAGCAGGCTTTATGATTTTAGGTAGGCCTCAGACAACATCTCTTGAACTAATCTTGACCATATTATCAAAGTTTACATGTCCCATTCTCCAATGCCACAACCAACTTTCATTAACTTTCATTAACTTGAGTGCCCTTAAGCTAATAGATGTTTCCATGAGTTCTCCTTCCTATAGCAACCATAACTCTGGATCCTTTTCTAATCTGACATGTATTATCCTAAAACACAAGTTTGAAACCTTTGCTACACATCTGTCCAACACTCAAAAGGTTATGCCTTAGGCCCTTTACATAATATACATCATCAGTATTGTGTATTCCATAAAACTAATTGTACCTTTCCCAACAATCTTTGCTTCAGAATCATCATCAAACATGACCAAATCGCCATCATACTTTTCAAGTTTAGTGAACTTACTTTTATCTTCGATCATGTGATTAGAACATCCACTTTCAATCACCCAATATTCTTCATCCTATATAGCATGAAAGGTAGTGACCAAAGTACCTTCCATCTCATCCTTCTTGTTCCCTAAATCACTTTTTCTTGCACATTTTCTAGAGTTAGCAGACAAATTTATTCTCCAAAGCTAAGAACAAGCATTCACTATCATCACCCTCATTATCAGATTCATCATCATAGATTCCAGCTTCTTCTCTAACATAATACAACTTTTTAAATTTCTTATCCTTTCTATCTTTACAATCTTTGTTCTTCTTATGTATAGCTCTATTCAGACATCTTGAGGCATAATGACCAATATTACCACAACTAAAACATTTAAAGGGAAACATACTTTTATACTTACGAGTACCTTTCTTCAACTTCCTTGTAAAGTTCACTTCCAACTCATCTTAACCATCACTATCCAAATCATATTTAGTCTTTATTGCTTTAAATGTTGTTTTTTGTCTTTTCTTCTTTCTTTCCAGACTTTCTCATCTCAAATGTAGTCAAAGTGCCAAATAGTTGTTCTTTAGTATATTTCTTAGGATCATACCTTTCCTCAATAACTGAAACCTTATCATTGTAACACTCTAGTAAGGTCATTAGAATCTTTTCTATTTTATCTTCATCAATCAGAGTGCCCCCTTGATTCCTAACTTCATTTGCTGCTAGATCAACCCTCTGGAAATAGCTTACAGTATCTTCACCTTCTTCCATTTTCAAATTCTCATATCTATGCTTTGTCGTCAGCTTCTTTGTCAATTTTACTATATCATTTCCTTCATAAATATCTTCTAGCTTCTTCCAAACTTCATAAGCAATACCCAAAGAAATAACTTTAGTTCGCTCAGTCTTGGATAAAGCATTATAAATAACATACCTCACTTTTTTATTCTCCTCGTAAGTAGAAACCTCATTTGCAGTAGTAGGACCACTTTTCGGTGCAATATACTTCATCTCAACATCCTTCTAGGTCTTGTAACCAAGAGAGATAATATAACCTCTCATTTGTATTTTCCAGTCACTATAATCAAATCCATCAAACATATGGATCACCAACTTATGTGCCATCAGATCTACCTTAAGCGGTTAAGCTCTTCACCAAAGAAACTAATACCAATTGTTAAAAGGCACAAGACAACTGAGAGGGGGGCTGAATCAGTTGTCACCATATTCAAACACAAAAATTCAACTACTTATCAACTTCACAACCACACTATTCTGTTATTAAGTATGAACATGAAATGCAGATAACAAAAAGAAAAATCAACACAATGAACACCAAATTTTATGTAGAAAACCCAATAAGGGAAAAACCATAGTGAGGATTAACTCACAATATAAAGTAATAGCAAAATTGAATACATGAGGCTCACTTCCAAGGGCTCACTTCTTGAATAGAAAGGCTCACTGCCTATAGAAAGGACTCACTGTACAACAGGGAGGCTTACTGCCTATAGATACAACAGATAATGGAAAGATCCACCACAATAATTTACACACATCCACAACCTTGATTAGAATATTGTAGAAACCTTTAGCTCACTACTTTTAGGAATCTAACACAATAAAGTACTAATACCTCAACTTACTTTCGCACAAATTTTCTCTTCACTTGTGGCTTACTTCGTTACTTTGTATGATTTAATTCTTCACATCTCAACTTGCATTTATACCATCTTCAACCTTAGAAACTTTCTCCAAGGTCGGCCACATACGCTTCATTTCATAAATTCAAATTGGGTCAGCAACTCAACATTCCCGTGGTGGAAAGGAATGAGAGTGGACCAATTAAACACTTAAACGAGACCAAAAGCAATGTCTCGGATCAACCAAATGCTTCCTTAACTAAATTTTTAATTCTTCATATGAAGTGTAAACACCAAGTCGGCCAAACCTAATGAAAACACAAATGATCATTGAAGTACACACTTCCCAACAAGAAGTTAACATGTAGATGACGTAACATGATTCATCATGCATGAGAAAACATCCTAGATACCTTCAGATACATCTGTAGCAAGTGCAACAACCTTCGAACATAGAACACCTTTAGACAATCCATTTGGACTGTGTAAACACACACAACAACTCCGAAACTCAACTTATGGAGCACCAAACCACAAAAATATTCTCCAAAACCTATATAACATTAATACAAGACATATTCCAAATCCACAAGACCTTAAACAAATCAGCAGAGGACTACGGAGAAAAAACATTTCTCCCAGTCCACAGACAAGCAACTCTGCCAAAACTAGTTCACACACCGGTGAACACAACTTTCACACTCCATCAAACCATAAGCTACAAATCAAGAGATGTCACCAAAAAATCCCCAACAACAACCCTTCATATCCACACAAGCATAGGATCAACATAGAAGAAACATGGAGCACATACCGGAGCACATTCTGAACACATACATGACTCTGAATTCACTCTCTATTAATTCTCTCAAAAGCACTTGGTAACCCATCATTTGAGCACATCTGCAACATCATAAGGATAGCTCCATGTACTCACAACATCTCAACAACATCTCAACTATATATGCACAATCTGCAATATTCTAAACTATGTTGACATCAATGACAACATTAATGACAACACTACCAAACTTGTTCATACTTGCAACAAATAGAAACCATTTTGCTTGTATACCACTCACTATGTTTTTTTCAATATGTATTTTATGGCTACATGATAGATATAAATAAAAAATGTATGTATTTATATTTAATAGAAAAATATTTTTCATTGGATAAATTAAAAGAAGGATTTCGTTTTTGGTCACAATGTAGTTCATATTTGATGCTTGTAGATACATATTAATAAAGTGTATGGAATTTTTGAAAAATCCATATTTTTGGCCAAGATTAGCTCCTATAGTAAAATCAAATGCATTTGTATGAATATGAAAAGGTGTTGTTCAATTTGGTCCTCTTAAAATAGGATTTGTGGTCAATGAAATTTTGAAGGATTGAAAAGTTTCTTGACATACAATTATATAGAAAAACATAGAGCATTTAGCAAGTAGGAAAAAATAGGGTCTTTTATTTTACTAAATTAATTTATAAATCTATGATAATAACCTGGATGACTAAGAAAAATTCTGAAATATTTTGGTTTATATGATATGAGTATATTTGTAATGATCTCAATCTTAGTATGGTTCACTTGAATGCCCACTTGAGAGATGTAATGTCCTAAAACTAGCCATCCCTTTATAATCATGTAATATTTTTAACTAATTAGGGACATGTTATGGTCTAGGAATATTTGCTAAAACATTTTCTAGATGGGTTAAGGCTTCATCATAAGTATTTCCATAAGCTATGAAGTCATCCATGTAGACTTCTAAACAATTATGGGTGATTTTAAGAATGATACTCGACACACACCTATAGAAAATGGGAAGACCATTACATAGTCCAAATATAAGGGATACATAAGCATATGTGACCCAAGGATAAGTGAATGGTATTTTGTCTTGGTCTTTAGAAGCGATCTTAATCTAGTTATAACCATTGAAACCATCCAAAAAGGATAAATACTCTTTTTTTTCTAAATAATCCAAAACATGGTTGATGAAAGGGGGGAAATTGATATTTCCTTGTTGCAAAATTAAGATATTTGTAACAAACTCAAACATGCAACTTACCTCCTTTTTTGGCATTACCACTAGATGGGAAACCCATTGACTATTACATATAAGGTAGATGAACCCTACATTCAAGAGTTTTCATAGTTCATTTCTTACATCCTAGACTAGAAGTTTCCTCATCCTTTGTGGCTATCACATAAGTTTACAATCATTTCTAATGTATATATGATGTGAGAAAAGGTTTGGGTTGAGACCTTTCATGTCATGATAATCACATGGAAATTTTGTTTGATGGTGTTGTAGCATGATAATAAATTCATTTTATTATTATAGGTTTAACTATTAAAGTGGTATGGGGGGCTTAGCTCAATTAGCTAAAGCTTCCTATTGTAGGTAAGAGGTCACAAAGTCTAGTCTCCCCTCCATCCCCATGGTATTGGATGCTATGTCATGCCAACATCACTAGTCATATGAAAAAAAATTACTAGGCACACTACAATTTATAGGGGGGTTACGTAATTCCTATAGTTTACAAAAACCTAACTATTAATCTGATTTTTCCTAATACGAGATATTTAGATATGATTTGATAATATTGTTATTGAAGCAATGTTCAAGTACATGATTTTTTAAGAATATGGTGTGAGGAAAAAGCTAATGAAATATATGAATATCTTATTTATATCTTGATGCCTCTACTACAAGAAAAAAATAATTAGTGTACAAGACACACATTCAAATGGTTATCTAATTGTGGTTCTGATATGCAATTATTTTGTATAATATTTAAAATTGAAATATCCTTGGGGTTCTATAACACAAATTATTAATATTGTCATTAATGTTTGAATTGTGTATTGTTCACTATCTTAAGGATCTTTCCACACCAATTGTTCTTTGTCATTGAAGGGTTGTGTGAGTGGATAAAAAACTAGTTTATTATTCATATTCCTATTAGAAATAATAGTTTTTTCCTAACCTACAACCAATTAAGGGTATATGAAGGATCATCATGGAAAAAGCAGGCCCTTAAGTGGCAAAAAAATCAGAAAAATCAGAGTTAGGAAACCTGACGTAAAAATTTGAATAAGTTATCTAAATGATTTCAAAAATATGTAAGAACATAATCTGTAGCAAATTGAATGTAGTTTCTAAACTACTAGGTTTGTTTTAAAAAAAAAATCTATTTGGTGAAAATTTGAAATTTCAATGCAGTGGTATTTAAATTTCAGGGAAAAAATAAGTAGGTGTTTGTCTGACCACCCTAACCACAATAAAATGATAATTATTTTTTATAAGATTTTAGATATAAGTAGAGGACTCATGCCCTAATGTGATGCATATTTTTTTGTAATTTTTTCCAAGTAAATAATTAATTATGAATTTTTTATTACAACTTTTTAAAAATATAAAAACTTTATGTCGACCACCTTAACTTGGTCAAAACTTCATGAAATTCAATTTTTAGTTTTTTAATCCTATAGTATGCGAAGCATAGAATGTGACACATGTTTTGGATTAGAAAAATGTGATACCGTTTGAAAGCTATAGATGTTTTTCAATTAGCTTATCAATCAGGACTTTAGTCATAATTTGAATAGAAAATGAATAATAATTACTTATTAAATTCAAAGTAAAGCATAATTTATATCAATGGAAATTTGATAATCTCCTTTAAAAACCCTTTTCGTTTCATCAATTTTGGGTAAAAAAATAGTCATCAGCCACATACCCATCATATTGCCACTTTTTGGCCCATCATGATCCTGCACATACCCTTAATGCATCGATTGTTGCTAAATAATGGTCTTCCTAGGATTAAAGGGTATCCACCTAGGTTTCCTTTTGGCTACAAGACCATAAATTTGGTAGGGTATTTACAAGAACCAAGTGTAATGACCAAATCCTCAATGAATCATTATATTTTAACAATTGAATAGTCTACTAATTTTATTACCATATGAGTAGGATAAGATCAAAATGTTAATGGATACACCTAGATCAATACAAGTTATGCATACTAATTTTATTAATGTGAATATATACAACTTTATAATACCAGGAAATGCATATTTAGGGATAATAATATTTTCAAGCATAATATTTGCAATTTTTGAATGACATGGACTTGTGGGTCCTTATGTTTCTACCCCGGTTTCATAAAAAAAAAAATTCTAACACCCAATGTAAATTGGAATATCATTAGCCACTCGAAAGAGGGGAATTTGGACACAATTTTTTTAAATTTTCATAGGAATTCAAACTTAGGTTTGAATTCCTACTTATGCGTGGTCAGCCTTTCTAGAAATGGGGGATTATGGTTCATGGTTTCCATCTATGATGGGCCTAACTTAGGCTTTGGTGTTTTACTTTTTTCCTAGGGGTTAGTGTCCATGGTTATATTGTCCATTGGATGTTCCATAATTATTAGAGCAAGTGTACTAAGAGGACCTTACCTAAGTTAACCTATACATCACTTACCTTAATCGCATAGGTTAGGTATTGAAGTACCTTGTTAGTGTATGCTAGTTGAAAAAAATAATTGTTGGGTTGAGCTGCAATTTGAGCTGGTAAATGAGTATCTTTAGTTGGTGTAGGAATACCATTGTTTGGAATAATGTCTAAATGTTGAGGAAAAGGTTGTGGCTACTACTAAAAGCTAGCATTAGGATTGGATCATGATTAGTTCCCTCTCTATTTTTTCTACCATACATTAAGTGGTAGTTTCCACTAAATATTATTGACTTGTGACTAGTATGGTTGTTTTTCATCCTCCTTGTTTTTTATTAAGGTAAAAAAAGTTTTAAAAGGACCTGAAACCCTTACATAAAATGTAGAAATAAATATTTTTAGAGAAACACATTTGCAATTGGGTGGTATTTATTTTTTTCAAGCTTGAGGAGGCATTTGGTTCCATGGTGTAGTAGATTAGTAAGTAAGATTTGAAAATGAACTAGAAAAAATGTGCTATTTGGTAAAGGATCATAAGGTATACCTAATCATGGTGGTCATGGTTTATATTGTGCCATATAAAATAATTTTCCAACTTAATTTTCCACCACCTTGAATTTGTGTGTCTCATTCCCATCATCTACTATGTTAGCCACCAAATTGAATTGACAATCAACTTTATTTCATTGATGATGAGGGTAGTATTTGGTTAATGCTACCTCTACTTTTTCTTATTTCTTCTTTGGATGTAGTGTGTCAACTTTATTTTCTATGTGTTTTATATTTTCCTATTTCATTTCCTTGAGAGTATTACTAAGCTTCATTCTAAAAAATCTCACATCAGTCTTTGTAGAGGATAGATCTTTGAGGATGTGACTATTTGTTTTCTTCATAGTAGATTTTGAATGGATTCTACAAATATAATAGACATAATTGAATTACACTTGAGAAAAATTTATAACACTAATCAAATCTAGATCATCCATACACTCTTCATTAACTCCCTTTATTATTTTGAGGGAGTCACGAGACATCCTATTTTGCTAAGTTTTGTAAATAGAATAGGAACCATTCCATGAATTCCTTTAAATATTTTTTCTCTTTATATATTATTTTGAATATATCATCTCCCCTCATGTCCCTAGATACACAATATTCTTAATATTTTTTAAAAATGTTATCATTAACAATCCTCCAATCTATTATTCCATCTCTTCCTAATCCCATAAACGACCTCAAGGTTGCATCCTTGAGGGTTGCTAGGAAAAGATTCAATATATGTATATCCATGGAATATTCACAACTTTGATAAATGACATAAAATTTGAATATTAATGTGTTTGGGTCCTCTATAATCAAATCATAAAAGTTTGGTAAGAGAGAGGGTGGAATTTTTTCATGGTGGTATGTCTTACTTGATAATAAATAGGGAACTAAGAGGTAGAGGGTTCAATATTGTCATCTATTCCCACTTCAACCATTATGGTTTATACTAAAAAAAATCTTGGAGTATTTCTTGTAGAAGGTTATCCAAGGGATACTTTAGGGAATTAGGTGGTGTAGTTATGGACTATAGGAAACTATTGATAGTGGAATACATTTGACCACTGGATAGTAGCAACTTGTGGAGAGACTAGTGAAATTTTTTCTTCTAAGGTGAAAATTTTACTATTATACCTATTTGTTTGGGTTGTAATTTATTTAGCTACAATATCTTATATTGCTAAAAATCACTCTCCTTGGTTAGTTGTTACTATATTTTCACTTTCATTAAAAATGAATCTTCCTAAGGTATTTCTTCTCTACTGCATGTAATATACTGAAGCTAAATATCCTTCCTCATGCACAATGTAAGTGAATGATTTAATAATTTTATTGGTGGTTACTAGTACTAATCTATAAGAAAAAAAATTAATTGAAGAAAAGGAGTAAAAAGTAATTAAAAACCTACAAGTTATTGAGCTTGACACCATCCCTAGCAATAACACCAAAAATATTGAGTGTCATAAATTCCCTCTAAACTTGGTATATCTAAGGTTTGTATGCAACTTAGCTGATATACTTATCTAATATCAAATGGTCTTTTGGTTCATGGTACTATTTCATATATATATTTAAACCTATAGAAATATCTTCTTGGCATGGCTATCATACTATATGTATGGAAATTTCTTCCTAGGAATTGAGATTCTAGACTTGTGTATAGTAGTAAAAAAATTGAAATTTATAAAACAAGAAATTAAATGTTGTGCTTAGGAAATAAATATATAGTATAACTTCCTCAACATACTAGGAATTATATTGTAGATTTCATAGGTTTGACATAAAATGTTGTGTTAATATAATTGACTTATTGAATATAATAAACTTTATCTTAATACAAAATATTACTGTGATAACAAGAATCTAGGATAAAGTAGACGATAAAATTTAATGGCTCAGCAACAACGTCAATGGCATTCCAATGACTATTTTGTAGAAAATGATAGGGATCTGTAGTAATAGGTAAGATTTGGTCTCACTAGATAGGTTCCTCGAAATTGGGGCCCCAATAGTGGTCATTGAGGTCAACATGCAAACAAATCACATGTAATAAAAACATAGGTTTTTGAGATCAAACTAGAGGCCATTTTATGTTCATCGGGTTCTTAACAAAGACAAGCAGCCAATTTTTTACATTTGGGAAGATGACAGACCCCCTCAAAGGAATCAAATTGATGCAAATAGGAATTCAAAAGGCACGACGTGGGATTAACAGGGTAGGCAATCAAAGAAGACTTCGGGTTTTCTCAACTAATTCTACCAAGATTCTGAGGCCGATCTTCAGTCCACTAAGTCTCCACAAGATTCTCGACAGCGGATCCCTTAGCCAAATAGTTCAATACAACATAATAATTTGCATGCATGTCATACAAATATCCTTGAGAGGTCTCCCTTCAATCCACAAATCAAAGAAAACAAGTGGGTTGGGTTGCAAAGTCAACATATACATGCTGTAGAGAAAAAGGAGAAAGGAAATGGAGATGAGCAAGGTTGTTAGCCTCAAAACCAAAACCAACAAATGGAAAGACACGAGGGAAAGGAAAAAGTAGGGTAAAAGGTACATCAGCCTAGGAAAAAGAATAAGAAGAAGAAGAAAGAAAAATCTAAGGTGCAATCGGTTTTGTAGTGGAAGCAGAAAGATGATTCTTCATGCAATCCATTAGAGAATCAAACCCTAAGAGAACAATGTCCAATGAAAGAGAAGGCCCTAATAGAGCAATGCAAATTAGAAGCAATGTAGTACCCCTCTGTTTATGCTTATGCTTTATGTTGTTATGTTTTCACACTGTTAGACCTATGATGCTTTGTTGGATATTTTGATCGCTGGATTTGAGCGATAGTGGATTATTTTGTGACATGATGATACTTGATTGATGATTATTGTTTTCAGACATGATATGATTTAGGGTAGATGTTATTTCCAGTTGTTATTGCTATGTATATGTTTATGATGGACTAACAGTTATCCATTTTCGTCAGTTTTGTTGTGAAGTGTATTGGTGTGGAGAACGGCATCGCATCACTCGCTTGCGAGTGCCCTGTGATATCTGTGATTTTCTCCGCACGGTGTGCCTGTTTAATGCTTTATATATATACATGTATGCACGTTATTTGCTTGGTTGCAGGAATTTGCAGGTACATGACACCGACTCCACCTGTGTAATCAGGTCTGAGCATGTCAAGACTCAACAGAATCATTGATCGAGAGATAGTAGTCTGGTTTACCCTAGCCTAGTCTTTAATCCTGGTCATAGTACTTTGTTTGTTTTCAGTTTTGAGTCATAGGTTGTATTGTATTTTCTGTTGGTTAAATCATTTTGAAAAGGTAAATTTGGTTAATTTTAATGTTAGATTATTGTGTATTAAATTATTGTTATTTAAATTAATTTTATATGTTAAAGAAATTACTTGCTTGGTTATTTAATTAATTAATTAGTTTATTTGGTTAAATGATTTGATTATAAAAGATCAAGTTTATTTAATTAAATAAATTAATTAGTTAAATTAAAATATTAAGTGAGTAAATAGTTATATTGAAAATTAAATAAATTATGAAATTGTAAATTTATATTAAAATACATGCATGAGATTTGTATTGTGGTTGTAAAATTTAAATTAAATAAAATTGAAATTTGCATGCAAAATTAAAAGGGCAAAAATTGCCAAGAAGTGGAGAAGATATTTCTCATAACCACTTCTCGACAAGTGTGCCAGTGCTTTTATGAGGTTGTTGAAAAAATTTGTTACGGGGAGGTTATTGTGGATCTCGGGAAATTGACAGAGGCTATTCAATTTCCTCACGGGGAAATTATCAGATCATTGCAAAAAAAAATCTCTTACTGTGATAAAATTGAAATCTTCTTAGAAGTTGTTATCTCTCTGTTTTATTTTGGTTGATTTTGGAATTGGAAGATCCTTTGGAGGGATCTTGGTGGTTGGTTATTTTGGAATTGGCTTTGCGGGAAGGAATTGGAATCTACAGGCAAGAGAGGCTACAAGTGTTTCTTCACCAGATAGCAAGGAATACAGGTATTCCTCTTTAAAAGTTATTTGTATGATTTGGAAACTTTTGTGAATAATTTGTTGTGTTTAAATGAAAAGTTTTGTGAAAGAATTTCTATGAAAGAAAAGAAAATTCTTGCTGTAAAACATTAGAGTTTTTGTAAAAAAAAAAATTAGTTTTAAACAGCAGAAAATCTACAGGTGATATTGCAAAATTTTAGAGGGTTTCAAGATGTAATTTGCCTGTATGATTTGGAAATAAATTTGGAGATCTTTCTTATACAAAAAAAAAAATCTTCTGTTATTGATTTTCTGTGTAAATATGTTATTCTAAAAAAAAAATATTTCTTTTTATTTTCTGTTTGAAATGCACAGACTTCATATTTTACTGTTATTGAAATGAAAAAATATATATATATATACACAAATACATTTAGATTTTTAAGGGAAAACCCGCATACGGAATAATATTATAACCGCATAGTATTAAACATTTTTTTTTTGGAGATGTATTTTCTTTTAGAAATTTCGGATTCACAGAATAAACGAAATTCACAGATTTTATTTATGAATTAATTTTATTTAAATTCATTTGTTAAAGGTAAGGGGGCCGAGGGTTTACCCACGGCCGACCCCGCAGGGAGCTGGCCATGAGGGCAGCGCTCGACGCTACCTTCACAGGCAGCGCCGGTGCCGCCGCCATGGCCGAGCCCTCCTACGAGGGTTTCGGCTGTGAGGGCCGACCCTGTGTAAAAAAAATTTGTTTTATTTAAAAACTTTAAACAGTTTCTTTAAATGTTTATTACGCGATTTATAATAAATGGAATTTTATATTTTGAATGGTTATATATATAATCATATTTGATTTTTAAATAAATATATATATATATATATATACTTTATGTAATTAAATGGATGTTTAACATGTTAAGGAGAAATAATTTGGAAATTACTATTTGAGTTAATTTTTTTTTTTTTTTTCCTTAGAATATGTTTTATATGTAAGTTAAAATTGAAAATTATGGAACACAATATATGGTGAATTTGAGAAAAAAAAAATATATATATATAGATTTAAGAAAATAGTTATTTGCCTTGATTATTAAAAGATTTGTTATCAAGATGATCTATTTTAAAGTTGTATTTTCAATTGTTGCTTATGGATTTAGTAGATCCAAATAATAGATATTTACATTTTTGAATTGCTTTTATACGTATTTTCTTTTAGGGTAAATTGGGAAAAACTTTTGTTGAGTAAGCCTTCCAGAACAAATTGTGTTAAAAGGGTTTTTATTTGTTTAAATGTATTCCTTATGTTCACTTGGGTTGTGCATGCGATAAATATTGTGATTTGATATTGTTGAGAATCATTTGTGTTTGTGAGATGTACCATGTGCACTTGTAAACCCTAGTCAAGGAAACTTAGGAAACCCTTGTTATGTTTAGGGGAGTGGCTATTTGTAAGGGCCGACACACAAAGTGGTGTCAGGGTAACTTACAAATAGTTAGTAACTCAGTGAAAACTAAAGAACACAGTAGATAGATCTAAAATACTTAACAAGATGTACATGCCTCTCTTATGACTCTTGAGCTTCTTCAGTCATAAGTATAAGATGAGAAGGCCTGGAATGGAAAATTAGTGTCTTGTTCCTTTAAAGGACATACGATTCCGCAACAGTATGCAATAGGGGCCGGGTTTCGTAAGAGGTTACCAGGGTAACCCAAGGATTGGGGGCCAGAACCTAGGAAGAAACACCAGGGTAACATTTGCATCATTGTGATGACACTCCACCTAGAATAACAGTTAGCCCCTATGTTTGTGGTATAATCAACTGTCAAAATCTGGAAGCAATGTAACCATTAGATTGTTTGTACTAGTGTCTAGGGTTAGTAGATTAGGTCTAGGTAACCTTATGACTATCTCTTAGCACGGGGGGTGGACCTACGGGTACCACATGGTTGGGTGGAACGTGCACCTTACTCCGTTGGGTCCCCAGTATTGATCGTGGCATCTAGAGCTTCATGGATGGAGAGCTCGCACTTGGATCTATGTATACTTTCATCATTGTATATTGTAATCTTGTATTTGAAAACATCCCTCAATTGTATAAGAGGTGAACAATGTATTTGTAAAATGTAACTATTATCTGAACTACCTCATCAGATGGATGAGTAGTGTATATCCTATCAAATGCAATGTATGAAAAAAAACATGTTTGTACTTTATTATATCTTGAATGAGAAATTTCTATGTTATGCAATATTTATCTTTATGTTATTAATTTAATGTGCAATGCGAAATACTTAAGTCACTTATGGAAAACTCAAAGTAGTGTAACGTCGCTTAACCTAAGAATGTATGCAATTAATTAACTTATAATTAAACTTTAAAAAAAATTATTACACCTTTATAACACATTTGCAACATTCTTAGGTTATTAAGACGGGGCATTACAAGCAAACACTATGGTTAGCATTAATTTTTCAAAGGATTTGCTTCAAAATCAAGTCCAAGATCTCCATCATTGAGCTATAATTTGTAAGTTTTGGGATCTTGTTCTTGATTTAGAAATGCTGAAAGACTTGCTTTTTGATTAATGGGAAGGGGTCTCAAAAGTTTTTTATTTGGACAAGAAGGAGGGAGTTTTCATTGTCTTGTTTCACACAAAAGAACAAAGAGATGCCATTTACAAGGTCAAATCATCGATTTATGAAGGTTCTGGTTTGTGCATGTCCTTGGACCTCAAACTTTAAACCATATGTTTTTATCGCTAAATTTGTTCTAGCATGGGTTCAGTTCCAGTCTCTACCATTGGAATATAGGGAACTTAACCTAATAGAGAATATGGCATAACAAATAGGAATCTTTCTTAAGCATGATAAGAATTTTTTTGCAAATCCATCTTTACCAGTTAGGGTTTGCATTTTGTTGGACTCATCCAAACCTTTTCCTAATCAAATCCATATAAATTCCAAATTTGGCATATGGGAATAGGAGATTAGAATAGAAAATCATCAAAAATATTGTATGGTATGTCACTCTTTTGAGCACATGATAGTAGGGTGTCCCCACAATGTTGGCTTAAGAAAGGATAAAGCAGAAGAGTTTTTCATTGAATCTACCCTTGATCAACACAAAATGGATTTTCATGATCAACCGAACCACAAATCATCTTCAATAGTGGAAAGAGGTAAGAATGGAAATGATCTTGACTTGTTCAAAAGGGCAGACCAAGGTCAATTGACACAAGTGGTTTCCAAACAAAAAAAAATCTTTCAGAGGATCGACTCAAAGCCTCTGAACCTCTTCCACAAAATAAGGTTGTAACTACTTCTCCTAAGTAGAGTAATTTGGGAACAAGGTAGGGGATATAATTGGTAATGCAAACACAATGTCTTTATCCATGTATTTATTTGAACAAATGATTCATGAGTTGGTGTGCAATAATGGAAAAATTCAAATCATTTTTAATCGGATGGGAGACAATGCATGTGCTAGTTCTTTGAGAAATTCATGATTACTTTTTTCACCTACTACTATGGCTCATTCTATTCAAATTATTCAAATTCATGAAATTTCAGATAAGAAAAAGGCCCATGCATCCAAACAACAAGTGTCTCAGATATCTTCTTAAAGGTTGGAAGATCTTGCACAAAAATTGATTGAATCCATAGGCTCAGAACTTATTGATGAAATAGCTGATGAAATCCTATATGACGAAGATAAGACAGACACTGAAATGTTGCCTCTACAAGATCTCTATCTCAATGATCTAAGTGAAGGGGACAAGGCAGCAATAAATACAAAAATGGTGGGAGATTTTTATTTTTCTCAAACATTGTCACTAGCTCAAACACCAGTTTCCCAATCGCCTATTAAAAAAACTCTAGGGAAGAGAGGTCGAAAGTCTAAGGTAGAAAAATTAAAAGAAGAAATAGAGGCAGGGTTGCATGATACCCTAGATGGGAATTTTTCAATTAATAAGAGACCGAGGAGAGCATGTTTCTCTCCTTGAGTAAAATTAAGATCATCTCATGGAATGCCAAGGGCATTAATTCCCCTGACAAGCGTGTCAAGATCAAGTGCTAGATTGACGGTAGTGGGGTAGATATCTTTTTACTACAAGAGATTAAACTATCAAAGGATGTCTATGAAGCTTTGGTTCTAAAATGGGGTAAATGGAAAGAATCCTTTGTATCGGACCAATGGGATTTAGGGGGTTTAATCTCGTTGTGGAATTAAAAAATGGTTTTGATGGATATCATGAAGGTTGGCAACAATTGGCAATTGTTGAGTGTTCAAAGTTTTGATTTGTAGTTCAAGCTCTTGAATGTTTATGGCCCAACAACAACTCAAGATAAGAAGAGGCTATGGGATAGTTTGACCACTATAATACAAGGGTTGGGAAATGAGAAGATGGTGGTAGCAGGAGAGTTCGATGCCATTGCATCCCTCAACGAAAAGCATGGAGGTATTTTTCCGCCTCCAAAAAATGGATGATTTTGGGAGCTTCATCTCTGGTAATGATCTAAGAGATATTTTACTAGAAAAAGGGAGATTCACATGGAAAAATAGGAGGATATATTTCTTGCAAATTGTTGTGCACTTGGATAGGTTTTTAGTTACTCAGAATTGGAGCCTCTTTTCACATCAGTTATCCTCTCAAATTTTGCCATTTGCAAGTTTTGACCATTTTACTATAATGCTTTTTATAACAAATACAAATGGAACTTTAGAGCATAGGCCTTCCTTTAAATTGGAAACAATGTGGTTCTATCACCCATTATTCTTTCCTTTGCTAAGAGAATGGTGGGTGAACACACCTATCTAGAAAGGTACCAAGATGTTTCAGTTTTTTAAAAAACTACAATATGTTAAAGGGAAAATCAAGGAGTGGAATATGCAAACTTTCAAAAACATCTTTGTGCAAAAGGAAGAAGTCACAACACAACTAGCTGAAATTAATGAACACATTATACAAAATGGTCTGGATGTTGCTACATATGAGAAACAAAAAGATTTTCAAAACTTATGGGAAGAATTGGGAAAGAGAGAGGAAATCTATTGGCAGTAGAAGTCAAGGGAGTTATGGTTGAAGGAAGGGGATCGAAACACCAAATTTTTTCATGCATTAGCTCAGCAAAAAAGGGCTACTAAGAAAATTTTATCAATTCAAAATGCAGAATTAGGTAGCCAAATTCATAATGCAAAGGAAATTCAAGAGGAAGGAGTAAGGTTCTTTATGAATCTTTTTGATTCGCCTAAGTCTACTGCAGTCCAAGGGAGTCAAGATGAGCAAGAGTTGCTATCTGCAGTGCCATGTCTTATTTCTCAAAGTGAAAATGATGCATTGATGAAACCTTTTACATTATCAAAGCTTCAAAAGGTAGTTTTTTCACTATCTCCAAATAAAGCCCCTGCCCCAGATGGATTTATAGCCTTATTTTTTCAGAAATGTTGGGATGTTTTGGGTTTTGATTTGTTAATGGAATTAGAGGAATCACACAGATTTGGTTCTATGCTTAAGAATTTCAATGCTACAAATATAGTTGTTTTTCCAAAGATAAAGTAGCCCAAAACCTTTGCAGATTTTAGACCTATCTCTCTATGTAATATTGTTTACAATAATTTTACAAAGGCAATATATTTGAGATTGCAGCATTTAATTCCCAAAATCATTTGTCTAGAGCAAGGTGGTTTTGTCCCAGGGAGGGAAACTGTAGAAGGAGCATTGGTGGTGCATGAAGTGCTTCATTCTATCAAGAAAAATCATTTTTCATCCTTCATTATCAAGCTTGTTATGATGAAGGCTTATGATAGGGTTGACTAGAACTTCCTACTGAAAGTACTAGATAAGTTTGGATTCTCTACAAAATGGTGTAAATGGATACTCTAATGTTTATCAGGTGCACACTTTTTTGTCATAATAAATAGTTCTCCTTCATGATTTTTCAGAGCAACACAAGGAGTAAGAAAATGGGGACCCCCTCTCGCCTTTTCTTTTTATAGTCATGGTGGAGGCTTTAAGCAGAACAATAAAGAAAGAAACATTACCAATGTCTATGGAGAGGTATCCTTATCCCCCATACTGATGTGTCAGTAACTCATAACCTCTTTGTAGATGATACCTTATTGCATGGGAAAGCATCCATTTTTGAAGCTAAACAAACAAAAGGGATTCTGGACAAGTATTCGTTGGTGTCGGGTCAAAAAACAAACTCCTAGAAATAAAAAAAAATTGTCTTTAATTCCAAAGCGTCCATCAAAAGGAGAAATGTTAGACTATTGGGATTTCAGGAGGTAGAAATTCCTTGTAAATACCTAGGTATTCCCTTTTTTATGGGAGCTAATAAGCCAACATACTAGTCTAAAGTCATTGAAAAAATTAAACAAAGAGTTTGTGCTTGGAAAGCTTATTGGTTGTCTCTTTCCAGGTGTATCCTGATTATAAAAATAGTTCCTTCAACAATCCCTAGTTATTTTATTTCAATCTTACAGGCTCCTAAATCAGTGATAGAGAAAATTTAGAAAATTATAAGAAGTTTTCTCTGGAAGGGAAATATGAATGATGTAAATAAGATTCTGCTAATTTCTCTGGATAGTATGGTAAATGGAAAACTCAAAGGTGAAGTGGACCTACATGACATATCTAAATGTAATTTGGCCTTTGGGGGGAAACTTATCTGGCAAATGTATACTAAACAACACTCTAAATGGTGCGCATTGATGAGGGCTAAATATCTAGATAGTCAAGTCCCGACAAGAATTTTCACTATTTCTAACCCTCCTAAAGGGTCCGCCATGTGGAATTTCATGACTTCATGTAGGAAGGTGGTTACATCATATATATCTTGGGAAGTTAATAAGGGGGATGAAGTTAAATTTTTGGATGATTCATGGAATGGGCATCCACCTTTGAAATATTGTGAAGACTTGTATTTAGCTATCCCAATTCTGTCTTAGCTGTGGGGGGACTAGATTAATTGATTATGTTAGCTTAGTTGAAGCTCCATTAGAAAGAATGTGTTGGAAGCATTTTTCAACCACTCAAATATCTAATGAACAAAAGAATCTTTTGTTTTAGATTCTAGATAATAGAGTAGTATTCTTATCAAGGAAAGTTGATCGTACAATTTGGGCTCCATCTAAAGATGGATGTTATTCAATAAAGTAGGTGTACAAGGAAATCCTTAATAGGGATGACTTAATTCAGTCTTAGAGGGAATTTTCATTTTGTTGGAATAGTGCGGTCTTGCCAAAAGCGGGCACCTTTGCATGGTTAGTGTTGAAAAAAGAGTTCTTACAAGTGCTCGGCTAGGTAAACTAGGGATTTCTAAACCTTTCAACTATTTCCTATGTAATCAAACTCTGGAATACATTGATCATTTGTTTTTGCAATGCCCCTTTGCACATTCTTGTTGGCTTTTTGTTTTGGAAAATTTGGATTTTTTCAGTGCCATTACCAAACTCAGTATGGGATATTTTCTCATCATGGCCTATGTTGTACAAGTCTTCATTTTTTGCATGCATTTGGTGAGTCATCCTAGCATTATTATTATGGGCCATCTGGTGGGAAAGAAACAAATTAATTTTAGGAGAACTTTTGCTCCTACCTATTCAATTCATGCAATCATTAAAAAATCAGTCATTAGAGTAGTAAGTTTGTGGGCGCAAGACTGCAAAAACGTTGGCTCTCTATTTTCATCATGGGATAATAGCATTTTAAAGAGGTGGTAGGGCATTGCATTTCCTTTTAAAGGAAGTTTGAAACAAGCTTACAAGGAAAAAGTGGATAGAAAGTTAGTAAAATGGTTACCACCAATGGAAGGCTTTTATAAATTGAATTTTGATGGAGCTTGTAGAGGGAATCTAGGCACTTCAAGAGCAAGTGTCTATATCAGGGATGGAAGAGGTATCATGAAGGAAACTAGATCAATAAGCTTACCACCAGGAACAAACAACATAGCAAAGTCATTGACATGCAGGAGTACCTTGAAAATTTTGGTTTGATGATGCATTGTGGAGTCTTGTTTTTTTTTTGTGTCTTTTCATGATGAAAATAAGGTCTATTAGACCAATTCTAATGTAATAAGTGTCATTTAGTGTCTAGAGTTAGTTTTTTGCAAAGTTGTCAACAATAATGTAAAATTTGTAAAAGTTGCATTAGCAACTTTGTCATTTTTGATTGATAGTTGAAGGTGAATAGTCACCCCATTCAAAATTTAGTTGGGGACCATTGGTTTTGATGGAGACATGTTTAAAATCCTCTAATATCTTTGAGGCATGGTTTTTGGAGATTTTTCTGGTGAATAAGAAAACTATTACTTTGTTTGTGGCGAAATTACTAAGTTTTCTTGTGTTTTCAGATATTGTACGGCCTCATACAACAACATATTGATATGAAACTCCTATGAAGTGTTGTAGCTTTGAATTAACTTTCCTTCTTATAGGTTCTAGACACATGGAGAATGAAAAGGAGAAAGTAGCAAGGTATTTGAATGGTTTGAGATCCTCCATTCAAGATGAGATAAGCCTCACTACTCCTAGGAAAGTAGAGGAGTGTTTTCAAATGGCCACTAAGGCTGAGGAAAAGATAAAGAGGAGGCAAGAAAAAAAATCAAGAGGTAGAGGAAAGAGCTTTAGGGGTAGAGGAACCTCTAGTGGAAGAGGATCACAAAGAGGTCAAGGTGAACAAAGTGCAAATCAAGAATCAAGTGGTGAATCAAGGGGAATTTTCAAAGGAAGAAGGCCAAATGGTAGATGCAGATACAATGGACAAGAAAGGGGGTCTAATACCTTCTCTGGAAGGTGTTATAACTTCAATCAATTCAGAAATCCTACATGGAATTTCCTAGATAAACCAAGTGCAAGTTCTCATGGTGGAGAGAGGAGGAATCAACTAGTGCAAGAGGAGGATGAAGAAAGTGTAAATTCACCTTCCATACATGCTACTCCAGAGGTAGGAGAGTCCTTAATGATCAGGAGGACATTAATCAAGGTGGAAACCATCAAGGAACCCCCTCAAAGAAAGACATTATTTCAGACAACATGCAAATCTCAGGAAAAGGTATGCAAAGTGATAGTTGATTCAGATTCAACAGATAATATAGTATCATTAGAGATGGTAGGAAAAATTAAAATGAAGAGGAATCCTCATCCAACACCTTAGAAGATCTCATGGCTCAATAAAGGGCAGCAAGTTCTTGTTAATGAGAAGGTTTGGGTGGAGTTTAATATTGGTGCCTACAAAGACAAAATTTTGTGTGATGTTGTCCCTATGGATGTATGCCACCTACTCCTCGGAAGGCCTTGGCAATTTGATAGAAAGGCCAAGCATGATGGGCACAAGAATGTGTATGTCATTGAGAAAGATGGAGTGTCTTACACTCTCATACCTTTGCAAGAAGATGATGGCATTGTTCATGAAGGACCAAGTGTGATGGTAGTCAAGGAGGAGTTTTTGAAAGATCTAGAGGAGGAAAACATAGGTTATGCCATTGTTGATAAGCCTATTTCTAATGTAGCAGCAACATATCAAGAAGAGATACCTAAGGAGGTGTAGACCTTGTTAGAAAAATATGAGGACATAGGAGTGAAGGAGTTACCAAGTTCATTGCCTCCCATTAGAGATGCGAGTCATCATATTGATCTCATACCAGGTGCAAGTCTGTCAAACAAAGCAACATACAAGATGACACCTAGGAAGAATGAAGAGATAAGAAATCAGGTTCAAGATTTTTTGGAAAAAGGGCTAATAAGGGAGAGCTTAAGCCCTTGTGCTATGCCTACTGTATTGGAACCTAAAAAGGATGGAGATTGGAGGCTTTATACTGATTCAAGAGCCATTAATAAAATCACAATCAGATATAGATTTCCTATACCCCAAATGGAAGACTTGATGGATAGTTTAGCAAGTGCAAGGTACTTCTCAAAGATTGATTTGAAAAGTGGATATCATCAGATTAGAATAAGGGAAGGAGATGAGTGGAGGACCGCCTTTAATACCAATGAAGGTTTATATGAATGGCTAGTGATTCCATTTGGATTATCAAATGCCCCAAGTACATTCACGAGGCTAATGAATGAGGTTCTAAAACACTTCATAGGAAAATTTTGTGGTGGTATACTTGGATGACATCCTTGTGTATAGTAAAACAAAAGAAGATCATTTGGAGCACCTAGATAAGGTATTGAACAAATTGAATGAGGAGAAATTGATGGTCAATCTCAAGAAGTGTGAGTTTATGAAGAATGAACTTGTATACCTTGGATTTGGGATTTCAGAGGGGACTTTGAAGATGGATCCCACAAAGGTAGAGGCCATACTTAGTTGGCCAACACCTACATTAGTTGGAGAAGTCAAGAGCTTCCATGGGTTATCTAGCTTCTATAGAAAGTTCATCAAGAACTTTAGCCACATTTGTTCACCAATGATTGATACCATCAAGGGTGAGAAGAAGAATAAATTTCAATGGACTGCTGAGGAAGATAAAAGATTTGAATACCAGAAGACTATAGTGGCTCAACAACCTATTCTCACACTACCTGACTTTGGTAAGGTGTTCACATTGGAATGTGATGCAAGCAGATATGCCATAGGTGCAGTTTTGAGCCAAGATGGGAAACTGGTTGCCTTTTTCAATGAGAAAATAAATGATGCCATAAGGAAGTATTCCTCATATGACCTTGAGCTCTATGCCATGGTACAATATCTCAAGAAATGGAGATATTATCTCTTACCAAAGGAATTTGTTGTTTTTATAGATAATCATGCACTAAGTTTCTTGAACAGTCAAGATAAGTTAAGCCATAGGAACATGAAGTGGATGGAGTATTTGTAGGCCTATACATTTACAATCAAGCACAAGAAAGGACAAGAAAATAAGGTTGATGATGCCTTTAGTAGGAGATCTATGATGGTGTAAGAAGTGCAACTCCAAATTGTGGGGATAGATGCACTAAAAGGTATGTATGAGCATGATGATGATTTTAAAGATGCATTTGTTGTTTGCAGTCAGTCTCATGATGATTTTCACAGTGAATGCTCTGATTTTGTGTTACAATATGGTTTTCTATTCAAGGGGGATTAGTTGTGTGTGCCTAAGTGTTCCATGAGGGAAAATTTAATAAGGGAGAAGCATTGTGGTAGTTTGAGTGGGAACTTTGGGTTTGATAAAACTTTAGAGCAGGTTAAGAGGTTCTATCATTGGCCAAGGATGAATGTGGATGTTAAGAAGTTTGTAGAGAGTTGTGGGATATGTCAAAGAGCCAAAGGATCAAGCTCTAATGCAAGATTATACAAACCTTTGACTATACCTAACCGCCCATGGGAGTCAATAAGTATGGACTTTGTTTTGGGTTTTCCTAAGACACAAAGGGGGTATGATAGTGTTTATGTTGTTGTAGATAGATTTAGCAAGATGGCCCATTTCATTGCTTGCAGGAGTACAAATGATGCATCTCACATAGCTTTTTTTTTCAAGGAGATTGTAAGGATTCATGGACTGTCTTTGAGCATTGTGTCTAATAGAGATTCCAAATTCATAGGTCATTTTTGGAGGAACTTGTGAAGAAAGCTAGGAGAAAATCTGCAGTTTAGTTCAACCTACCATCCACAAATAGATGGACAAACTGAGGTTGTATATAGGTCACTTGGGAACTTGTTAAGGTGTCTCCCAAAGGAACATGGTCAGTCATGGGATCTCATACTTCCTCAAGAAGAATATGCATACAATGATTGCATCAATAGGAGCATAGGAAGGAGTCCATTTGAAGTAGTATATGGGATGATCCCAAGAGGGATATATGAACTCAGAGATCTGAAGGATATGGAGAAAGGGAGTGCATCAGAGGAGGAATTTGTAATAGCTATGAAGGACATACATGAGCAGGTCAAGGAGAATTTGAAGAAGAGTGTGGAGAAGTATAAGAAGAATGCAGATTTGGAAAATAAAGATGTTCAGTTCAAGGTTGGAGATATGGTGCTTGCAGATATCAGAAAAGAGAGGCTTCCTAAAGGAAAATATACCAAGCTAATGATGAAAAATATTTGTCCTTGCAGGGTAGTGCACAAGTTTGGGAAAAATGCTTATGAGATAAAACTCTCTCCTGGAGTTGCTATCTTTCCTATATTTAATGTTGTTGATCTTTATCCTTTTAAGGGTACTATGGATGTAGGTGATGTTGCAGGTGTTGCAAGAGTTGAAGATGATGAGTGGGTTAAATACCTACCACCTAGCCAACTAATGAAGCTTGAGAGCATACTAGATACAAGGGAGATCAAGAGGACTAGGAAGAAAGTGTAAAATGAATACTTAATAAAATGGCATGGCCTACCAAATGAAGATTCTCAATGGATGTCACAGAAGGATATAAATCAGCATGGATTTTCTATTCAAGAGCTCATTTCATCAGGAGGATGGAATCTTTTCCACTTTGGTTGTATGGTGCAGGAGCACCTTAACAATTTTGGTTTGATGATGCATTATCTATTATTTTTTTGTTTTGTGTCTTTTCATGATGAAAATAATGTCTATTAGACCAATTCTAATGTAATAATTTTCACTTAGGGTATAGAGTTAGTGCTTTGCAAAGTTGTCAGCAATAATGTAAAAGTTGTAAAAGTTGCATTAGCAACTTTGTCATTTTTTATTGGTAGTTGAAGGTGAACAGTCACCCCATTCAAAATTCAGTTGGGGACCATTGGTTTTGATGGAGAAATGTTTAAAAGCCTCTAATATATTTGAGGAATGGTTGTTGGATATTTTTCTAGTGAAGAAGCAAACTATTACTCTATTTTTGGTGAAATCAGTTAGGGACCATTGGTTTTGATGGAGAAATGTTTAAAAGCCTCTAATATATTTTAGGAATGGTTGTTGGATATTTTTCTAGTGAAGAAGCAAACTATTACTCTATTTTTGGTGAAAATACTGAGTTTTCATGTGTTTTCAGATCCTGTACGGCCCCGTACAACAACATAATGATGTGAAACTCATGTGAAGTTTTGTATATTCAAATTAATTTTCATTTGAATCTAGTTTGGTTGCTTTTCATTCAATTTTGAGGAAGAGAAAAGGATTTTTATGAAAGTTTTCCTTAAAAGTAGGGTTTCTAGGGTTTTGAAGAAAATCATGTAAAAGCAGGCCATTCCACTGTACGAAAAATTATGAAGCTTGGTGGAATGGGCCTTGTAGGAGTGATTTTTATGTTTTTTGTAGTTTTAGAGCAGGGTGATGGTATTTGTGGGGCTTTTGCACATGCCCT
The DNA here is from genome assembly GCA_007258455.2 of Sequoia sempervirens. Lineage (NCBI taxonomy): Eukaryota > Viridiplantae > Streptophyta > Pinopsida > Cupressales > Cupressaceae > Sequoia > Sequoia sempervirens. The sequence continues at coordinate 162,750,000 of VDFB02049217.1, read as the reverse complement.
AGTCTAGCATCTCAATGTGCTAGGCTTAGTTTTGATGGAACAAGTTGTTAAATCAGACCCTATGTGACCAGGGAAAATTGTAGAAGAAGAGTTTTGGTGTTTGGCTATTGAATTTAAGATACTTGATTTGGAAAAGAGGGGTAATTAGGCCTAGTTTTGAGAGGATAGTCCAATGTAGTGCAGATTGTTACAAAACAATCCCTAGAGAAAATCAAGTATGTTGCATTAGGCCTTAATGGGTATTTGTATTGGTGTTTTGTTCATGACTGTATGGCCTTCTCTAAAATATATGGTTGTAAAAGTTGAAATGGACTACTACAAGGAACTGCGAATTTTGTGAAGGAACTAACCCTTCAAGGAATTTGCAAACTTGGAGACCAATTGAGTTTGATTTGTTTAAGCCTAAATCACCTTGCTCTGCATCACATTGGCTCTTCTCCATGGTCTACTCCTTGCTAGGAAACTCTGAATTTCTTCAATACATATAGAAGGTGACTCACTAATAGTTGTCAATGTATGTAAAGAAAGAGTTTGTTTTAATTGGAAAATGAAATATATCTTAGAGAATGTATGGAATATACTAGATGAATTTGATTATTACCAAGTTTCTCACACATACAGGGAGGGAAATAGTGTTACAGATCATTTAGCCAATATGGGGTGTGATAAGAAGGAAATTTTTTTCACATGGGATGACAATAATATTCAAGCTTTTCTAGAATTATAGGCTATTTTGGAAAAAGAATGTAGCACTTAATTTTATTCAAAAATAGGCAATGTATTCATTATCTAAGGGACAATGAAGCTAGGAAAGGATGAGCTGCATCTTTGTTGCCTACAGATATGTATGTTGAGACCGCGATGGAGTTGCAATAGTGTTGGGAGAATTTGGCCCATATTATGACTTGCAGATACTCTTAAGGAATATTCATGTTTCTTGAAACTTACTTCAATACAACCAACTTCTTTTGTGGCTGTGGGTTTTACCATTTTAGGAGCTTTTTCAAACATTTCATTGGCTTTGTTTTAGCCTCCTAATTTGGTATGTATGTCGTCACCTTTGGTGGATCGAGGTATCAAGATATCTGAGGGACTGGAGAGAAATTTGAACTTATATCAGGCCCGATATCCATTCATAATCTCATTTCTATGTGGTCTCCCGATATTGATTGGGTCTAGTAGTAAACTTTACTAACTTACCATCTTTAAAAATGCATCGGGCTTTTGAGTCAGGGTTTTGGATTAGGGATATCGGAGGGATGGAGGGGCTTTTGGACTGACGTCAGGTATGATAGTGTCAACACTCTGATTCCACATGTATTAAAAAGTCCTAATTATTGTATGCATGGTTTATATGTCAATTATGTTAATGTATGCGATTTTAAGCAGTAGTGTTGCATATGGGGTTTTCTATAAGGGTAGTAAATATGTGTACAAGAAATATATGAGGGAAAGATATGTGGATATAGTTACTATTTGGGTCTTTATGTAGTATATTTTCAAAATGGATTTTCAGTAAATGGTAGTATATATTTGCATAAGAAGTATAGGTGGTAACTGAGTGCCTATAATAACTACACTCATTTTGATTCTTTTTGCTATCTAGCATATTCAGACATTATATAATCAAATTTTATTATTAATATATTATATCGGCTTCATTCCTTTCAACTAAAAAGAAAAAACAAGAATCTAGGATAACATGATACAAGTTTAGCTACATTCCACCTCAAGTGGGCCCTTGTTTGGATTAATTTCAGTCTTTTATTTTTCTCAAATGGGTTTTTGTCTAACTCAATATAAGAAGATTCATAATACTAGAGTAATGAAAGAAACCCACATGATAGAAAATTATATTTTAGAGTATCTCATAAATTTTATTACATGTATTTAAAAACCTAATCTACTAGATATCTTGGATTAAACATATATACATCTACCTCTACTCTTGCATATTTATTGATTCTTAAAAACTAGAATTACACTTGTCCAATCACTTTGTATTGCATAGGAGTTCTTAGTTTAGAAATAAAAATAAAACTAAAGAGAGTGAGTTTGAAGAAATAAAAGAGGAACACTTCTACCAGACATTCCATTTTATGCATGAAAGAGTAGCTTGTTGAGAAATATAAGGATTCATCACTAAATTTTATTGATTATTTCACAACCCTATCCATCTTGCTTGAGAATAGGAATTTTTATACCTACTCAAATATTATTCCTTATTTTCAATGAGGTTAATTCTTGGCTATATAGAAGATGTTGACATAGATACTATGGTCTTCGCTATAGGTATGCTACAACCTTCTCTATGAGAAAAAATATTAATTGTCAAAGGAAAAAGTTAGTTCCACAAAAAAATCCTTATTTGAAGATCTTCAAAACCAAGATAACATGCTATATTATTTTTATAATAATTGGTTTAACATGAGATCATTCTTAAAAAATATTTACAATAAAACATAGTGCTTAAATATCAAAATATTAATTAAAAGTCTTATTGATTAGGAAAGAATGTCTATGAGTGTATTTTGAAATAGGAAACCTAAGTAGTAAATTGAGGTAATTATGTGACATATTAGAGGTGAATAAATAATTGGTTTATAGGTTGAAACATTCATTGTATTTGGTTGAAGTAGTCACCTAGGATATGACACTAATTTTTTTATGTTTTTGCATTGAATGTTATGTTAAAATTATTGATGATCAAATTCTAACCATTGTCTTGTATGTGGATAACATGTTTATTGGAAACTATAAGGTGATGATTAAGGAGCTCAAATGTATCGTACCAACCCTTGAATGTAGTAAAAATTTCTAAATTTACACCATACAAGTAAATAAATTAGGTAACAAGTCATTGCAATTAAATTTTTCTTTCTTTTATTGAGAATATACAAAAAAGATGTCATATCATATTATAATAAACATTATGTTTCATTACAATAATTTCACAAGTTACAATAATACAATAATACATACATTTACATACATAGCTCCAATGATATTTAGAAAAAATAGTTGTAAGATGGTCCAGGATCCTTTCTTTCAAATCTTGGTTCTTTTGTCGCTTTCTATGGAGGAGAAGCATCACTCAAGTGCTTTTCTGCCAACCACAGACTCATAATGCGATCCCACACACATCTATCATTCGATAGATGGCCCTTCCCTTTGATGAAGAGATTGGTAGAGTATCTGATAATGATAACCAACTGAGCATAGTGTTGTGTCCTACATAACTAGAACTTGTAATCCCACAATCTCTGCCTAGCATGTAATACTGGATCACGATGAACAAACAGTGTTATTTTCAGTAGTCACACAATCTAGAGTGGAGTCTCAGACATTCACACTACTTTGATCAAATATTTCTCATTCAGTACTTTGAATGAAGTCATCTATCACATACACTACTCATGAATGATTTGGCTTAAGGCTATCTTAAGCTACATATAGGTGTTTCCTTCATTAGATAGTCCTTCATCCTAGATAGCATATCACCATATAATCTACTTGGAATAAACCTAATTAACTATTAAGTACACAATCTAGGTATATCCTTCAATGGATAGTCCATCATCCCAAATAACTTATCTTCAAAACAATCTACATGGAAAAACCCTACCTACATGTAAGTACACAACCTCCTTCCCATACTGGATTATCTATCCTAGGAGTAAACTCAAACTTTCCTAGTTAAATTAATAACTTAGCTAAATGTACCATATGTTCCTTTCATGTTCAATCATACCTAGTATATAATACTTATGATAAACACCCATCTCCTACTACAAAGTAAATACAAACACATTGCATGGTCTCAATCGAAGAATTGTCATATTCAAAAGATGATTCCATTCGAGAGTATCACCTCTTTGAGTAAAACGGTTTTCACTATGAGCCTACTCTTTCCAATACAATATCTTTGTATTTGAGTGTATATTTACACAATCTAAGTAACAGATCTAACCCACTAGTTATCTATAATCAAATAAATAGCTAGGAGTAACCCATGTTCAAACATATCTAGTATAATTAAATACCTATGTCAATAAATCTCTCCTATCATGGAGTACTTAAAAACACACTATGAAAACAACATAATAGATTCAATTTCCTTTTCTAATCTAATGCATATACTGGGAAAGACATCTCAACCATGCATGCAAGACACATCATTCAAAAGTAAAATAATAAATAAGAAGAGATCCTCATGCTTGTTATCGCTTTCCAACTAAAGATAGCTATGCAGCCCTCTCCCAACAACAATTAGCTTGAAACTAGCTTCTCAAGAATGTCACAAATGAACTCTCTCTCTCTCTCTCTCAAGTTGATAGCTTACTCCTTTCAAATATCTCTCCCTCACAAATAAGTAAAACCCACTCTCTTTCTCTCTCAATGCAAAATAACATATTGTTGGGAAAATATAGAATTGTGAATTGCAAAATATGTATAATCTCTCGTAAAGAATGTGTCCCTCACAATGAAATGGTTCAAATATTTATAGAACAACCAAATAACCTTTAAGCCTATAGTTTAGGCATGCAATAAGACAAAAAATTCCATGCAAATAAAATCGACATTAAGATGGAGATCAACTAAGCTTAGACTCAGCAAAACCTCCTACAAATCTACTTGTTTCCATGACAACAATTCAAGGACTTAATCAATATGCACATGGAGAATTTGAATTGTTTCAGTGAGAAGAGATCTACAATAGATCAAACACAAAGGTGGTGCCAATCCCTATTCTTTTCCTCATATTTGGTGCCATCAAATTAAGTCAACTTCCTTTATATGATAGCAAGTTTCAATCATTCCATCTGGTAAATGAATCAACTTGGAGAGTTTAATATGTTAGAAAAATTCTAGCTTTGGTCTCTCTTATGTCGTTGATCAAGTCAGCATATAAAAGACAACAATTACAAACATAATGGAACATCTTATATCGTGCCCCAATCATAATTATAATTTTTCATTTAACAACCATAAGCTATTAAATCAACCCATTTGACATAGTCAACAATGACTACTATCAACCTCTATTCTATTGTCTATATCGACTATTTTTTCCCTCTATTTATGGTCAATGTGAGATATATTCTGCTTGTTTAAAATGCTCATATATACCATGAATAACCAGCCAATAGTTTATCAATAAATCATCCTTAATGAATAAGAGATAGTCAATCTCTAATATCATTTATATTATGTGAAATATATAATATTATATATATATTCTTAAATACTATCTTGTATTTATATATGTATATGTATATATATAACCATTATTATATATTCACATATATATATATTTATATTTATGCATAAATAATGGTAAAGTAATAATATATATACATATATCCTTCTCAGGCATGAATTCCCTTATGTGTGTGTGTATATATATATATATTTATACTCACACCAGTATGCATACTAGTATATTAGTTTGTATGTATATATATATTATCAAGTATATATTCCCATACACTTATATATACTATTTTACAAGCATTATCTAATATTTATAATATTAGTCATATATGCATTCTTCTTCATTGATAAGGTGCGTAGATATATGCATATATTAAAAATGTGCAACCAATATTCCTATGCATATTATATAATCGTATGCATGAGTTACCATTTCAACATATATACCTATATACATCTGATGTATATTCTCTTATCAATGTAGATACACACATAAATTCACAATGAAGGTCTCACTCATATCCAAAGAGACTTGACCAAACTACAAAAAAACATATTAACATGAGGAAGGATTCACAAGCTCAAATAGATTAACATCACCCAATTCATGCAAAAGTAACAAGAATCCCAAATGAAGACATATCAGCTAAGGATGACTTACTTATTAGCCATAAACTAACTAAACTCAATCTTTCTAATGTGGTGTGTGTCTATGCTCAGATAGTTTACTTTTACTAGTTACCCGACCAAGATATTCTCCTAAGTGATACTTCCCCTCCGCTTGGAGGAATGGAACACATAACTGCATCCACTAACACATGCACACGACAGTCAATTGTTCATAACAATATGCAGTATACATAACCATTTCCAAAGTTAGAATAATAATAATTCAATAACCTTTCATTCACATATATGTAGTATTTCACCATGAATAACATCAATTGAGATAGCATCAAATTAAACAACATCAAATGAGATAACATTCATATTGATAACAAGGTACGAGAACAATTTATTCATCTCTAGAATTCACATTACATTCACATTTTACCCTACTTAGTAATAGTAAATAGTAATTACACAACTGGGGTGTAACATACTTCCCCCCTTGTGAATCATCGTCCCCAATGATCTATAGCCTTTTAACATACAATTATAGTCAAATAAAGTTTTACTTACTAAAAGACGCAAGATTTATAAAACATTCATCCTATGTAGCAACCTTGTCCTCCTTGGACCTTGCTTTGAGTTCCCTCACTATCACATCGGTAAATCTTGTATGCCTCACACATACTTACTCTCCCAAAGATTTTTATTACACTATCATATATACACATCCTAGATACAATTGTAGCTATAGATGATACCTAAGACATAGTGATCAAAAATCATTGGCCTATGAATTTATCCTTAGTATAATCAAAATAGATAAGGAATGTTGATACATTGTACACTACATCATGGGTCCCATGCTTCTCCTTTGGTATTTACACTTCTAGACAACTCATAAACCAAGTCCGTCTATCACCTACACATCCATTTTCCTTACCATAAAGTACTTGTTCTAGATTACTTGTCCATCTTGATCATAACAGTGCTCTTGGACACCTGTCAAATTTTGATACTACTTCATACTTAATCTTTGTATTGACAAAGTTTCATCGATCTCTTCGATCTATTACACCTTTTCGACAATCTATCAAGTCTATGGTTTACCCTATTTCTAAACCTATTTCAGCTTAATAGAGTTTCCAACCATTCCTTCCATATAATGTTCCAAACCTCAATGTTAGAAGTTTATAAATCATTCAAGATTTAGTCTACCATTTTTTCCTATTTGGGCTATACTAATATATTGTGAATTCGTTCAACTAAACGTCTCATAGTATGATCATGGTTTACACAATACTATCATTATTTTCTCATTCATAACTGAAATAACCTTCTCAGAAATACTAAGCAGCTACTTCTCACAATATATTATTTAGGACCAAAACCCTATAAGTCAAGTTTCCAAATAGCATTGGTTACTCTGATGAGTCTATCCACTAGAAAATTATGTCAATTTTACTAACATAGATAGATTGATATATCTTGTGTTCTACCATTTTCCCTCTAGAATCTAAAGAGAGTATACATGTCCTACCGATGATGACATCTAGTATTCATTTCCTGGCATACTAGACATTACTTTGCCACATTCCATTTAGCCTCTTACTCTATCTTTCCCTAGGTTAAAGTGGTTTCTCATTCGACAATTCACTTTTTCGTTTCAAAGTCCTAATTCTGACATTAATTTCTTCATTTCATTCATGATTCTTCCAAAAAAATTGGTACATAGGTTCTTTTAAATCCAATAATAGTCTATTTGTTGACTAAGTGAAAACCTATTTTATGATCTCACGCCTCCTTTAGTTCCCAAGTAATAATGGTTAGGAGTTTTGTGGAGATAAATCCCATTTATCTTAGGACATTCACAACTTGGATTTCTTCCATCCTTGGATTATTTTCAAAGATTTAATTCATTTTTTAACTCAATCTATTTTTACTAATAAAATTGGTACTAATTTTGAGTATTAGGGTTTGTGTAGGATCATGATGGGCCAAAATGTGGCGATATGATGGGTATGTGTAGGGTATGTGGCTGACAACCTTTTTTAACCCAAAATTGATGAAACGAAAAGGGTTTTTATAAGAGATTCTCACCTTTCCACCAATATAAATTATTCTTTACTTTGAATTTAATAAATAATTATTATTCATTTTCTATTTGAATTATGACTAAAGCCTTGATTGATAGGATGATTGAAAAACATCTATAGCTTTCAAACAATATCACATTTTTTGAATCTGAAACATGTGTCACATTCTATGCTTCACATACTATAGGATTAAAAAAAATATCAAATTTCATGAAGTTTTGACCAAGTTAAGGTGGTCAGACATACAAGTTTTGATATTTTTTAAAATTTGTAATAAAAAATTCATAATTAATTATTTACTTGGAAAAAAATTACAAGAAAATATGCATCACATCAGGACATGAGTCCTCTACTTATATCTAAAATCTTATAAAAAAATATTATCATTTTATTATGGTTAGGGTGGTCAGACAGACACCTACTTCTTATTTTTTCCCTAAAATTTAAGTACTGCATTGAAATTTCAAATTTTCATCAAATAGATTTTTTTTTCAAATAAACCTAGTAGTTTAGAAACTACATTCAATTTTCTATAGCTTCTATTCTTACACATTTTTGAAATAATATAGATAACTTATTCAAATTTTTACGTCAAGTTGCCTAACTCTGATTTTTCTAAATTTTTCGCCACTTAAGGGCCTATTTTTTCCGTGATGATCCTGCACATACCCATTAATACCCATTCAATCATGTTGGTCCCTCAGGAGCATCAGCAATCTTGCATCAACCAAAAATATTTTCTTTCAGTTTTTGTTCTTGTTTAGTTCCTAATTAGTTAAAGTTGGTGGATTCGTCATATTTGCTCACCAGACCCTATGGATCTATGTGTATATCGTGGACATGTTAATTTTCCTTATTCAATTATTTGAGTGTGATTGGATCTTTTTCTAGCAAGTTATCACTTCTGGATTTTATAGCAGTTTCTTGAACCAACACCAAAATAATTTTCAAACCTAATGACTAGTTTGATCGTTCGTGGATCGTTCCCGCAACTTGCAAATCTTGATGGTGTGATTAAAATTATTCCATGGAGTGTCCCCAACCTTAATTATAGGTCCACACTTCATCCTGTGCATTCACCAAGGATTAATTAAAATTTGAGGCCGACCTATTCATGCACACATTACATTTTCTTTCATTGGAGATTCTAATGATCTTTGGGCTGACATGGAGGATTCTAGATTTTCGGATATGATATAAAGCTGGTAATAGATCAATAGGAAGGAGAGTTTATTATATTAGAGAAATATAGGTTTTGATATGTAAGATTTCAGCTCGTATTAAGGAGCATATGGGAATGTTGTATATTTGAACATGTTATATCAGGCCTATGAGCTAGATCTGTAAGTCCAGATGTTGTTGGCTGATTGTAATCAAAGTTTTTGTTAATGAGAATGTTGTAATCTGAATTTTCCTCCATATTCCTTGTTGCTTCTATTGTGTGACTCTTGTTGCATGGTCCAAATTGTTCTCTTTGAGGACCCTCCTACCGTGGTTGCATCAGATTGGTATCATAGCGAGATTCGATCCGTGAAAGATCACCATAATTTGTGGAGTCCTATTGAAGATTTGTTGTGGGGTGGTAGACTAAGGATCTGACCTACAGTTGGAGAGGACTTGTTGAAAGATGGCAAGAAGAAGAAATGTTAGAGGAAATGGAGCGTGTGGAAATGTAGACCCAACTTTGATGGAGATGTTGAGAGGAATTGCTTCCATATTAGATGCAGTCGAAATGACTTAGAAGAGAGGTCAACCAGTTGATGATGTGAGTGATGAAGAAGTAGAAGTACATGAAGAAAGAGGAAGAGAAGATCAACCTGGACTAGATCAGGGAGAGGGGAGGTTCATAAGAGCCCTAACTAGAGCAAATATAAAACCACATTTCAATCCATTGGATTATAATGATAAGTTGGATTCAGATGAATTGCTTGATTGGATAATAGAGATGGAAAAGTATTTTGATTTTGAAGGTACCACTGAAGATAAGAAGGTAAAATTTTCTTGTACAAAGTTGAAAGGACTTGCATCCCTTTGGTGGGAACATTTGTAGACAGACAGACAAAGAATATGAAAAGAAAAGATAAAATCATCGGATCAGATGGTTAATAAGTTGAAAATGAAGTTTTTTCCTGCAAATTATCAAATCAATTTGTTCTAGAAGTTGTAGAATTTGAAGTAGAAAGATTCAAGTGTGACAGAGTATACTGAGGAGTTCTACAAGTTGAATATCAAATCTAGACATTTGGATGATGAGATCGAGCAAGTATCTAGATATGTGAATAGTTTGAGGTCATCTATATAGGTTGAAATCAGTTTTATCAAATTGAAAAGTGTGGAGGAGGCATATCAATGTGCCCTAAAAGAAAAAAGAGAAGTTGAATAAAAGACATGAGCAGAGATAGAGAGGAAGAGGTGGAATATTTCAAAGAGGAAGAATTTTTAATGGAGGAGGAAGAGGAACTTTTGTAGATCAGAATAAAGATAAGGAGGTTAGTAAGAATGATAATTCATACCGTAGAGATGATGGAAACTCTTACAGAAGAGAAGGATATGGTGGTTACTAGAATGAGTGTTATAGAAAAGATGATAGAGGACAAGAGAAAAGAGTATTCAAGGGAACTTGTTTTAAATGTGGTGAAGGACATAGAGCATATAAATGTAATCAAGGAGAGATAAGCAGGAAGATTGAGAACAATAGAAGAATATCCTTTGCTGAGGAAGATCATGTCGGATCATCTAACAAACTGGAAGAAGAAGTGTTGGTGAATAGAAGGGTATTGTGTCAAAGTGAGTTGGAGAAGGAGCCATTGCAGAGAAAGAATTTGTTTCGGACCAGATGCAACATAGCTGGTAAATGTTGCAGAGTGATTGTTGATAGTGGGAGTTCTAAGAACCTAGTTTTTGAAGAAATGGTAACCAAATTGAAGTTTGAAAGGTCAAAACACCTAAAACCCTATCAGATAGCATGGATTCAAGATGAGTATAAGATACTAGTAAGTGAACAATGTTTGGTGAAATTAAAGATAGGAAATTATCATGATGAAGTTTTGTGTGATATCATGCCATGGATGTATGCCACATTTTGTTGGGAAGGCCTTGGTAGTATGATAGATAGGCTATTCATGATGGAAAGAAGAATACATATACCATTTTTGCTAATGGATGAATCAAACCTTGTTACCCTTGGAGGATGTTCCTAGGGTTGAGGTTTGTATGAGTGCTAGAATTTATTTGGTTGATGGAAGGAGATTTTTGGATGGATTGAGACATGAGAATATGTGTTATGCCTTGGTTCCTAAGAAGTTTGAAGACTTGAAGCATGTAGAAAGACAACCAAAAGAGATAAAGGAGTTGCTGACAGAGTATGCAGAGATCATTTCAGATAATGTACCTAATAGATTACCACCTATGAGAAGTATTAGTCATTACATGGATCTGATTCCTAGAGCCAATTTTCCTAATAAAGCAACACACCAAATGAAACCTGTAGAAAATGAAGAGTTGAATAGACAATTGCAATAAATGTTGAGGAAGGGTTTGATCAAAGAAAGCTTTAGTCCTTATGTCGTACTTGTTGTGTTAGCACCTAAGAAGGATGGAGAATGGAGGATGTGTATAGACTCTATATCCATAAACAAGATCATGATGAAGTATAGATTTCCTTTGCCCTAGATGGATGACATTATGGATTGTTTGAGTGGAGCTAAATACTTTACAAAGATAGATTTGAAGAGTGGATATCATCATATCAGAATCAAAGAAGGGGATGAGTGGAAAATGACATTCAAGAAAAAGGAAGGATTGTATGAGTGATTGGTGATGCCTTTTGGACTAAAAAATGCACCAAGTACTTTCATGAGATTGATGAATGAGGTATTGAAGAAATTCTTGGGTAAGTTTGTGATTGTTTACCTAGATGACATCTTGATTTTTAGTAAGAGTAGGGAAGAACATTTTTTTCATATAAGACAAGTTTTGCAGAGTTTGAGAGAAAAGTAGTTGTTGATAAACATTAAGAAGTGTAGTTTCATGAAAGAGGAATTGGTATATCTAGGATTTGTGATATTTGTGGATGGATTGAAGATGGATCATGAGAAGGTAAGAGAAATTTTTGAGTGGCCTACACCAGATATAATTGGAGAGGTAAGATCATTCCATGGGTTGGCTAGTTTCTACAAGAAGTTCATTAGGAATTTTAGTTCTATTTGCAGTCCAATGACAAAAACAATGAGAGGAGATAAGAAGGATTTTAGGTGGACATCTGGAGCAAACCAAAGTTTTGAGTTATTGAAGAAGAAGGTGATTGAGCAACCTATATTATCTTTACCATATTTTAGTAAGGTATTTCAAGTAGACTATGATGCAAGTGGAAATGTAGTTGGAGCAGTAGTAAGTCAAGAAGGAAGACCAGTAGCTTATTTCAATGAGAAATTGAATGATGCTAGGATAAGATATTTAATATATGACTAGGAGTTCTATGCCATAGTTCAAGCCTTGAAGAAGTGGAGACATTACTTGTTTCCTAAGGAGTTTGCGTTGTATACAGATCATTAGGCATTGTAATATTTGAATAGTCAAGGTAAGTTGAATCAGAGACACAAGAGATGGGTAGAATTCTTGTAGAGTTATATGTTTGTTTTGAAACATAGGAGTGGGAAGTAAAATAGATTTTTTGATGCTTTGAGTAGGAGATGAGCGTGGAGGTATTAGGATTTGATGAATTGAAGAAATTGTATGAAGAAGACCCAGATTTTGCAAAACCTTGGAGAACTTGTAATGAACTAGTTTTAGAGGATAGGAGTCAGTGGTTGGATTATTTCATTTAGGAGGATATGTTGTTCAAAGGAAATTAGTTATGTATACCCTGGAGTTCAATGAGGGATAACTTGGTGAGAGAAAAACATAGTGGAGGATTGTTAGGACACTTTAGCGTTGATAAGACAATAGCATTGGTAAGTGAGAATTAATTTTGGCCATAGATTCATAAGGATGTTAGGAAATTTGTGCAAAGTTGTAGGGTTTGTCAAGTTGCAAAAGGGAGTAGTCAAAATTTTGGATTGTATAAGCCTTTGATAGTTCTGAAGAGACCTTGGGAGGATATCAGCATGGATTTCATACTTGGGTCGCCGAAGACACAGAGAGGTAATGATTCTATATTTGTGGTGGTGGATATATTTTCTAAAATGGCACATTTCATACCATGTAAGAAGACAATAGATGTAGTACATGTAGCAGAATTGTTTTACAAGGAAGTGGTCGGATTGCATGGATTACCTAGGAGTATTGTTTCAGACAGAGATACAAAGTTTGTTGGTTACTTTTGGAAGACACTTTGGAAGAAGTTGATGACAAATTTGAAGTTCGGTTCTACTTTTCACCCACAAAATGATGGAAAGACAGAGGTAGTAAATAAGATTTTGGGGAATTTGCTGAGATGCTTGGTTGGAGAGAAGACCAGAAGTTGGGATTTAGTCCTTGCACAAGGAGAGTTTGCATATAATAATTCAGTGAATAGGAGTACAAGAAAGACAACTTTTGAGATCGTTACTGGAGTTCATACTAGAGGTATATCAAAGTTGAGAGACATCAGTATGGAAGATAAAAGGAGTGAAAAAGTAGAGAAATTTGTAGAACATATGAAGAAAGTGCATACTAAAGTGAAGGAGCAATTGGAAGATATGAATCGAAAGTATAAGGAGAAAGCAGATGAAAAGAGGAGACATAAGGAGTTGAAAGTTGGTGATGAAGTGATGGTGTATTTAAGAAAGGAAATATTTCCAGTTGGCACATACAATAAGTTGAAGATGAGGAAGTTTGGACCTTGTCATATTTTGAAGAATTTTGATTAAGGAAATGCATATGAAGTGGAGTTACCAAATGGCATGGGTATATCACCTATATTCAATATTGCAAATCTACATCAGTGCCATGAAGTAAAATTTAGTGAAGAAAGTAAAGAAAAATTGGAGGATCAATTTCCTAAACAACAATCAAATGAGATAGAAGAGATTTTAGATGTCAGGGATGGAAGGAAAACTCATGCAAGACAGTACAAATAATATCTTGTGAAGTGGAAAGACAGACCCATGTAGGATTCTTCTTGGATTTCTCAAGCTGAGGTAGACCATTTTGGTTTTCCTTTAGCCCCATCTAAGTGAGGGACTCACTTTTCAAATAACCTCTAATGTTTGATGCAGGAGCATCCTTGGTTCTTAGCAATCTTGCATCAACAAAAAATATTTTCTTTCAGTTTTTGTTCTTGTTCAATTCATGATTAGTTTAGGTTGGTGGATTCATCATATTTTCTCACCAGACCTTTTGGATCTATGTGTATATCGTGAAAATGTTTAGTTTCCTTATTCCATGATTTGAGCATGATTGGATTTTTTTCTGACAAGTTATCACTTCCAGATTTTATGGCAGTTTCTTGAACTGACACTGAAATAATTTTCAAACCTAACAACTAGTTTGATCATTCGTGGATCATTCTCCTAACTTCAATATCTTGATAGTGTGATTCGAATTGCTCCATGGAGTGTCCCTGACCTTAATTATAGGTCCACACTTCATCCTATTCATTCACTGAGGAGTAATTCAAATTTGAGGCCGACCTATTCATGCACATGTTACATTTACTTTCATTGGAGATTGTAATGATCTTTGGGCCGATGTTGGGATTCCAAATTTATGGATATGATATAAGGCCTGCAATAGATCATTAGGAAGGAGAGTTGATTAGATTAGAGAAACATAGGTTTTGATATGTAAGATTTTAGCTCATATTAAGGATTATATGGGAATTTTGTATATTTGAACATGTTATATCATGCATGTGAGCCAAATTTGTAAGTCCAGATGTTGCTGGCAGATTGTAATTGAAGTTTCTATTAATGAGAATGTTTTAATTTGTATTTTCCTCCATATTCTATGTTTATTCTATTGTGCGACTCTTGTTGCATAGTCCAGATTGTTCTCTTTGAGGACCCTCCTACCGCGGTTGCATCATCAAATTTATTTGCATATCCAATTACCAAGCAAGAACATTTCTTGTTAGCTCCATGAATTGACTTAATCATACAAGAGAGTCCAATTTTTGGTATACCCTAGTAGAGCACATGTAATAACCCAAGTATTCTACTTAGTAAAATTTCCAACAGTTCATGCTAAGTGAAAATTTTATGTTTGTCACAATATAACAATATATGCTTCCCTTTGAGAGTGTATCCCTTTTAAGAAAAGAGCCAATCAAGGTAGAGTTTTTTCAACAATATGACTTCCTTTCTAGAGTGTAAAGTAGCTAACCAAGTAGGTACTTTAACTCACTAGGTATCCCGCCTATGTTTCCACTCATATAGAATTTCATAAGCTCAAGTGTTTTTATACATTCACATGGGTGAATCTCAATCTCAATATTCCCTTCCAAATCTTAGGGTAGAGTCCACAGTCGATGACTATTATGATGTTATAGGTTTTTTCTACCCCTATATGTTCCAATCAAGACCAAATGTACAACTCAACCAAGTAAGTTATTCCCAACTTAAGGTGTTAATGAGTAGTCCAGTACATATCTAAACCCAATAGGTAAACTCAATCTAAGGTTTCTCTCTTTAATCAATTGAACTTCTAGTCCCAATTAGGTTATTCTTAAACCTAGGGTTTTATTCAAGAATAAGGTAGTGATCAAATAATCATTCCAATAAAGATATCTTGATGGGGTTCACATAACATCACATTGTATCTTACATACCTTTTCTATGGCTTAATAACTAAACCTTAACATCCCTAGGCCTCTTAGCATTGTAAGCTACAGTGTCAAGTTGCTTTATGACATGGATGTACTTCATAATATGTAGTATTACTACTTATATATAGAAATAACTTCGTTATCTAAATTTCCCATATAAGGTATATAGGAGTGTAGACAAACTTTCTTCCAATCACAAGTAATCTAGATCTTCCCTATCATGATCAAATTATCTCCTATCCTTTTCTAAGGAATCAATGATATTATTGTTTGATCTTCCAATCAAATAAATATAAGGTATGATAATAGGTCATAATCCTTGACATTTCCATTTATCTTTCTCCAAAAATCCCAATACCTTTTCCTTGTGGTCATAAAATGTATGACCTATTTGACATCATGACTGACTAAGAAGTAAAATTTCTTCCAAATTGAAAATATACTCATGTTTTTCGTTGGTTGGGGTACTCAATCCAATTCAATCCATTCTCTTCCTTCCCCCCTTAGTGTTTCCAAAATTTTTGATCTACTCAAAGTTGAACTCCTAGCAATACTTGCTTCTTTGAAATGATTTGTCATTCATTGTTGTTGGCTTTCCATTTCCTTTTCTTTCCTCAATGGTATACTTTGAACATACTTTTCTCAAAGTTAGATTCATCATTGATTTCCATCTCATAAATTCAACATTTTGGATCATTCACTAGGAGATCTAATGAATAATCAACAACTTACAAGTTATGAGACACACTGATATTCCCATTTTTTTCCAATATCCTTTTTGGTGGAAGAATATCCATGCTCACAAGCCTCTTTTGTTGATGTACCTTTCAACTTAGAATGTTGTTTTCCTTACTACTCCTATTGATCTGACACATAATGCCTTATTGTATTCCATTTTCTTTTGTAACCTCAAAATGTATGTTGATTTTCGTAGACATGTTGGTGAGTTCATTTTATACTCCAACCATCTATGTACTATCCAAACCTTTGGTCAAGCCAACCTGGTTTATTTTTATAGGTTTCTTTCGTACATTCACCTTTTTTAGGTGACTTAATTCCAATGCTTGGAATCCTATTCTCTCATAACCTTTAGAGATACCAAATTTGTTTGGTCTCTTTTTCTCATCTTAATCAAAACTCCAATAATCTCATCGATTTTGGTTGGTGGAACCATGCCCACGTCATTGATTACTTCTTTCTGACAATTCCAGTCTTTTCTCTTTTCCTAGGCACTAAATCTATTCTTGCAAGATCTTATCCTTTATACAAGAATTATATTCATGTCGAGTTCTCCAACCTTGTGGATACCTCCCTCATTGAATCTCTCTCCGTCAATATAATTTTATGTCAACATTGCATACACATAGATTCGTAGTGTTTTCACTAAATCCAAAATTCTTGACTCTTTACAACTATAGGTTACTACTATCAAGGGTTATCTCATTTCTTCACATCCCCTTAGAGTCATATAATTATTTCGTAGGATAAAGGTATATACTAGTTATTCTTCCTAACCTTCCTACATAACCCAATTTCCTAATCTTCCAAAATCCCAGGTAATATCATAAGTTGTTGGTTTAGGAGTTCCTACTCTAGGGACGAATCTTAACTAGTCCCAATTTACTAAAATTTCCAAAAAAAATCATCTTCCTTTTTTACTTCCCTATGTTCTTATCTCTTGTCGTTGTGGCACAAGAATGTTTCAACCATTATCTTTTAATAAGGTTTACACATTGTTGTGTTATGAGCTCATAGGTTTCAATACAGAACCTGGTAGCTTTGATACCATATGTAATGTACCAACCCTTCAATGTAGTAATTTTTTCTAAATTTACACCATATGAGTAAATAAATTAGGTAACAATTCATTGCAATAAAATTTTTCTTTCTTTTATTAAGAATATACAAAAAAGATGTTGGAGAAAACAAGGACAGACAACTGAGAGGGGGGGTGAATTAGTTGTCACATAATATTTAAACTTTTTCAAACTTAACTTAATCTTAGATCTAATGAATGAATAGTAAACCATAAACAAACAACACATCAAAAGTAGAGAGAACACCAAGATTTTTTACATGGAAACCTTGTTAGGGGAAAAACCATGGTGGATGTTAGTCCACAATATTATACCCTATTAAAAGTATAATGAGAATAAAAATGGGAATGCACATGCATTCAAGCACATTGCCTAGAGCTCACTGCTCAAATGCAAGAGGGATCACTGCCCAACAATACACAACAATAAAAATTAGATCCATAGGGTATGAACTGAGGAAATAGTTTCTTCACAAGCTTGATTATAGTTCCAATTAAGCACAAAAAACCTTCTTCACACTTCACTCAAACTTCTTCTCAATCTACTATGTAATCGAATGATTAAGACACTATTCACACATCTACACTTTCTCTGGCATACATTTTCTCTCTTATGCACACACTAAATTTTCTCAAACAATCACTCTTATATATCCACAACATGGAATTACATCAACAACCTTGTCAGCCAAAATATAAGACATATTTTCAATGTCAGCCCAAATTTACAAACAAATTTTCAATGTGGATCAAACACCATCAACTAATATCATGATGTGACCCAAAAAAATATCCTCAAGCATGCCAAACATTCAAATTTCAATCTCCAAGGATCCACAACACACCACAACCATTATGTCGGCCAAGAACATGAAAACCCGAACATACCAAGAAAAATATTTGACCATGAGCACACCAATCAATGCAGACATACAACAAGGATAGAGAATGATCTAGAGGAATCCACAAATAACAAGAACTAACAAAGAAATATCCACAACAATAGAAATTATCAGAAACATATAAACTTCAATCAGGAACATTGACATAACCCACAAAAATACTGTCAGAACACAACTATTCATAACACGATCAAATCTTCATGTGAACCTCTGAAACTTCCAGTAGATGAACTAGATACTCTCAAAAATAAACCCTTTATTCCACAACAACTGATCTTCAACATATAAAACAAGACACTAGCAACCTAGAACTCTTCCTTTCAATCAGAAACACAACCATAACATCCAAAAATCTCCCCCTTTGGCATTGATGGCAACACATGATGTGAAAAACACCATCAACACAACTCTCAATCAACACTTACTCCCCCTTAGATTTTGAATCTTCTTCCTTGACCTCTTCTACATTATCTTCTCCCCAAATAGGCAACAATTTTTCACATAACTCTTCTTCCCCTTGGACATCAATGGAAAAGATAAGCATTATCTTCCCACATACAAGCTTTGAACCACATATTTGTACATCTAACTACTCCCCATGAGTAGCAGCCACATAAACATGAATCCAAATCAAGAAATATAGCTTTGAAGCATACAGATTGATGCAAGTAAATTCATCTCTTAGTTATTATCAGGAGGGGTAAACACCCCTAACATTTCTCTGAAATATTCAAAAGTATCCTTTGGCAATGGCTTATTGAAAATGTCCTACAACTTGTTCTTTGATAGACACATACTCCAGTTTGACTTATTTCTCATTTACTTTCTCCCTCAAGAAGTGAAAATTGATGGATATATGCTTAGTCTTAGAGTGTAGCACCAAATTCTTTGAAATGTTTATTGCACTTGAATTTTCACAATATATGGCAATAGGATCATCATATACTACTCTAATATATTTTAGCATTTGTTTCATCCACATCACTTGAGTACAGTTATTTGCAGTAGCAATATACTCTACCTCAGCAGTAGATAGAGAAATGAAATTATTCTTATTTCTCAACCAAGACACCAGCTTCTTCCATAGGAAGAAGGAACCACCACTAGTACTCTTCCTATCATCTACATCTCCTACCCAATCTACATCAATATATGCACTCAAAGTAAGATAATCATCCTTAGGATACCAAAGTCCAAAATTAATTGTTCATTTCAGATATTTGAAGATTCTATTTATGGCAATCACATGAGATTCTTTTGGATCAGCCTAAAATATAGCAACCATACATACATCATTCATAATGTCTAGTCTGGTCTGAGTTAAATAGAGCAATCCACCAATCATTGATCTATACCTTGTTTGATTTTCCTTAGGAGAATCATCATTATGTGTTAACTTGCATCCAGTTACCATGGGAGTACCAATAGGTTTTGAGTCATCCATGCCAAACTTCTTCAGCAACTCTCTCACATATTTGGACTGAGATATGGAGATCCCCTTGTCTAAATGAGTAACTTGTAGTCCTACAAATAACTTCATCTCTCCAATCATACTCATCTCAAATTCACTCTTCATTTCATCAACAAACTTCATACATAGATTATCATCTCCTCCAAAAATAATGTCATCAACAAAGACCTCAATAGTTAACTCTTTGTCACGATCCAATTTGAAATATGAGTTGCTATCAGCACTACCTTTATTGAATCCAAGCTTTAGTAAGTATTTGTCCAGTCTAGCATACCAGGCTCTAGGGGCTTTCTTGAGTCCATATAGAGCTTTCTTCAATCGACAAACCATGTTTTCCTTATCAGTTAGTTGAAATACATCTGGCTATTCAATGTATACTTCTTCTTCTAGCTCACCATTCAAAAAAGCTGACTTCACATCCATTTGAGAGACTTTATAATTTTGATATATAGCATAAGCAAGCAATAACCTTATAGCTTCAATTCTGGCAACAGGGGCAAAGGTTTCTTCAAAATCAATACCTTCCATTTATGAATACCCTTTACATACTAGTCATGCTTTATTCTGAGCCACTTCACCTTGTTCATTCAACTTATTCTGAAAGACCCATTTAGTACCAATCACATTCTTATCTTTAGGTCTAGGAACAAGTATCCATGTATCATTATTTTCAATCTGCATCAGTTCTTCCTTCATAGCTTCCATCCAATGTTCATCATTGCAAGCTTCATTGACATCTTTAGGCTCAATCTTGGAAATCAGGCAATACTCTTCTGCAATCTTTCTTCTAGTTTGCACACCTTTATTCTTATCTCCTATAATTTGATTTTTAGAATGATTTAGCTTTACATACCTTAGAGTTTTAGGATTCTCTCAAACTTTTGATTCTTTTTTTCTTTCTTCTACACTTGCACTTGTCTCTGCTTCTTGATTATCTTGATTTACTGGAACAAATTGAAGTTGTTTTATTCAAACATATGGCACAATCTGAAGTTGATTCTGTGTCTAAGCCTTCTTCCCTTGATTTGTATTGTCTTCATTTGAATCATATCCACAATATCTAGATAATCTAGTAGAGTCCTCATCAACTCTGACATTTTCACTCTCAACCATCTTTCTCAGTCTTTAGTTATAGCACCGGTAGGCCTTGCTTTTGGTAGAGTAACCTAGAAAGATTCCTTCATCACTTCTTGCATCAAACTTTCCTATATCCTCATCTCTCTTACTATAGCATTTACTTCCAAAAATCTTGAAATACTTAACAGTAGGCTTATAGCCAAACCATAGCTCAAAATGAGTCTTACCATAATTACCATTGACATTTACCCATTTCAAAGTGTACACAACAGTACTTACAACTTCACTCCAATAGATGTGAGGGACATTTCCTTCTATCATCATTGTTCTAGCAACATCTAGAACTGTTCTATTCTTTCTCTCTGCAACTCCATTTTTTTGTGGGGTTCGGGGGGCAGATAACTATCTTATGATTCCATGCTCTTCACAGAAAGAATTAAACTCCCTGGAGGTGAACTCACCACCTCTGTCTAACCTTAAGCATTTGATTTTCAGACCTTTCTCATTTTCTTCCATAGCTTTGAAACTTTTGAACTTTTCTAATGCTTCACATTTTTCCCTTAAGAAGGCAACCCATATCATTCTAGAATAATCATTAATAAGAAGTATAAAGTACCTTTCACCATGGAGACTTCTGACTCTGGAGGGACCACATAGATCAGTATGCACTATCTCTAGTAATCCATTTGAATGATGTTGTTTTCTTTGAAAAGAGACTCTAGTCTATTTTCCCATTTGACATTCCTTGCAGATTGTGTTAGCAGGCTTCTCTAGCTTAGGTAGATCTCTTACTACTTGAGTGGAACTTACTTTGACAATGTTATCAAAATTCACATGACATAGCATTCTATGCCATAACCAACTTTCATCTACTTGAGCAATTAAACAACTTTCACTGGAAACATTCAGGTAAAAAACATTACCTTTTGTCTATTTACCTGAAGCAATTATATTTCTAGAACTTCCATATATCCTACATCTTCCATCTTTGAATTGAAGATCATAACCATTTCCCACCATCTATCCAACACTCAATAGGTTGTACTTCAAACCTTCAACATAAAGAACATCATCAGTGTTATGCTTACCACCAAGACAAATAGATCCTCTGCCACGAATCACATAAGCATTGTTATCTCCAAATATTACAATCCCACCATCATACTTCTCTAGATTTACAAATTTTATTTTGTCACTAGTCATATGGTGTGACCATCCACTATCAATGACCCACTCATCATTTTCTTCAATTCAGGCTTCAAGAGCTTTCTCAACTTTAGCAGATTTAGTAGCCACTAGACTATTTTACTTGATAGCAATGAAAACCCAATCATCTCATTTCCATTTTCTTTATCAGACTCTTCATCAGTCACACCTTCTTCATCAAAATAACATTTCTTTTGGAATCTAGATTTGTAAGGCTGAGATCTAGGAACTCTTTCAGGAAATCTTGATGCAAAATGACCTATTTTACCATAGGAAAAACATTTGATAGGAAACTTTCCTTTATACTTACCTTGTCCTCTACCTTCTTTCTTCACAATCAGTTCTTCCAATTCTTCTACCTCTCTTTCTTCATCTTCAAGTTGTTTCGTTTCTTCCTCATACTTGAATGTCTTTCTAGAACTCTCTCTCATATCATATCTTTGCTTGTTTCTTCTGAATATAGTAGCCTTAAATGCAGCTTCAGTCTTGGGAATAGATTCACCAAATTCACTCAACTCAAAGGCAACAAGTTTACCAATCAATGTATCTCTTGTCACATTCGTCAATGATTTTGTTTCTTCAATATCATGAGCATTCAATTTGTAGGAGGGAGGAAATGATCTGAGCACTTTAGCCACAATTTCTTCCTCTTCCAGGGTACCACCGACACATCTAATACCCATCACCATTTCATTTACTCTCTACATGAAAGAAGAAATATTTTCATCTTCACCCATCTTCAAATTTTTATATTTTCCCTTCAAAGTATGTAGCTTAGCCATCTTCACATGTACATCTCCTTCATACAAAGTTTTCAGCTTCATCCACATCTCATGAGCTATCTTCATACCTATCAAATTTGTCATTTCCGAATCTGTTAGAGCACTCAACAAAGCTTCCATAGCCCTGACATTATTCTCAACCTCTTTAATCTCATTAGCAGTGGAAGGACCATTTTGAGGAATAACATATATGTTCTTTGTAATATTCTAAAAGGGTTCACCAATACACCTCAAATGATACTCCATCCTAGTTTTCCACAATGAGTATTTTGTTCCATCAAATCTAGGATTGTGCTTGTATGATGCCATCTCAGATCACCTCAAGCTTTTAAAATTCTTTAGAGGAACCAACTATGATACCAATTGTTGGCAAAACAAGGATAGACAACTAAGAGGGGGGGTGAATCAGTTGTCACTGAATATTTAAACTTTTTAAAACTTTACTTAACTTAATCTCAGATTTGATGAATGAATAGTAAACCATGAACAAACAACACATTAGAACCATAGAGAACACCAAGATTTTTTACGTGGAAACCTTGTTAGGGGAAAAACCACAGTGGATGTTAGTCCACAATATTATACCCTATTAAAAGTATAATGAAAATAAAAATGGGAATGCACATGCATTCAGGCACACTGCCTAGAGCTCACTGCTCAAATACAAGAGGGATCACTACCCAACAATACACAACAATACAAATTAGATCCGTAGGGTATGAACTGAGGAAATAGCTTCTTCACAAGCCTGATTAGAATTCTAGTTAAGCACAAAAAACCTTCTTCACACTTCGCTCAAATTTATTCTTGCTCTACTTTGCAATCGAATGATTATGAAACTATTCACACATCTGCACTTTCTCTGGCATACATTCACTCTCTTATGCACACACTAACTTTTCTCAAACAATCGCTCTTATATATCTTCAAAATGGAATTACATCAACAACCTTGTCGGGAAAAATATAAGACATATTTTCAATGTCGACCAAAATTTACAATTAAATTTTCAATGTGGATCAAACATCGTCAGCTAATATCATGATGCAACCTAGAACAATATCCTCAGCGTGCCAAACATTCAAATTTCAATCTCCAAGGATCCACAACATGCCACAACCATCATGTCGGCCAAGAACATGAAAACCCAAACATACCGAGAAAACTATTTGACCATGAGCACATCAATCAACGCATACATACAACAAGGATAGAGAATGATCTAGAGGCATCCACAAACAACAAGAACTAATAGAGAAATATCCACAACAACATAAATTATCAGAAACACATATACTTCAATTAGGAACACTGACATAACCCACATAAATACTATCAGAACACAACTATTCATAGCACGATCAAATATTCACGCATACCTCTGAAACTTTTGGTAGATGAACTAGATACTCTCAGCAATAAACCCTTTAGTTCACAACAACTGATCTTCAACGTATCGAACAAGACACCTTCATGACCTTCACAGTTCCACTGGCAACCTGGAACTCTTCCTGGAACTCTTCCTTTAACAATTTTCTCAATATCCTCAACATATACAGCCTTCAATACAATAATGCTAATCTTGTTGACATTAATGACAACCACATATCAACAGCACAACCACTATATCCAACACAAGATTACATATCATATTACAATAAAAATTTCATTTCATTACAATAATTTCACAAGTTACAATAATACAATAATACATACATTTACATACATAGCTCCAATGAGCTTTAGAACAAATACATGTAAGATGATCCAGGATCCTTCCTTTCAAATCTTGGTTCTTTTGTCGCCTACTATGGAGGAGAAGCATCACTCAGGTTCCTTTCTGCCAACCACAAACTCATAATGTAGTCCCCTTCACATCTATCATTCGATAGATGGCCCTTCCCTTTGATGAAGAGATTGGTAGAGTAACCAATAATGACAACCAACTAAGCATAGTGTTGTGTCCTACATAACTAGAACTTGTAATCCAACAATCTCTACCTAGCATGTAATACTGGATCGAGGTGAACTGACAGTGTTAGTCTTGGTAGTCACACAATCTAGAGTGGAGTCTCGACATTCACACTACTTTGATCAAAGAGTTCTCATTTAGTACTTCAAATGAAGTCATCTATCACATACACTACTTAGCTCTAATTTGACTTAAGACTATCTTAAGCTATGCATAGGTATGTCCTTCATTGGATAGTCCCTCATCTTAGATAATCTAACACCATATAATCTACTTGGAATAAACCTACTTAAATAGTAAGTACACAAGCTAGGTATATCCTTTAATGGATAGTCCATCATCCCAGATAACTTGTTTTCAAGACAATCTACTTGGAATAACCCTACCTACATGTAAGTACACAAACTCCTTCCCATACTGGATTATCTATCCTAGGAGTAAACTCAAGCTTTCTTAGTTAAATTAATAACTTAGCTAAATGATGAGGGCCACACTGCCCAAAAACCCATAGAAATCACAACAACAGATACCAACACAGAAGATGCAAGAAAAAAAAATGACTCATTCAATTATTTTCAAAAAATGAAATTATAGATTCAAAGCTTACATGCCACAGCCTCATGGGCTTGATTCATTACAACAAAATCAACTTTGAAAAGAAAATCTACTATTCAGAGCCACAATCTACACTATCGGGGCCACCTTCTACAACCCCCACTTAACCCTTTTTATTTTCCCCAATAACTTCCATAGAATGTTCTAGAAAGTTCAAATTTCTCCTTTTGTTTTGGCACCAAAAGTCCCGCCATTTGATTTTTGCCCTAGGAAGAATTTTTTAATGAAATTCACTTTTTAGTGGACCAACTTCGCGGGGCCATAAATTTTGATCCAGGTGTCTGATTTTCTATTATTGCATATCATTGGAAAGCTCTCGATGAGCTCTACAACATGCAAATCAACTTTAGGTCAATTCAACCATTTTTTGAGCTATTTTGGGGCCTCTAAAGTTTTATATCTGAATATGAAGTTGCATTGAAGAAATTTCTCAGGATGGAAACTTTAATTTCTACCAAACTATGTAGGGTATTGAGATGATTCTTTTGTGACCAAAATTTTTTTTGAGTTATGCTCCTTGGGGTAAATTTTCAAGTCCATACGAGCCCGTTTAGGCCGACTTACTAAAAATAGTAAGTGCCTGATTTTCACTATTTTTGATGCCTAACTATCTTACACCCCTTAAGTGCCATCATGGGACTCAAAACAACTAAAGAAAATAAAGAAGACATTTTTTTAGGTGATGCAAGATTTCCCTACATCGCTAGATGCTCTTGCATCAAACACCTAGGGTAATTTGAAAAGTGACCCTCTCACTTCTTAGGAGTTAGAGGGGAACCAAGACAATTAACCTCAGCCTCAAACAACCTTGATGAATCTTCAACAGGCCTTCCTCTTCATTTCACCAAGTACTCTGCATATTGCCTGTTTCTCATGCTTCTACCCAGACGACTATCCAATATTTCTTCTATTGCTTCCTTCTTTGAAGTAGGTGCTAGAATTTTCAACTGTTCATTTATCAGCCCCTCCTCTATATAACCTTCATGATACTCTATCAAATCAGCAATGTTGAACACATGAGAAATGTTTATTCCACTAGGAAACTCTACCTCGTAAGCATTTCCTGAATCATGCTTCTTCAGGATCTTGCATGGTTCAAACTTCTTCATCTTTAACTTGTTGTATGTACCAACTGGAAACCCTTCCTTTCACAAATGAACCATGAATTCATCTCCTACCTAGAACTCCTTATACCTCCTTTTTCTGATCTACCTGAGTCTTATATTGTGAGTTCATCTTATTGATATGTTTCTTCACCGCTTCATGCAAATTCTTTAGGTGCTTAGCAAAATATTCAACCTCAACACTACTCTTCTCCCCCTTATCCATCTTTCTTAGTTCAAAATAAGTTCTTGGACTACTCCCATATACAATCTAGAATGGTTATTTACTAGTGCTCCTATTGACAAAATTGTTGTAAGCAAATTTTTCCTGTGGTATAATCAAATCCCATCCCTTAGGCTTACCTCCAACTAAGCATCTTAGCAGGTTTCCCAAACTCCTATTCACCACCTTTGTTTGTCCATTAGTCTGTGGATGGTGTGCAAAACTAAACTTCAAATCTATCTTCAAATTCTTCCATAATGTCCTCTAGAAATAGCCAACAAATTTGGTATCTCTGTCTGAGACTATACTCTTTGGTAGACCATGTAGTCTCACCACCTCCCTAAAAAAAAACTCTGCAACATGAACAACATCATTGGTCTTATGACACAATGAAATGTGTCATCTTTGAAAATATATCCACCACCACAAATATGGAATCATTCCCTCTCTATTTCCTTGGCAAGCCATGAACAAAATGCATGCTAATATCCTCCCATGGCCTCTGAGGTACAGGTAATGGCTAATACAATCCAATATTTTGACTTGTTTCTTTCACCATCTAACATACTATGCAACTTTGTACAAACTTCTTCACATCTTTTTGTAACTATGGCCAATAATAATTCTCACTGACAAGAGCAACGGTCTTATCTTGACCAAAATATCTAGCCAATCCTCCATTATGCTTCTTCTTGATTAGATTCTCTCTCATAGAACTCCTTAGAATGCACAATTGGCTTCCTCTAAAAAACATCCCATCTTGGATTAATAAATCCAACCATCTCATCCTATCCAATGTAATAGGTTCCAAACAAGCCTTCCAAGCTTCTACAAAGTCTGGATCTTTTGGATACAAACTATTGAGTTCATTGAACGCAACAACCTCTATATTCATCTCTATCAACAATTTTTTCCTTCTACTTAAGGCATCTACAACTTTGTTTGACCTTCCACTCATGTGCTTCAAAACAAAATTATAACTCTACAAAAACTTAACCCATTTTAAGTGTCTTTGATTCAATTTTCCTTAACTATTGAGATATTACAAAGCCTAGTGATCAGTATATAAAACAAATTCTTGTGGAAACAAATAGTGTCTTCATTTTTTCAAAGCCTGAACTATAGCATAAAACTCTTCATCATAGACATAATATTTCTTCTTAGCATCATTTAAATTCTCACTAAAATAGGTAGTAGGCTTAACTTCTTGACTCAACACTGTTGGAAACAAGCAACACTGAGAGGGGGGGTGAATCAGTGTTCTACAAAAATTAACTTTATTATTCTAATCTTTAACCCACTTAAAACTTTCAACCAAGAGAAATATGCACGAATAGAAATCTAACAACCACAACACCATAACACAAGGATTTTTATGTGGAAACCTTGTTAGGGGAAAAACCACGGTGGATGGCCAATCCACAATATGATCTGAGTATACTCAAAAGAAAGATTACAATGTGGGAATGCACTTGCATTCAGGCACACTGCCTTGAGCTCACTGCTCAAAATAGAAAGGCACACTTCCTTACAAAGATTTGGATTAGATCCAAGAGAATGAACTAAAATAGTAGCATCTACAAATTCTTGATTACAGTTCTGGTTAGGCTCAGTAGTCGATCTTGTGTCCTGACTGATTCTACACTTCTGCTCTGCTCTGCTCTAACTCAAATCACAAAATATTTAATACACAAGTGAAACTATGCATAATCACTCAATCACCCTTCTAATATTCACAACACACATTGACACACCTTATTCATACACAAAATGATATAATTGATCATTTATATATATTTGTGACTAAGAATTTAATCGCAACAAGTTGGCTTCAATAAAACTTGAAATATTTATAACTGTCGGCTCAAATAATGAATGATATTCAATGTGCATTCATAACGGTCAGGTCACAAATTAGCTCAAACCAAAATTAAAATGCTCGAACATAAAACCATTTGAGTAAACACTCCTCAAATATCTGCAACACGTTATATCAACTGAGTCGGCCACCAAACACAGATGAACAAAAAGATATCCAACCGGATCTCCAAAATTTCACACAACTTGATACGAGGCACTGATATTTTTGGACAACACAAGACATACATTGATTAACCTCCCATAGGATCCACAACCCAAAATAACAATAGAAAATCTGAATGTGAATCGATGAACATAGAACTTTCGAATGCTTTGTTCTTCCTAGACTGTCCTCAATCTGTTTGGTGGTAGTAGAAAATGATGACATGTGGATCCAATCACCAACTAGGGTTGCCATCAATGACAACACCAGAAAAAATTTATAGTGTCTCTTGCCAACAATCTCCCCCTTTGGCATTGATGGCAACACTTAGTGAAAAATGACTAAGTGTCAGATCAATACCAAAATGAATTAGACTACCACTTCAAAACTTCAAAAAGAATCTTCAATCTTAGCTCAAAAATGCAACCCCCCTAAGATGAATATACATTTTTCACTGTACAACTCCCCCCCTTTGACATCAATGAAAAAATTGGGGAAACAAAACTTCAAAACTATATAGGCATGATCTTGTAACTTACACAAATTTAAAAATACCTACAAAATCTTTCTTCAACACACTCAAATTTGTGTCCCAAATCCTTTTGAAACTCTCTAGAATTGATATGTGACCACAAAATAAATAAGATTGATTTTATGTAGTCTCAAGATTCATTAGGTCACTAACTACCATAGTATCTTTGGCTTCCTTTAATGCATTCACCATTATTTCAATCTTTGGACCAATTAGTCCTTTGAGTTCACATGTGCTTCCTACAATCCTATCATTTTCATGCTTCAAGCTCTTTATTTTGTCAAGGAGAGATATTACTTGACCTTCTTTCTCACCAACATTACCAGCTAATGGATCAAAAGCATCAGAAATGGTAGCCAATTTTTTTTCAAGATCCTTCACCCTCTTATCATTTTCTTCAGTGAATTTGGAAAAAAACAAACATGACTTATAGGTCTTTCCACCTTCAACTAGAGAACCTTGAATATTATCCATACAAGTGGCTAACAGAGTTTTATCCTTAGCAATCACTTCTTTCAACCAACTAAATCTTTTTCCATGAAACTCTTTCTGCACTTTAACCATGGCTAATTTTTCAAGAGACTCAAAATGAGTACTTATAGAATTTATGAGCTTCTTCAGTTCACCAAAAGAGGAACCAGATGGATCCTTGACATGAGTTGGCATAATTTTCTCTAGAACTCTAGATGCAAGACTTAATAATTCACTATCCTCAATGTGAGACTTCAGAATCTTCTCACTGGCCTTAGCTTGTGCAATTGACACAGCCTTCATTATTTGAATTGGGGACAAGGTGGATAGATTAATCGGTCCTTCAACCAATTCAGGATCAAATTCTTCCTATTGTTCCACCAGAAATTCATTCATTGCCTCGACAGTGTCTCTTGCTTCCACTGGGATTTCCTTAACCTAAACATTTTCTTCTTCTTCAACTTTTGGTTCTTCAGTAACTATTTCTTGATTGAATTTAGGTGGTTCAACTTCTTCATTTGGCACCTCCTTTTGTTTAGCTAATACAACCTTAGGAACTTCAGTCTCCATAGATGCTTATGTATTACCCACATTAGGAGGAATCTGATTAGCCTTAGTATCTACATTCACCTCCTCATTTACCATATTAGATACAACATCTTCAACATTCACTTCTTCAATATTGATCTTGTTCTTTGAAAAAAGTGCTTCTAGGATTTTCTTGGTTTCATCAACAACAACACCAGTTTCACCGATCATAAGTTTGTTCACCCTTATTTTTCTTTTGAATTCCTTCTTAGATTTGTCTAGGAGTGAATTCATCTCCTCAATAGACATTTACGGACATAAGTCTACAAGAATTCTCTTTCTCATATGCTCTTCTTCTATCCTAGTATTTACTTTTCTTGACTCCAAAACATCATACAGACTCTTGGGTAAACCAAACATAATTTCAACAAGAACTTTATTGAAAATATTAAGATGTTTTATTGTTTCCTCTTCAAGAATTTTTTGACCCGATTCATCAAACATTTCATACCATTCGTAGAGGGGCTTGAGATTTCCATCCTTGATAATAGCATTCTCAACTTCTTCAACTATCATACCTGGTTTGTCAATTTTCTCCTTCTTCTTTTCCTTTTCTTCCTCACTGGAAGATTTCCTCTTGGTTACCTTGGTAGCCTTCATTTCTTTCACAACTTCATTTGACTCAGTCTCCTCATCTTCTGAGATGACTTCATAGGTTCTTGTGCTCTTGTTCTTCTTCCTCTTACTAGAAGCCTTGTCTTGAGTTTGCACAAGAACTGGCTTGGCTGTAGGAGCGGATAGGGATGGAGAAATCCTTGTTGATCTAGTATGGGCAGAGGATGTTTCTGGACTAGCAGATTTAGTTCTTGCTGACTCTTTTCCTACTTCAGCTTCATCTCTCTTCCTTCTGTCTTCTTTCAATGCTTCTACAGATATACCAAAACTTTCTACAAAGAATTCCACTTCTTTCCTTACTATTATGATTATCTTTGGCTTCTCTAACTGCTCATGGACTTGCATTCTCTTTTCTACATAAGTTACAAACCTTTCTTCTACTGGATCCAGAGGCATGCTCAACAAATGTTTTGCATACATCTTCAAGATGTTCTCCTCAACTTCATATCCCATAGGAATAATCCATATCATTCTGGGATAAACGTCTTCCATATGGAATTGATCAATATCTACCATGAAATAGATTGTATCTTTGTACTTCTCTACAGTTGAGGTAGGAATTATTTCTCTTGCATGCATCATATTCTAAAAAATTTTGAAGTACCCGCAAAGGGTAGTATTTCTAGTCTAGATTCTCCATCAGCTGACTTCTAAGCAGCTCACACAAGTCATAATCTGCATTTTCTTTTACCATCTGATAGGCTACATAAATGGTTGTACTAGATACTGAATTATCCCAACTAGAGTGGTAGACCTTGTAGCCAATGAGCATTGATGCAAATTTCACATCCACTTCAACAATATCTTCGATTGCCATTTCCCTTCTATCAAATTGTGCACCTATTGCATCAATAACCTTCTTATTCTTTACAAATTTCAAGATTGGTAGTCTGTCAGAGGAATTTAGACGTATGACAACACTTATAGCCTCTTTCAAATCTTAAAAGGTATATTCAACCACATGAACTTGGATCAAAATATATCGCACACATTCGCTTTCCTCAAATATGGGGAATTTCACAAACTTTGTGAACTTCCTCTCTTCTAGGGTTTTGTATTATGGCTTAACAGTGAATTCCTCTCCAATTATATGGTTGGAATACAAATTTAGCATTTGTGAGCTCCCTAACTCTTCAATATTGGCATGTATGTAAGCCCTAATTTCTTTTGTGCAAGACACCATACTATACAAATGAAAACACACCTAGGGGCTCAGTCTCAATAGACTTAAAAGGATGCCACTTGAGCTTCAGACGAGGTCTATCCTTGACTTCAATTACCAATTAAGTGGCCATTTTTACAAATTCACAAATTCACACATTTTTTTGATAAATACCTTTTCGTCATATTAGAGTTTGATTGTTGAATCTTCTTGACACTTGAATCTTGCCACAACTCAGCAAAGTTCACTCCAAGGCTCTCCAAACTTCTTTTCTCCATAATGCAAAGTGATAAATAAAAGATAAAAATGAATTTTTATCATTTGTACAGCTAGCCCTTTTTGTCACAATAAATGATTTTACCCTAATTCATTTGGTTACCCTGTTTCCATGTACTGAAATAGATAATTCTTTTGTGGATCTCCAATACTATATAATACTTTCTCCAATTGGATGAATAACATCTAAAAATAATCTATGCACTTACTGGACTTATCCACATTTTGGTATCAGTTACTGGCAGGGGGTTAAGAGATTTTATTGACAGCTCCCCCTAGGCCAAAGCCCTAAAACTAATTCCTAGAGGAATTAATAGAAGCATATTCTAGTGCTGGCACATTTCCTTCAACAGAGGGATCCTTCTTCACCCATTTCTTCTACATTTTCCTTTTGATCACATTTGTAGTGACTTTACCTTTTCCCTTAACATCTTGTTGTATATTTTGTTTTACTAGGCCTCTTTTGCTCCAAAAAAGTCTAGTAGTGTGGCCAAATTTGTTGCAATTGTAACACACAACATTTCTCTATCTAGACCTACTGTTCAACTAATTTTTCCTTGATCTGCATTGGTTAGCAATATGCCCAATTCTATTACATGCATAGCATCTGACATCTCTATGAAATTTTTTCATCACATTTCTACATTCATTTCACTTATAAACAAACTTATTACAATTAAAGCATTAACCTGAGAATGATGGTCCACTTGGATTCATCCTGCTTCTACACTAAGAAGCCATATGACCAAATTTATTGCAAGAAAAATAGTAACCATTGAATCTTTGATCATTTGGTTGTCTTACTAGATTCCTTCTAGCTCCATTCATCTAATTTCCTTGCCTGAATCTCCCTTGTCCGGATTTCCTTTGTTCAGATCTAAAAATTTCTCCTTCTTCATAGCCAAGACCTCACTTGTCACCATCAGTCCTCTAACCTTTAATTGGTTCATCAAGCTTGGATGAGATTTTTTTGAATTTCTCCTTGTACTCATTTGCAACAGTAAGTTCATTTATGAGATCATCAAGAATTTCCTCATTGTTTTTAGATTGTTCCAATTCATTGTCCAATTTCTTGCATTCCTTAGATTTTTCTTTCAAGGATTGATTAATATTTTCATCATTCTTCCTTCTATCTTCAATCTCCTTGGTCATTTTCATCATGATAGATTCCATCTCATGCTCCAGGACAACATTTTCTTTGGAAAAATTTTCACATTCTTTTGTTTTCTCCTTCAAGGCATGACTGATTTTTTCATCTTCCATGCTTCTATTCTTCTGCTTAAGATGATCACATAATTCCTTTCTTTTCTCCCTTGATTCATTGATTTTGTCTTTCAATGACTAAATGAATTTCTCTACATTCTCAAGATTTTCCTGTAGTTCCCAGTTCTCATATTTTGACTGGTCAAGATCATCGAGGGCCACCAAAAGTTGTTTTTGAAGACTACTTGTATCCATTGAAAACACTTTCCAAGATCTCCTCAAGTTGTTGGACTTCTTTTGAGGAAATAGCTTTGATACCAATTGTTGAAAACAAGCAACACTAAGAGGGGGGGTGAATCAGTTTTCTACAAAAATTAACTTTATTATTATGATCTTTAACCCACTTAAAACATTCAACCAAGAGAAATATGAATGAATAGAAAGCTAACAACCACAACACCATAACACAAGGATTTTTATGTGGAAACCATGTTAAGGGAAAAACCACGGTGGATGGACAATCCACAATATGATCTGAGTATACTCAAAAGATAGATTACAATGTGGGAATGCACTTGCATTTAGGTGCACCACCTAGAGCTCACTAGTCAAAATAGAAAGTCATACTACCTTACAAATATTTGGATTAGATCCAAGAGAATCAACTAAAATAGTAGCATCTACAAATGCTTGATTACAGTTCCAATTAGGCTCAGTAGTCGTTCTTGTGTCCTTCTGACTGATTCTGCACTTCTGCTCTGCTCTGCTCTAACTCGCATCACAAAATATTTAATGCACAAGTGAAATTTTGCATAATCACTCAATCACCCTTCTAATATTCACAACACACATCGACACACCTTATTCACACACAAAATTATATAATTGATCATTTATATATATCCGTGACTAAGAATTTAATCACAACAAGTCAACTTCAATAAAACTTGAAATATTTACAATTGTCGGCTCAAATCATGAATGATATTCAATGTGCATCCATAACGGTCAGTCACAACTTAGCTCAAACCCAAATAAAAATGCTCGAACACAAAAACATTTGAGTAAACACTCATCAAATATCCACAACATGTTATATCAACTGGGTCAGCCACCAAACACAGATGAACAAAAAGATATCCAACCAGATATCTAGACTTGCACACAACTTGATACGAGGCACTGATATTTTCAGACAACACAAGACATACATTGATTAACCTCCCATAAGATCCACAATTCAAAATAATGACAAAAAATCCGAATGTGAATCGATGAACACAAAACTTTCAGATGCTCTATTCTTCCTAGACTATCATCAATTTGTCTATCGGTAGGAGCAAATGATGACATGCAAATCCAATCACCAGCTAGGGTTTCCAGAGACAAAAATTCCCATATACACCAACTCTCTTTTTACAAAACTACATTTCTTCAAATTAATCAACAACTTCTCCTTCGTTAGCTTCTCAAAAAGTTTCCGGATATGCATCAGGTGCTCCTCCAATGTCTTACTAAAAACCAAAATATCATCCAAATAAACAATAACAAATTTTCCTGAAAATTATTTTAATACCTCATTCATAATCCACATAAATGTGCCCAGTGCATTGGTTAGCCCAAAAGGCATGACTAACCACTCATAAAATCCCTCCTTGGTTTTAAAGGTTGTCTTCCATTCATCTTCTTCTCTAATATGGATCTGGTGATATACGTTCTTCAAATCTATCTTAGTATATAAAATGTCACCTAGAATTTCAAACAGACCCCTTGCATTATATTAGTATATAAAATTTCTAATCCATTATTACATAGATAACTATATCTCTATATTGT
The DNA here is from genome assembly GCA_007258455.2 of Sequoia sempervirens. Taxonomy (NCBI): domain Eukaryota; kingdom Viridiplantae; phylum Streptophyta; class Pinopsida; order Cupressales; family Cupressaceae; genus Sequoia; species Sequoia sempervirens. The sequence continues at coordinate 162,714,464 of VDFB02049217.1, read as the reverse complement.
TAAATAAAAAATATTTATCTCTTGGATGATTAACACTTTTCATTTATATTTATAAACTACCTTAAACTAGTACTAACACTTTATAAATTGTCACTTAGGTCCATTTCCTTTAAAGGTTGGAAACCATTCTATTCATAAGTATGGGAGAAGGGAAGGGGTGCTAATAAATACAATATATATTCTAATGAGATAAATAGTTATCTTTAGGAGATGAACATCCTCATCCATCTAGAATGGAATATATATAAAAGAAGGAAAATTCCATGAAAATGTTCCTAATAGCCCCTTCATTAAATATTATAAAATTTCCTTTTCTCAATATGAGAAGGAAATTTGTCAACATGTGAAAAAGGGTCTCTAAAATTTCACTTATTTTATATGTAAGACTTATTTCTTTATGAAGATAATCTACTCCTTGAGTTTTCCCTACTATAATATCAAATAGTATACCACAATGATCTAGAGAAAGACAATCTCAACTAACGTGGACCTTAGGGTTGGGAAAATCATTATATTATCATATGGTATAGAAATATTTCATTGAAAAAATATTTTATAGAACTGTTACTCATTTTTGTTTCTTGTCAAACTGAGTGAGCTAAAGAGTGTTTACAAACTGAAAGTGAAGTGCATTTCTTATATATCTTCCCTATATTGCATTCAATTGTATAAACATAAGAATCAAAGAGATTACAATTTTTAGTAATAGATTATTGCATTTATACAAGTGCATACAATACTGAAAAGATCTACACAAATCTTGCTGAAAATAACCTTTATTTATTCAAGAGTACATATTTGCCTCACATAAGCCATGAGACTTAGCTTGTTCAATGGGAATAAAGGACAATTTATACATTGATGGATTAAAAGAACAAAAATATGCACATATAGGGGAAGAGGCCAATCATTTCCTGATGATTTGTCAAAGTCTATTGTCCTACTTGGTCTTCTACTTCAAGTTTCTTTGATTCCTTTGTAGCTCCCTATTTCCAGCCTCTGCATCTGAAAAGAAAATTTCAATGATGTTAGAGTAGTGCATGCACGCACCAGTGTATAAATTTTCCTTTACATACATTAAACTAACAAGTTGTACATGTCCAAAGAAAGAAAAGAAATCATCAAGCCCTTTAGGCATATGCACATATTTTTCTAACTATTTTCTTCATGTGCAGATATAGGAAAAGCCATGTTTTTGTTTTATCAAGTTTCAACACATGGTGTAAACATGGCTCCCACAAGGGTTGAGATCGATGTGCTACCTTATTATTCGTTTGCTATCTCATCATACACTTTTGTCCTGACATTTCCTTCCTTTCCTCTAGAGGTTTCCAATCTGGATTTTTAGTGCCAACAAGGGGAACCTCTAAATAAAAGGGCAACAGATGCCAAAATAAATTGCATCACCTTTAAATGATGGCATAATTCTTGAATCAGGAGACATACCTGGAAGTCAAGTGTTCTATATTAGAGATGCACAATGGATAAAATAGTGATAGCATGTGATAATAACAAATATTTTTCTAAGATACAATGAATTATTCAGTAAATATAATGAGTTTCAATGACATCAAAGCTCTGCTCAAGTTATCAAGAGAAAGCATAGGCAAAATGTGGAAGCATAGGCAAGGCTTAAGAACTATTTAACATAATTCCTAAAAGATAAAGTCATCTCATGGAAAGTAAGGTACAAAACCTTGATGTAGTATGCAACAGAAACAGTTATGAGGTCAAGTGAAATCTCAGAAAAATACTGCTTTTACATGACAGTCAATGTACAGGGTACAAGGTGCATCTAGTTCTCTGCATTCAAGATTTAAATAAAAAAGGTGCTCTCAAGAGAATACATCAGTTTGCAAGAGTTAAGAGGACTTCATATACAACTCTTCTACAATAACCAAGTATAATGAAGAGCATTAAAATATTATTCAGCATTAAAGCAATTCATATGTATGAAAACACTGTAATGGAGCAACTATGGCAAAAGATACCATGAAGTATGAAGACAAGTATTTTATAGTCCTTAAGATCAAGTTGTAAGATGAAGTATGAATTTAGTTACATAATTATCATGTTACAATATGCTAGCCCAAACAACAGTGCCTATGGGAAATATGTAATATTCCAATTATGAGTAGTAGGGGCAGAAAATGTAGTTTTAAGGCTTCATTGGTTTTGGGTTTCTTTGTGGTACCTATTTGTATGAGTTCTTGGTATAGATCAAAGCATGAAATGATATAGATTTATCAAGCATGAGAACATGAAAATCTCTACTGATTGTTTCATTGATCTCCAGTTTTGAGTGGTATTCAACAAGGGATTTTCTAAATAGTGGTGCTTATAACAGTAGTAAATCTTTGACTTTATTTGGGGCTTCATCACCAAGGTTTCCTGCAAGTGTGCAATTGTTAACAAAAAGTTTTATGTTTCTCAGTAGCAGGATGACTAACTCTTCAATAGTCATAGGAAATGAGATTGGTGGGAATGAACTTCCTACTCATACTATTAAGGATACTAGAGAAGTGGAGTGCAGTCATCAAGGAACAAAAGATAACATATATTAGATGATTAAATTAATTTGATAAGTGACCATTGAGGAAAAACCTTCAGAAGTATATGAAATTCAAACTACATTAGAATTTCATGGAACAACAGTAAGCATTGTACAAGACATTGTATACTTATATAGTGAAATATTACAAGACCACAATCTAATTTATTAATGATAGTAAAACAAGTCTAAGAATGATGTTAGTGCATAAAGATTGAAGGAATATTAACAGGTTACTAGGCCACTAAGAGGTTACATATAAGTAGTGGAAGCTGCAATTTTGTTTGAATAAGAACCAAACCTTTTGTAGTTCTACAAATGGAATAGTAAACTGTGAGGAATAAAGCTATGGTGGCCATGATGAAAAACATATACCCACAAACTTTAAAAAAAAAAACCATGGCCTGGGGTTTTTTTGTATTGTACATCTATGGTCTAAATGGTGTTTTTCTTCAGAAAAACACATGAGAATCTTTAAAATGCAAATGTATAAGAGGTTTTGTGGAGGGCACGTGTTTTTGACAACCCAAAACTCACAAGTTTAAAATAGAAAATGGAAAACCATGTGTAACCCTCGAGTTTCAGCATAAATGCGGCTATAGGAATATGTAGAAAGTCAAGACATGAGTGAGCTACAAAAAAAAGAAGCTAAAGATGGAGCTAGGGAAAAATAAGAAACCCTTATCATTTGCAGAGAAAGAAGCCCTCATGGGTTTTAATCAGAAAATAAATATGGAAATTGAGGAATAAAAGAATCTTCATGGTGGCTATGAAAACCAGTAATAAGCTTTATTTCACATATATACTCAGAAAAAACTAAGGACATCCATAGTCAAATAAAACCCATGTCTTGCTACAGAGTTTGAGTAAAGCTCTCCTATAGGAAAACACTCATGGGAAATGCATACAAAAACTAAAGCACAGAAAAGAAAAATATGTTCTTTTCCAATTCTTATGAAGTAATGCAGCAAAAGGGGTTTGCTTACCTAGTCAGAGTCCTTTATCCTTCAAAAACCTATAGAAGATGCATCCTCAGACCAAAAATAGAAGATCTAATAGTAGCCGAGCAGAAAGACACAAAAAATAAATAAAATAGGGGAAATGTATCAGAAAATGCAAGAAGACCACGGTCTATACTTTTCAAAATGCTTTCAAATGGAAGAAATTTCCAGTTTTGTAATAATTTTTGCTTAACTTTGTTAGGAATCTGCAAAAAATGTTGTCAATATATAGAGGAGATCTCCAAACAAAAGCTCAGCTGGGGTTTTCCCTATGGTAGTGGTCAAGCTTCTTCCTGAAGTTTTGAGATACAAAAATGAATGAAGTTCCTATTTTCATTTTCTTTTTGTTCATTAGGGTTTTCATAACCTTATATGTCGACAAGAGAAACATGGCATTTTTTGCCATTGTTTTAAAAACATCAAATATTAAGCTAATGAGCCCGCGGCCCTGCTAATTGGAGTTTGTTCC
>VDFB02049217.1:162594044-162710343 GCA_007258455.2 Sequoia sempervirens | reverse complement strand
AGATTATATGGTGTTAGATTATCTAAGATGAGGGACTATCCAATGAAGGACATACCTATGCATAGCTTAAGATAGTCTTAAGTCAAATTAGAGCTAAGTAGTGTATGTGATAGATGACTTCATTTGAAGTACTAAATGAGAACTCTTTGATCAAAGTAGTGTGAATGTCTGAGACTCCACTCTAGATTGTGTGACTACCAAGACTAACACTGTCAGTTCACCTCGATCCAGTATTACATGCTAGGTAGAGATTGTTGGATTACAAGTTCTAGTTATGTAGGACACAACACTATGCTTAGTTGGTTGTCATTATTGGTTACTCTACCAATCTTTTCATCAAAGGGAAGGGCCATCTATCGAATGATAGATGTGAAGGGGACTACATTATGAGTTTGTGGTTGGCAGAAAGGAACCTGAGTGATGCTTCTCCTCCATAGTAGGCGACAAAAGAACCAAGATTTGAAAGGAAGGATCCTGGATCATCTTACATGTATTTGTTCTAAAGCTCATTGGAGCTATGTATGTAAATGTATGTATTATTGTATTATTGTAACTTGTGAAATTATTGTAATGAAATGAAATTTTTATTGTAATATGATATGGAATCTTGTGTTGGATATAGTGGTTGTGTTGTTGATATGTGGTTGTCATTAATGTCAACAAGATTAACATTATTGTATTGAAGGCTGTATATGTTGAGGATATTGAGAAAATTGTTAAAGGAAGAGTTCCAGGAAGAGTTCCAGGTTGCCAGTGGAACTGTGAAGGTCATGAAGGTGTCTTGTTCGATACGTTGAAGATCAGTTGTTGTGAACTAAAGGGTTTATTGCTGAGAGTATCTAGTTCATCTACCAAAAGTTTCAGAGGTATGCGTGAAGATTTGATCGTGCTATGAATAGTTGTGTTCTGATAGTATTTATGTGGGTTATGTCAGTGTTCCTAATTGAAGCATATGTGTTTCTGATAATTTATGTTGTTGTGGATATTTCTCTAGTTCTTGTTGTTTGTGGATGCCTCTAGATCATTCTCTATCCTTGTTGTATGTATGAGTTGATTGATGTGCTCATGGTCAGATAGTTTTCTCGGTATGTTTGGGTTTTCATGTTCTTGGCTGACATGATGGTTGTGGCATGTTGTGGATCCTTGGAGATTGAAATTTAAATGTTTGGTGCGCTCGAGGATATTGTTCTAGGTTGCATCATGATATTAGCTGACAATGTTTGATCCACATTGAAAATTTAATTGTAAATTTTGGTTGACATTGAAAATATGTCTTATATTTTTCCCGACAAGGTTGTTGATGTAATTCCATTTTGAAGATATATAAGAGCGATTGTTTGAGAAAAGTTAGTGTGTGCATAAGAGAGTGAATGTATGCCAGAGAAAGTGCAGATGTGTGAATAGTTTCATAATCATTCGATTGCAAAGTAGAGCAAGAATAAATTTGAGTGAAGTGTGAAGAAGGTTTTTTGTGCTTAACTAGAACTCTAATTAGGCTTGTGAAGAAGCTATTTCCTCAGTTCATACCCTACGGATCTAATTTGTATTGTTGTGTATTGTTGGGTAGTGATCCCTCTTGTATTTGAGCAGTGAGCTCTAGGCAGTGTGCTTGAATGCATGTGCATTCCCATTTTTATTTTCATTATACTTTTAATAGGGTATAATATTGTGGACTAACATCCACTGTGGTTTTTCCCCTAACAAGGTTTCCACGTAAAAAATCTTGGTGTTCTCTATGGTTCTAATGTGTTGTTTGTTCATGGTTTACTATTCATTCATCAGATCTGAGATTAAGTTAAGTTTTAAAAAGTTTAAATATTCAGTGACAACTAATTCACCCCCCCTCTCAGTTGTCTATCCTTGTTTTTCCAACAATTGGTATCATAGTTGGTTCCTCTAAAGAAGTTTAAAATCTTGAGGTGATCTAAGATGGCATCATACAAGCACAATCCTAGATTTGATGGAACAAAATACTCATTGTGGAAAACTAGGATGGAGTATCATTTGAGGTGTATTGGTGAACCCTTTTAGAATATTACAAAGAACATATATGTTATTCCTCAAAATGGTCCTTCCACTGCTAATGAGATTAAAGAGGTTGAGAATAATGTCAGGGCTATGGAAGCTTTGTTGAGTGCTCTAACAGATTCAGAAATGACAAATTTGATAGGTATGAAGATAGCTCATGAGATGTGGATGAAGCTGAAAACTTTGTATGAAGGAGATGTACATGTGAAGATGGCTAAGCTACATACTTTGAAGGGAAAATATAAAAATTTGAAGATGGGTGAAGATGAAAATATTTCTTCTTTCATGTAGAGAGTAAATGAAATGGTGATGGGTATTAGATGTGTTGGTGGTACCCTGGAAGAGGAAGAAATTGTGGCTAAAGTGCTCATATCATTTCCTCCCTCCTACAAATCGAATGCTCATGATATTGAAGAAACGAAATCATTGACGAATGTGACAAGAGATACATTGATTGGTAAACTTGTTGCCTTTGAGTTGAGTGAATTTGGTGAATCTATTCCCAAGACTAAAGCTGCATTTAAGGCTACTATATTCGGAAGAAACAAGCAAAGATATGATCCGAGAGAGAGTTCTAGAAAGACATTCAAGTATGAGGAAGAAACGAAACAACTTGAAGATGAAGAGAGGGAGGTAGAAGAATTGGAAGAACTGATTGTGAAGAAAGAAGGTAGAGGACAAGGTAAGTATAAAGGAAAGTTTCCTATCAAATGTTTTTCCTATAGTAAAATAGGTCATTTTGCATCAAGATTTCCTAAAAGAGTTCCTAGATCTCAGCCTTACAAATCTAGATTCCAAAAGAAACGTTATTTTTCTGAAGAAGGTGTGACTGATGAAGAGTCTGATAAAGAAAATGGAAATGAGATGATTGGGTTTTCATTGCTATCAAGTAAAATAGTCTAGTGGCTACTGAATCTGCTAAAGTTGAGAAAGCTCTTGTAGCCTGAATTGAAGAAAATGATGAGTGGGTCATTGATAGTGGATGGTCACACCATATGACTAGTGACAAAATAAAATTTGTAAATCTAGAGAAGTATGATGGTGGGATTGTAATATTTGGAGATAACAATGCTTGTATGATTCATGGCAGAGGATCTATTTGTCTTGGTGGTAAGCATAACACTGATGATGTTCTTTATGTTGAAGGTTTGAAGCACAACCTATTGAGTGTTGGATAGATGGTGGACAAGGGTTATGATCTTCAATTCAAAGATGGAAGATGTAGGATATATGGAAGTTCTAGAAATATAATTGCTTCAGGTAAATAGACAAAAGGTAATGTTTTTTACCTGAATGTTTCAAGTGAAAGTTGTTTAATTGCTCAAGTAGATGAAAGTTGGTTATGGCATAGAATGCTATGTCATGTGAATTTTGATAACATTGTCAAAGTAAGTTCCACTCAAGCAGTAAGAGATCTACCTAAGCTAGAGAAGCCTGTTAACACAATTTGCAAGGAATGTCAGATGGGAAAATAGACTAGAGTCTCTTTTCAAAGAAAACAACATCATTCAAATGGATTACTAGAGATAGTGCATACTGATCTATGTGGTCCCTCCAGAGTCAAAAGTCTCCATGGTGAAAGGTAATTTATACTTCTTATTAATGATTATTCTAGAATGATATGGGTTTCCTTCTTAAGGGAAAAATGTGAAGCATTAGAAAAGTTCAAAAGTTTCAAAGGTATGGAAGAAAATGAGAAAGGTCTGAAAATCAAATGCTTAAGGTTAGACAGAGGTGGTGAGTTCACCTCCAGGGAGTTTAATTCTTTCTATGAAGAGCATGGAATCATAAGATAGTTATCTGCCCCCCGAACCCCACAAAAAAATGGAGTTGCAGAGAGAAAGAATAGAACAGTTCTAGATGTTGCTAGAACAATGATGATAGAAGGAAATGTCCCTCACATCTATTGGAGTGAAGCTGTAAGTACTGTTGTGTACACTTTGAAATGGGTAAATGTCAATGGTAATCCTAGTAAGACTCATTTTGAGCTATGGTTTGGCTATAAGCCTACTGTTAAGTATTTCAAGATTTTTGGAAGTAAATGCTATAGTAAGAGAGATGAGGATATAGGAAAGTTTGATGCAAGAAGTGATGAAGGAATCTTTCTAGGTTCCTCTACCAAAAGCAAGGCCTACTGGTGCTATAACTAAAGACTGAGAAAGATGGTTGAGAGTGAAAATGTCAGAGTTGATGAGGACTCTACTAGATTATCCAGATATTGTGGATATGATTCAAATGAAGACAATACAAATCAAGGGAAGAAGGCTTAGACACAGAATCAACTTCAGATTGTGCCATATGTTCCAATAAAACAACTTCAATTTGTTCCAGTAAATCAAGATAATCAAGAAGCAGAGACAAGTGCAAGTGTAGAAGAAAGAAAAAAAGAATCAAAAGTTTGAGAGAATCCTAAAAATCTAAGGTATGTAAAGCTAAATCATTCTAAAAATCAAATTATAGGAGATAAGAATAAAGGTGTGCAAACTAGAAGAAAGATTGCAAAAGAGTATTGCCTGATTTCCAAGATTGAGCCTAAAGATGTCAATGAAGCTTGCAATGATGAACATTGGATGGAAGCTATGAAGGAAGAACTGATGCAGATTGAAAATAATGATACATGGATACTTGTTCCTAGACCTAAAGATAAGAATGTTATTGGTACTAAATGGGTCTTTCAGAATAAGTTGAATGAACAAGGTGAAGTGGCTCAGAATAAAGCATGACTAGTATGTAAAGGGTATTCATAAATGGAAGGTATTGATTTTGAAGAAACCTTTGCCCCTGTTGCCAGAATTGAAGCTATAAGGTTATTGCTTGCTTATGCTATATATCAAAATTATAAAGTCTCTCAAATGGATGTGAAGTCAGCTTTTTTGAATGGTGAGCTAGAAGAAGAAGTATACATTGAATAGCTAGATGTATTTCAACTAACTGATAAGGAAAACATGGTTTGTCGATTGAAGAAAGCTCTATATGGACTCAAGAAAGCCCCTAGAGCCTGGTATGCTAGACTGGAAAAATACTTACTAAAGCTTGGATTCAATAAAGGTAGTGTTGATAGCAACTCATATTTCAAATTGGATCGTGACAAAGAGTTAACTATTGAGGTCTTTGTTGATGACATTATTTTTGGAGGAGATGATAATCTATGTATGAAGTTTGTTGATGAAATGAAGAGTGAATTTGAGATGAGTATGATTGGAGAGATGAAGTTATTTGTAGGACTACAAGTTACTCATTTAGACAAGGGGATCTCCATATCTCAATCCAAATATGTGAGAGAGTTGTTGAAGAAGTTTGGCATGGATGACTCAAAACCTATTGGTACTCCCATGGTAACTGGATGCAAGTTAACACATAATGATGATTCTCCTAAGGAAAATCAAACAAGGTATAGATCAATGATTGGTGAATTGCTCTATTTAACTCAGACCAGACTAGACATTATGAATGATGTATGTATGGTTGCTATATTTTAGGCTGATCCAAAAGAATCTCATGTGATTGTCGTAAATAGAATCTTCAAATATCTGAAATGAAAAATTAATTTTGGACTTTGGTATCCTAAGGATGATTATCTTACTTTGAGTGCATATATTGATGTAGATTGGGTAGGAGATGTAGATGATAGGAAGAGTACTAGTGGTGGTTCCTTCTTCCTATGGAAGAAGTTGGTGTCTTGGTTGAGAAATAAGAATAATTTCATTTCTCTATCTACTGCTGAGGTAGAGTATATTGCTGCTGCAAATAACTATACTCAAGTGATGTGGATGAAACAAATGCTAAAATATATTAGAGTAGTATATGATGATCCTATTGCCATATATTGTGAAAATTCAAGTGCAATAAACATTTCAAAGAATTTGGTGCTACACTCTAAGACTAAGCATATATCCATCAATTTTCACTTCTTGAGGGAGAAAGTAAATGAGAAAGAAGTCAGACTGGAGTATGTGTCTATCAAAGAACAAGTTGTAGGACATTTTCAATAAGCCATTGCTGAAGGATACTTTTGAATATTTCAGAGAAATGTTAGGGGTGTTTACCCCTCCTGATAATAACTAAGAGATGCATTTACTTGCATCAATCTGTATGCTTCAAAGCTATATTTCTTGATTTGGATTCATGTTTATGTGGCTGCTACTCATGGGGAGTAGTCAGATGTACAAAAATATGGTTCAAAGCTTGTATGTGGGAAGATAATGCTTATCTTTTCCATTGATGTCCAAGGGGAAGAAGAGTTATGTGAAAAATTGTTGCCTATTTGGGGAGAAGATCATGTAGAAGAGGTCAAGGAAGAAGATTCAAAATCTAAGGGGGAGTAAGTTTTGATTGAGAGTTGTGTTGATGGCGTTTTTCACATCATGTGTTGCCATCAATGCCAAAGGGGGAGATTTTGGATGTTATGGTTGTGTTGCTGATTGAAAGGAAGAGTTCTAGGTTGCCAGTGTAACTGTGAAGGTCATGAAGGTGTCTTGTTTTATATGTTGAAGATCAGTTGTTGTGGACTAAAGGGTTTATTTTTGAGAGTATCTAGTTCATCTACTGGAAGTTTCAGAGGTGTGCATGAAGATTTGATCGTGTTATGAATAGTTGTGTTCTGACAGTATTTTTGTGGGTTCTGTCAATGTTCCTGATTGAAGTTTATGTGTTTATGATAATTTCTATTGTTGTGGATATTTCTCTGTTAGTTCTTGTTATTTGTGGATTCCTCTAGATCATTCTCTATCCTTGTTGTATGTCTGCATTGATTGGTGTGCTCATGGTCAAATATTTTTCTTGGTATGTTCGAGTTTTCATGTTCTTGGCCGACATGATGGTTGTGGCATGTTGTGGATCCTTAGAGATTGAAATTTGAATGTTTGGCATGCTTGAGGATATTTTTTTGGGTTGCATCATGATATTAGCTAACGGTGTTTGATCCACATTGAAAATTTGTTTGTAAATTTGGGCCGACATTGAAAATATGTCTTATATTTTGGCTGACAAGGTTGTTGATGTAATTCCATGTTGTGGATATATAAGAGTGATTGTTTGAGAAAATTTAGTGTGTGCATAAGAGAGAAAATGTATGCCAGAGAAAGTGTAGATGTGTGAATAGTGTCTTAATCATTCGATTACATAGTAGATTGAGAAGAAGTTTGAGTGAAGTGTGAAGAAGGTTTTTTGTGCTTAATTGGAACTATAATCAAGCTTGTGAAGAAACTATTTCCTCAGTTCATACCCTATGGATCTAATTTTTATTGTTGTGTATTGTTGGGCAGTGATCCCTCTTGCATTTGAGCAGTGAGCTCTAGGAAATGTGCTTGAATGCATGTGCATTCCCATTTTTATTCTCATTATACTTTTAATAGGGTATAATATTGTGGACTAACATCCACCATGGTTTTTCCCCTAACAAGGTTTCCATGTAAAAAATCTTGGTGTTCTCTCTAGTTTTGATGTGTTGTTTGTTTATGGTTTACTATTCATTCATTAGATCTAAGATTAAGTTAAGTTTGAAAAAGTTTAAATATTATGTGACAACTAATTCACCCCCCCTCTCAGTTGTCTGTCCTTGTTTTCTCCAACATCTTTTTTGTATATTCTTAATAAAAGAAAGAAAAATTTTATTGCAATGAATTGTTACCTAATTTATTTACTCATATGGTGTAAATTTAGAAAAAATTACTACATTGAAGGGTTGGTACATTACATATGGTATCAAAGCTACCAGGTTCTGTATTGAAACCTATGAGCTCATAACACAACAATGTGTAAACCTTATTAAAAGATAATGGTTGAAACATTCTTGTGCCACAACGACAAGAGATAAGAACATAGGGAAGTAAAAAAGGAAGATGATTTTTTTTGGAAATTTTAGTAAATTGGGACTAGTTAAGATTCGTCCCTAGAGTAGGAACTCCTAAACCAACAACTTATGATATTACCTGGGATTTTGGAAGATTAGGAAATTGGGTTATGTAGGAATGTTAGGAAGAATAACTAGTATATACCTTTATCCTACGAAATAATTATATGACTCTAAGGGGATGTGAAGAAATGAGATAACCCTTGATAGTAGTAACCTATAGTTGTAAAGAGTCAAGAATTTTGGATTTAGTGAAAACAGTACGAATCTATGTGTATGCAATGTTGACATAAAATTATATTGACAGAGAGAGATTCAATGAGGGAGGTATCCACAAGGTTGGAGAACTTGACGTGAATATAATTCTTGTATAAAGGATAAGATCTTGCAAGAATAGATTTAGTGCCTAGGAAAAGAGAAAAGACTGGAATTGTCATAAAGAAGTAATCAATGACGTGGGCATGGTTCCACCAACCAAAATCGATGAGATTATTGGAGTTTTGATTAAGATGAGAAAAAGAGACCAAAAAAATTTGGTATCTCTAAAGGTTATGAGAGAATAGGATTCCAAGCATTGGAATTAAGTCACCTAAAAAAGGTGAATGTACGAAAGAAACCTATAAAAATAAACCAGGTTGGCTTGACCAAAGGTTTGGATAGTACATAGATGGTTGGAGTATAAAATGAACTCACCAACATGTCTACGAAAATCAACATACGTTTTGAGGTTACAAAAGAAAATGGAATACAATAAGGCATTATGTGTCAAATCAATAGGAGTAGTAAGGAAAACAACATTCTAAGTTGAAAGGTACATCAACAAAAGAGGCTTGTGAGCATGGATATTCTTCCACCAAAAAGGATATTGGAAAAAAATGGGAATATCAGTGTGTCTCATAACTTGTAAGTTGTTGATTATTCATTAGATCTCCTAGTGAATGATCCAAAATGTTGAATTTATGAGATGGAAATCAATGACGAATCTAACTTTGAGAAAAGTATGTTCAAAGTATACCATTGAGGAAAGAAAAGGAAATGGAAAGCCAACAACAATGAATGACAAATCATTTCAAAGAAGCAAGTATTGCTAGGAGTTCAACTTTGAGTAGATCAAAAATTTTGGAAACACTAAGGGGGGAAGGAAGAGAATGGATTGAATCAGATTGAGTACCCCAACCAACGAAAAACATGAGTATATTTTCAATTTGGAAAAACTTTTACTTCTTAGTCAGTCATGATGTCAAATAGGTCATACATTTTATGACCACAAGGAAAAGGTATTGGGATTTTTGGAGAAAGATAAATGGAAATGTCAAGGATTATGACCTATTATCATACCTTATATTTATTTGATTGGAAGATCAAACAATAATATCATTGATTCCTTAGAAAAGGATAGGAGATAATTTGATCATGATAGGGAAGATCTAGATTACTTGTGATTGGAAGAAAGTTTGTCTACACTCCTATATACCTTATATCGGAAATTTAGATAACGAAGTTATTTCTATATATAAGTAGTAATACTACATATTATGAAGTACATCCATGTCATAAAGCAACTTGACACTGTAGCTTACAATGCTAAGAGGCCTAGGGATGTTAAGGTTTAGTTATTAAGCCATAGAAAAGGTATGTAAGATACAATGTGATGTTATGTGAACCCCATCAAGATATCTTTATTGGAATGATTATTTGATCACTACCTTATGCTTGAATAAAACCCTAGGTTTAAGAATAACCTAATTGGGACTAGAAGTTCAATTGATTAAAGAGAGAAACCTTAGATTGAGTTTACCTATTGGGTTTAGATATGTACTAGACTACTCATTAACACCTTAAGTTGGGAATAACTTACTTGGTTGAGTTGTACATTTGGTCTTGATTGGAACATATAGGGTAGAAAAAACCTATAACATCATAATAGTCATCGATTGTGGACTCTACCCTAAGATTTGGAAGGGAATATTGAGATTGAGATTCACCCATGTGAATGTATAAAAACACTTGAGCTTATGAAATTCTATATGAGTGGAAACATAGGCGGGATACCTAGTGAGTTAAAGTACCTACTTGGTTAGCTACTTTACACTCTAGAAAGGAAGTCATATTGTTGAAAAAACTCTACCTTGATTGGCTCTTTTCTTAAAAGGGATACACTCTCAAAGGGAAGCATATATTGTTATGTTGTGACAAACATAAAATTTTCACTTAGCGTGAACTATTGGAAATTTTACTAAGTAGAATACTTGGGTTATTACATGTTCTCAACTAGGGTATACCAAAAATTGGACTCTCTTGTATGATTAAGTCAATTCATGGAGCTAACAAGAAATGTTCTTGCTTGGTAATTGGATATGCAAATAAATTTGATGATGCAACCATGGTAGGAGGATCCTCAAAGAGAACAATCTGGACTATGCAACAAGAGTCACACAATAGAATGAACATAGAATATGGAGGAAAATACAAATTAAAACATTCTCATTAATAGAAACTTCAATTACAATCAGCCAGCAACATCCGGACTTACAAATTTGGCTCACAGGCCTGATATAACATGTTCAAATATACAAAATTCCCATACGATCCTTAATATGAGCTGAAATCTTACATATCAAAACCTATGTTTCTCTAATCTAATCAACTCTCCTTCCTAATGATCTATTACAGGCCTTATATCATATCCATAAATTTGGAATCCCAACATCAGCCCAAAGATCATTACAATCTCCAATGAAAGTAAATGTAACATGTGCATGAATAGGTCGGCCTCAAATTTGAATTACTCCTCAATGAATGAATAGGATGAAGTGTGGACCTATAATTAAGGTCAGGGAAACTCCATGGAGCAATTCGAATCACACCATCAAGATATGCAAGTTAGGAAAATGATCCACGAATGATCAAACTAGTTGTTAGGTTTGAAAATTATTTCGGTGTCGGTTCAAGAAACTGCCATAAAATCTGGAAGTGATAACTTGTCAGAAAAAAATCCAATCACACTCAAATCATGGAATAAGGAAACTGAAAATTTTCACGATATACACATAGATCCAAAAGGTCTGGTGAGAAAATATGATGAATCCACCAACCTAAACTAATCATGAACTGAACAAGAACAAAAACTGAAAGAAAATATTTTTTGTTGATGCAAGATTGCTAAGAACCAAGGATGCTCCTAGATCAAACATTAGAGTTTATTTGAAAAGTGAGTCCCTCACTTAGATGGGGCTAAAGGAAAACCAAAATGGTCTACCTCAGCCTAAGAAATCCAAGAAGAATCCTACATGGGTCTGTCTTTCCACTTCACAAGATATTCTTTGTACTGTCTTCCATGAGTTTTCCTTCCATCCCTGACATCTAAAATCTCTTCTATCTCATTTGATTGTTGTTTAGGAAATTGATCCTCCAAATTTTCTTTACTTTCTTCACTAAATTTTACTTCATGGTACTGATGTAGATCTGCAATATTGAATATAGGTGATATACCCATGCCATTTGGTAACTCCACTTCATATGCATTTCCTTAATCAAAATTCTTCAAAATATTACAAGGTCCAAACTTCCTCATCTTCAACTTATTGTATGTGCCAACTGGAAATATTTCCTTTCTTAAATACACCATCACTTCATCACCAACTTTCAACTCCTTATGTCTCCTCTTTTCATCTGTTTTCTCCTTATACTTTCGGTTCATATCTTCCAATTGCTCCTTCACTTTAGTATGCACTTTCTTCATATGTTCTACAAATTCCTCTACTTTTGCACTCCTTTTATCTTCCATACTAATTTCTCTCAACTTTGATATACCTCTAGTATGAACTCCAGTAACGATCTCAAAAGTTGTCTTTCTTGTACTCCTATTCACTGAATTATTATATGCAAACTCTCCTTGTGCAAGGAATAAATCCCAACTTCTGGTCTTCTCTCCAACCAAGCATCTCAGCAAATTCCCCAAACTCCTATTTACTACCTCTGTCTTTCCATCATTTTGTGGGTGAAAAGTAGAACCGAACTTCAAATTTGTCATCAACTTCTTCCAAAGTGTCTTCCAAAAGTAACCAACAAACTTTGTATCTCTGTCTGAAACAATACTCCTAGGTAATCCATGCAATCCGACCACTTCCTTGTAAAACAAGTCTGCTACATGTACTACATCTATTGTCTTCTTACATGGTATGAAATGTGCCATTTTAGAAAATATATCCACCACCACAAATATAGAATCATTACCTCTCTGTGTCTTCGGCGACCCAAGTATGAAATCCATGCTGATATCCTCCCAAGGTCTCTTTAGAACTGTCAAAGGCTTATACAATCCAACATTTTTACTACTCCCTTTTGCAACTTGACAAACCCTACAACTCTACACAAATTTCCTAACATCCTTATGAATATGTGGCCAAAATTAATTCTCACTTACCAATGCTATTGTCTTATCAATGCTAAAG
This sequence comes from Sequoia sempervirens, assembly GCA_007258455.2. Lineage (NCBI taxonomy): Eukaryota > Viridiplantae > Streptophyta > Pinopsida > Cupressales > Cupressaceae > Sequoia > Sequoia sempervirens. Next base: position 162,698,010 of record VDFB02049217.1, on the reverse strand, counting down.
TGTCCTAACAATCCTCCACTATGTTTTTCTCTCACCAAGTTATCCCTCATTGAACTCCGGGGTATACATAACTAATTTCCTTTGAACAAAATATCCTCCTAAATGAAATAATCCAACCACTGACTCCTATCCTCTAAAACTAGTTCTTTACAAGTTCTCCAAGGTTCTGCAAAATCTGGGTCTTCTTCATACAATTTCTTCAATTCGTCAAATCCTAATACCTCCACGCTCATCTCCTACTCAAAGCATCAAAAAATCTATTTTACTTCCCACTCCTATGTTTCAAAACAAATATATTACTCTACAAGAATTCTACCCATCTCTTGTGTCTCTGATTCAACTTACCTTGACTGTTCAAATATTACAATGCCTAATGATCTGTTTACAATGAAAACTCCTTAGGAAACAAGTAATGTCTCCACTTCTTCAAGGCTTGAACTATGGCATAGAACTCCTGGTCATATATTAAATATATTATCCTAGCATCATTCAATTTCTCATTGAAATAAGCTACTGGTCTTCCTTCTTGACTTACTACTGCTCCAACTACATTTCTACTTGCATCATAGTCTACTTGAAATACATTACTAAAATATGGTAAAGATAATACAGTTTGCTCAATCATCTTCTTCTTCAATAACTCAAAACTTTGGTTTGCTCCAGATGTCCACGTAAAATCCTTCTTATCTCCTCTCATTGTTTTTGTCATCAGACTGCAAATAGAACTAAAATTCCTAATGAAGTTCTTGTAGAAACTAGCCAACCCATGGAATGATCTTACCTCTCCAATTATATCTGGTGTAGGCCACTCAACAATTTCTCTTACCTTCTCATGATCCATCTTCAATCCATCCACAAATATCACAAATCCCAAATATACCAATTCCTCTTTCATGAAACTACACTTCTTAATGTTTATCAACAACTACTTTTCTCTCAAACTCTGCAAAACTTGTCTTATATGAAAAAAATGTTCTTCCCCACTCTTACTGAAAATCAAGATGTCATCTAGGTAAACAATCACAAACTTACCCAAGAATTTCTTCAATACCTCATTCATCAATCTCATGAAAGTACTTGGTGCATTTTTTAGTCCAAAAGGCATCACCAATCACTCATACAATCCTTCCTTTTTCTTGAATGTCATTTTCCACTCATCCCCTTCTTTGATTCTGATATGATGATATCCACTCTTCAAATCTATCTTTGTAAAGTATTTAGCTCCACTCAAACAATCCATAATGTCATCCATCTAGGGCAAAGGAAATCTATACTTCATCGTGATCTTGTTTATGGATATAGAGTCTATACACATCCTCCATTCTCCATCCTTCTTAGGTGCTAACACAACAAGTACAACATAAGGACTAAAGCTTTCTTTGATCAAACCCTTCCTCAACATTTATTGCACTTGTCTATTCAACTCTTCATTTTCTACAGGTTTCATTTGGTGTGTTGCTTTATTAGGAAAATTGGCTCCAAGAATCAGATCCATGTAATGACTAATACTTCTCATAGGTGGTAATCTATTAGGTACATTATCTGAAATGATCTCTACATACTCTGTCAGCAACTCCTTTATCTCTTTTGGTTGTCTTTCTACATGCTTCAAGTCTTCAACCTTCTTAGGAACCAAGGCATAACACATATTCTCATGTCTCAATCCATCCAAAAATCTCCTTCCATCAACCAAATAAATTCTAGCACTCATACAAACCTCAACCCTAGGAACATCCTCCAAGGGTAACAAGGTTTGATTCATCCATTAGCAAAAATGGTATATGTATTCTTCTTTCCATCATGAATAGCCTGTCTATCATACTACCAAGGCCTTCCCAACAAAACGTGGCATACATCCATGGCATGATATCACACAAAACTTCATCATGATAATTTCCTCTCTTTAATTTCACCAAACATTGTTCACTTACTAGTATCTTATACTCATCTTGAATCCATGCTATCTGATAGGGTTTTAGTTTTTTTGACCTTTCAAACTTCAATTTGGTCACCATTTCTTCAAAAACTAGGTTCTTAGAACTCCCACTATCAACAATCACTCTGCAACATTTACCAGCTATGTTGCATCTGGTCCGAAACAAATTCTTTCTCTGCAACGGCTCCTTCTCCAACTCACTTTGACACAATACCCTTCTATTCACCAACACTTCTTCTTCTTCTAGTTTGTTAGATGATCCGACATGATCTTCCTCAGCAAAGGATATTCTTCTATTGTTCTCAATCTTCCTGCTTATCTCTCCTTGATTACATTCAAATGCTCTATGTCCTTCACCACATTTAAAACAAGTTCCCTTGAATACTCTTTTCTCTTGTCCTCTATCATCTTTTCTATAACACTCATTCTAGTAACCACCATATCCTTCTCTTTTGTAAGAGTTTCCATCATCTCTACGGTATGAATTATCATTCTTACTAACCTCCTTATCTTTATTCTGATCTACAAAAGTTCCTCTTCCTCCTCCATTAAAAATTCTTCCTCTTTGAAATCTTCCACCTCTTCCTCTCTATCTCTGCTCATGTCTTTTATTCAACTTCTCTTTTTTCTTTTAGGGCACATTGATATGCCTCCTACACACTTTTCAATTTGATAAAACTGATTTCAACCTATATAGATGAACTCAAACCATTCACATATCTGGATACTTGCTCGATCTCATCATCTGAATGTCTAGATTTGATATTCAACTTGTAGAACTCCTCAGTATACTCTGTCACACTTGAATATTTCTACTTCAAATTCTACAACTTCTAGAACAAATTGATCTGATAATTTGTAGGCAAAAACTTCATTTTCAACTTATTAACCATCTGATCCGATGATTTTATCTTTTCTTTTCATATTATTTGTCTGTCTGTCTGCAAATGTTCCCACCAAAGGGATGCAAGTCCTTTCAACTTTGTACAAGAAAATTTTACCTTCTTATCTTCATCGGTACCTTCAAAATCAAAATACTTTTCCATCTCTATTATCCAATCAAGCAATTCATCTGAATCCAACTTATCATTATAATCCAGTGGATTGAAATGTGGTTTTGTATTTGCTCTAGTTAGGGCTCTTATGAACCTCCCCTCTCCCTGATCTAGTCTAGGTTGATCTTCTCTTCCTCTTTCTTCATGTACTTCTACTTCTTCATCACTCACATCATCAACTGGTTGACCTCTCTTCTAAGTTGTTTCGACTGCATCTAATATGGAAGCAATTCCTCTCAACATCTCCATCAAAGTTGGGTCTACATTTCCACACGCTCCATTTCCTCTAACATTTCTTCTTCTTGCCATCTTTCAACAAGTCCTCTCCAACTGCAGGTCAAATCCTTAGTCTGCCACCCCACAACAAGTCTTCAATAGGACTCCACAAATTATGGTGATCTCTCATGGATCGAATCTCGCTATGATACCAATCTGATGCAACCACGTAGGAGGGTCCTCAAAGAGAAAAATTTGGACCATGCAACAAGAGTCACACAATAGAAGCAACAAGGAATATGGAGGAAAATTCAGATTACAACATTCTCATTAACAAAAACTTTGATTACAATCACCCGACAACATCTGGACTTACAGATCTAGCTCATAGGCCCGATATAACATGTTCAAATATACAACATTCCCATATGCTCCTTAATACGAGCTGAAATCTTCATATCAAAACCTATATTTCTCTAATATAATAAACTCTCCTTCCTATTGATCTATTACAAGCTTTATATCATATCCAAAAATCTAGAATCCTCCATGTCAGCCCAAAGATCATTAGAATCTCTAATGAAAGAAAATGTAATGTGTGCATGAATAGGTCGGCCTCAAATTTTAATTAATCCTTGGTGAATGCATAGGATGAAGTGTGGACCTATAATTAAGGTTGGGGACACTCCATGGAACAATTTTAATCACACCATCAAGATTTGCAAGTTGCGGGAACGATCCACGAACGATCAAACTAGTCATTAGGTTTGAAAATTATTTTGGTGTCAGTTCAAGAAACTACTATAAAATCTAGAAGTGATAACTTGCTAGAAAAAGATCCAATCACACTCAAATAATTGAATAAGGAAAATTAACATGTCCACAATATACACATAGATCCATAGGGTTTGGTGAGCAAATATGACGAATCCACCAACTTGAACTAATTAGGAACTGAACAAGAACAAAAACTGAAAGAAAATATTTTTGGTTGATGCAAGATTGCCAAGAACCAAGGATGCTCCTGCATCATTTAATATATTCTAGGGACCAACATGATTGAATGGGTATTAATGGGTATGTGCAGGATCATCACAGAAAAAATAGGCCCTTAAGTGGCAAAAAATTTAGAAAAATCAAAGTTAGGCAACTTGACATAAAAATTTGAATAAGTTATGTGGGCAGATGGGTGGGCTCCTCCCCCCTCGCCCCACACACAGACAATGGATGTCTAAATGGCCGGGTGGTGGGGCGTGGGATGGACGCGTGGTATTTGGGTCGGGCGGTGATAACCACACCAACATACCAAATTTAGCAGTATGCGAATGGCATTGGTAGGTTTATTCGGCCGCCTCTTTGCTCGGTTAAATTGAAGGGGTCTAGTAGAATGATGGGCTCAAGTTTCATGAAGTCGGCCGGGGGACACGTAGTGCACGATCTACCTTACTCTATGCGTGGACGTGCCATGTGATAAGCTCCATAAATTGCATTGATTATAGGTCTGCGGGGGAGGAATTTCATTTCATGCGAAGGACAGATTTGCAAAGCTCCTAATCTTTATCCGTATCCGATGACTGACGGTTCATTATTGAGCTTTCATGTTAAATTTAGGAAGCCCTCTACTAAATTGCGGTTCGGCTCCTTGGTTTCTGCTTTTATGTTTTTGTTGCAGGGTGATCTGGGCGCATTTTTGGCAATGGCGAGGCTGGCGAAATCGAAGTTCACCATCATCATTTCGGTGGAAGGTCTTGATTCCTTCGGGGTCGATACTCCTGTTTCGCTTGTGGTAACGGAAAGGCAAATTGCCTTTCGGGAAGTAACGGACCAGCGTCTCAAACGAATATTGCTTGAAGATGATCCGGCGACGGTAGCTGCAGTGAAAATGGTCCTTGGAAAGGAACATTTAGAGCGTAAAGAATTTCCAAGGGATAATACTCAAATTTCTTCTAGGTTTCTTGCGGCGCTCATGGACATTGCCACCCCGAAACCCTTGGCCAAGGAATTGATGGTGCGACTGTTTCGGAAGGACTTGCTCGGGGGCATCGATACTTCTCTGAAGGCAGCCCTCTTGGGTAAGGGCATACCACGCCCGGCGGACCTGGCAACCATGTGGGATTCGGATGATGCTATCAAAATTTACCCCTTTCTTCTGGATCTTAAAGGCTCTGAATTGTCTCGGCATCGCACACTGGCGGAAATGGCAGTGGAGTTTCTGAAGAAAAGAGTGAAGCTAGTGCCAGTGGAGGGTATGGACTGGGTGGAAGGCTTTATATGCTTTGCAGAGGTAAATGGTTTCTGGGTTTAAGGGGGGAAGGGTAAGTGTTCGTCTGGTATGTCTGTTAATGTATTGATAGTCGTGGTTTCTTTGAACTGGAGCTTTATTTTTTGCAAATTTGTAATCTTTGAGGAAGCAAGTCTCTGTTTTTGCTCGGTGCTTCCATTATGGAAATGGGTCGAACTCTGTCCTGTTAATTTTTTGACTGTTTGAAGCTCATCGATGGAATTTCATGCAATGCAGACGCATGTATATTTTTCTGAATATATAAAATCATCACCTTACGTATCAAAAAAAAAAAAAAAATTGAATAAGTTATCTATATTATTTCAAAAATGTGTAAGAATAGAAGCTATAGAAAATTGAATGTAGTTTCTAAACTACTAGGTTTATTTGAAAAAAATCTATTTGATGAAAATTTGAAATTTCAATGAGTACTTAAATTTTAGGGAAAAAATAAGAAGTAGGTGTCTCCACCTAACCATAATAAAATGATAATATTTTTTTATAAGATTTTAGATATAAGTAGAGGACTCATGTCCGATGTGATGCATATTTTCTTGTAATTTTTTTCCAAGTAAATAATTAATTATGAATTTTTTATTACAAATTTCAAAAAATATCAAAACTTGTATGTCTGACCACCTTAACTTGGTCAAAACTTCATGAAATTTGATTTTTTTTTTAATCCTATAGTATGTGAAGCATAAAATGTGACACATGTTTCATATTCAAAAAATGTGATATTGTTTGAAAGCTATAGATGTTTTTCAATCATCCTATCAATCAGGGCTTTAGTCATAATTCAAATAGAAAATGAATAATAATTATTTATTAAATTCAAAGTAAAGAATAATTTATATTGGTGGAAAGGTGAGAATCTCCTATAAAAACCCTTTTCGTTTCATCAATTTTGGGTTAAAAAAAAGTTGTCAGCCACATACCCTACACATACCCATCATATCGCCACTTTTTGGCCCATCATGATCCTACACAAACCCTAATACTCAAAATTAGTACCAATTTTATTAGTAAAAATAGATTGAGTTAAAAAATGAATTAAATCTTTGAAAATAATCCAAGGATGGAAGAAATCCAAGTTGTGAATGTCCTAAGATAAATGGGATTTATCTCCACAAAACTCCTAACCATTATTACTTGGGAACTAAAGGAGGCGTGAGATCATAAAATAGGTTTTCACTTAGTCAAAAAATAGACTATTATTGGATTTAAAAGAACCTATGTACCAATTTTTTTGGAAGAATCATGAATGAAATGAAGAAATTAATGTTAGAATTAGGACTTTGAAATGAAAAAGTGAATTGTCGAATGAGAAACCACTTTAACCTAGGGAAAGATAGAGTAAGAGGCTACATGGAATGTGGCAAAGTAATGTCTAGTATGCCAGGAAATGAATGTCATCATCGGTAGGACATGTATACTCTCTTTAGATTCTAGAGGGAAAATGGTAGAACACAAGATATATCAATCTATCTATGTTAGTAAAATTGACATAATTTTCTAGTGGATAGACTCATCAGAGTAACCAATGCTATTTGGAAACTTGACTTATAGGGTTTTGGTCCTAAATAATATATTGTGAGAAGTAGCTGCTTAGTATTTCTGAGAAGGTTATTTCAGTTATGAATGAGAAAATAATTATAGTGTTGTGTAAACCATGATCATACTATGAGATGTTTAGTTGAACGAATTCACAATATATTAGTATAGCCCAAATAGGAAAAAATGGTAGACTAAATCTTGAATGATTTATAAACTTCTAACATTGAGGTTTGGACCATTATATGGTAGGAATGGTTGGAAACTCTATTAAGCTGAAATAGGTTTAGAAATAGGGTAAACCATAGACTTGATAGATTGTCGAAAAGGAGTAATAGATCAAAGAGATCGATGAAACTTTGTCAATACAAAGATTAAGTATGAAGTAGTATCAAAATTTGACAGGTGTCCAAGAGCAATGTTATGCTCAAGATGGACAAGTAATCTAGAACAAGTACTTTATGGTAAGGAAAATGGATGTGTAGGTGATAGACGGACTTGGTTTATGAGTTGTCTAGAAGTGTAAATACCAAAGGAGAAGCATGGGACCCACGATGTAGTGTACAATGTATCAACATTCCTTATCTATTTTGATTATACTAAGGATAAATTCATAGGCCAATGATTTTTGATCACTGTCTTAGGTATCATCTATAGCTACAATTGTATCTAGGATGTGTATATATGATAGTGTAATAAAAATATTTGGGAGAGTAAGTATGTGTGAGGCATACAAGATTTACCGATGTGATAGTGAGGGAACTCAAAGCAAGGTCCAAGGAGGACAAGGTTGCTACATAGGATGAATGTTTTATAAATCTTGCGTCTTTTAGTAAGTAAAACTTTATTTGACTATAAGTGTATGTTAAAAGGCTATAGATCATTGGGGACGATGATTCACAAGGGGGGAAGTATGTTACACCCCAGTTGTGTAATTACTATTTACTATTACTAAGTAGGGTAAAATGTGAATGTAATGTGAATTCTGGAGATGAATAAATTGTGCTCGTACCTTGTTATCAATATGAATGTTATCTCATTTGATGTTGTTTAATTCGATGGTATCTCAATTGATGTTATTCATGGTGAAATATTGCATATATGTGAATGAAAGGTTATTGAATTATTATTATTCTAACTTTGGAAATGGTTATGTATACTGCATATTGTTATGAACAATTGACTGTTGTGTGCATGTGTTAGTGGATGCAGTTATGTGTTCCATTCCTCCAAGCAGAGGGGAAGTATCACATAGGAGAATAACTTGGTCGGGTAACTAGTAAAAGTAAACTATCTGAGCATAGACACACACCACATTAGAAAGATTGAGTTTAGTTAGTTTATGGGTAATAAGTAAGTCATCCTTAGCTGATATGTCTTCATTTGGGATTCTTGTTACTTTTGCATGAATTGAGTGATGTTAATCTATTTGAGCTTGTGAATCCTTCCTCATGTTAATATGTTTGTTTGTAGTTTGGTCGAGTCTCTTTGGATATGAGTGAGACCTTCATTGTGAATGTATGTGTGTATCTACATTGATAAGAGAATATACATCAGATGTATATAGGTATATATGTTGAAATGGTAACTCATGCATACGATTATATAATATGCATAGGAATATTGGTTGCACATTTTCAATATATGCATATAACTACACACCTTATCAATGAAGAAGAATGCATATATGACTAATATTATAAATATTAGATAATGCTTGTAAAATAGTATATATAAGTGTATGGGAATATATACTTGATAATATATATATATATACATACAAACTAATATACTAGTATGCATACTGGTGTGAGTATAAATATATATATACACACACACACAAGGGAATTCATGCCTGAGAAGGATATATGTTTATATATTATTACTTTACCATTATTTATGCATAAATATAAATATATATATATGTGAATATATAATAATGGTTATATATATACATATACATATATAAATACAAGATAGTATTTAAGAATATATATATAATATTATATATTTCACATAATATAAATGATATCAGAGATTGACTATCTCTTATTCATTAAGGATGATTTATTGATAAACTATTGGCTGGTTATTCATGGTATATATGAGCATTTTAAACAAGCGGAATATATCTCACATTGACCATAAATAGAGGGAAAAAATAGTCGATATAGATAGTAGAATAGAGGTTGATAGTAGTCATTGTTGACTATGTCAAATGGGCTATTTTAATAGCTTATGGTTGTTAAATGAAAAATTATAATTATGATTGGGGCACGATATAAGATGTTCCATTATGTTTGTAATTGTCATCTTTTATATGCTAACTTGATCGACGACATAAGAGAGACCAAAGCTAGAATTTTTCTAACATATTAAACTCTCCAAGTTGATTCATTTACTAGATGGAACGATTGAAACTTGCTATCATATAAAGGAAGTTGACTTAATTTGATGACACCAAATATGAAGGAAAAGAATAGGGATTGGCGCCACCTTTGTGTTTGATCTATTGTAGATCTCTTCTCACTAAAACAATTCAAATTCTCCATGTGCATATTGATTAATTCCTTGAATTGTTGTCATGGAAACAAGTCAATTTGTAGGAGGTTTTGCTGAGTCTAAGCTTAGTTGATCTCCACCTTAATGTCGATTTTATTTGCATGGAATTTTTTGTCTTATTGCATGCCTAAACTATAGGCTTAAAGGTTATTTGGTTGTTCTATAAATATTTGAACCATTTCATTGTGAGGGACACATTCTTTACAAGAGATTATACATCTTTTGCAATTCTCAATTCTATATTTTCCCAACAATATTTTATTTTGCATTGAGAGAGAAAGAGAGTGGGTTTTACTTATTTGTGAGGGAGAGATATTTGAAAGGAGTAAGCTATCAACTTGAGAGAGAGAGAGAGAGAGTTCATTTGTGACATTCTTGAGAAGCTAGTTTCAAGCTAATTGTTGTTGGGAGAGGGCTGCATAGCTATCTTTAGTTGGAAAGCAATAACAAGCATGAGGATCTCTTCTTATTTATTATTTTACTTTTGAATGATGTGTCTTGCATGCATGGTTGAGATGTCTTTCCCAGTATATGCATTAGATTAGAAAAGGAAATTGAATCTATTATGTTGTTTTCATAATGTGTTTTTAAGTACTCCATGATAGGAGAGATTTATTGACATAGGTATTTAATTATACTAGATATGTTTGAACATGGGTTACTCCTAGCTATTTATTTGATTATAGATATCTAGTGGGTTAGATCTGTTACTTAGATTGTGTAAATATACACTCAAATACAAAGATATTGTATTGGAAAGAGTAGGCTCATAGTGAAAACCATTTTACTCAAAGAGCTGATACTCTCGAATGGAATCATCTTTTGAATATGACAATTCTTTGATTGAGACCATGCAATGTGTTTGTATTTACTTTGTAGTAGGAGATGGGTGTTTATCATAAGTATTATATACTAGGTATGATTGAACATGAAAGGAACATATGGTACATTTAGCTAAGTTATTAATTTAACTAGGAAAGTTTGAGTTTACTCCTAGGATAGATAATCCAATATGGGAAGGAGGTTGTGTACTTACATGTAGGTAGGGTTTTTCCATGTAGATTGTTTTGAAGATAAGTTATTTGGGATGATGGACTATCCATTGAAGGATATACCTAGATTGTGTACTTAATAGTTAATTAGGTTTATTCCAAGTAGATTATATGGTGATATGCTATCTAGGATGAAGGACTATCTAATGAAGGAAACACCTATATGTAGCTTAAGATAGCCTTAAGCCAAATCATTCATGAGTAGTGTATGTAATAGATGACTTCATTCAAAGTTCTGAATGAGAAATATTTAATCAAAGTAGTGTGAATGTCTGAGACTCCACTCTAGATTGTGTGACTACTAAAAATAACACTGTTTGTTCATCGTGATCCAGTATTACATGCTAGGCAGAGATTGTGGGATTACAAGTTCTAGTTATGTAGGACACAACACTATGCTCAGTTGGTTATCATTATCAGCTACTCTACCAATCTCTTCATCAAAGGGAAGGGCCATCTATCGAATGATAGATGTGTGTGGGACCGCATTATGAGTCTATGGTTGGCAGAAAAGCACTTGAGTGATGCTTCTCCTCCATAGAAAGCGACAAAAGAACCAAGATTTGAAAGGAAGGATCCTGGACCATCTTACAACTATTTGTTCTAAATATCATTGGAGCTATGTATGTAAATGTATGTATTATTGTATTATTGTAACTTGTGAAATTATTGTAATGAAACATAATGTTTATTATAATATGATATGACATCTTTTTCCTAAATTCTCAATAAAAGAAAGAAAAATTTAATTGCAATGACTTGTTACCTAATTTATTTACTTGTATGGTGTAAATTTAGAAATTTTTACTACATTCAAGGGTTGGTATGATACATTTGAGCTCCTTAATCATCACCTTATAGTTTCCAATAAACATGTTATCCACATACAAGACAATGGTTAGAATTTGATCATCAATAATTTTAACATAGCATTCAATGCAAAAACATAAAAAAATTAGTGTCATATCCTAGGTGACTACTTCAACCAAATCCAATGAATGTTTCAACCTATAAACCAATTATTTATTCACCTCTAATATGTCACATAATTACCTCAATTTACTACTTATGTTTCCTATTTCAAAATACACTCATAGACATTCTTTCCTAATCAATAAGACTTTTAATTAATATTTTGATATTTAAGCACTATGTTTTATTGTAAATATTTTTTAAGAATGATCTCATGTTAAACCAATTATTATAAAAATAATATAGCATGTTATCTTGGTTTTGAAGATCTTCAAATAAGGATTTTTTTGTGGAACTAACTTTTTCCTTTGACAATTAATATTTTTTCTCATAGCGAAGGTTGTAGCATACCTATAGCGAAGACCATAGTATCTATGTCAACATCTTCTATATAGCCAAGAATTAACCTCATTGACAATAAGGAATAATATTTGAGTATGTATAAAAATTCCTATTCTCAAACAAGATGGATAGGGTTGTGAAATAATCAATAAAATTTAGTGATGAATCCTTATATTTCTCAACAAGCTACTCTTTCATGCATAAAATGGAATGTCTGGTAGAAGTGTTCCTCTTTTATTTCTTCAAACTCACTCTCTTTAGTTTTGTTTTTATTTCTAAACTAAGAACTCCTATGCAATACAAAGTGATTGGACAAGTGTAATTCTAGTTTTTAAGAATCAATAAATATGCAAGAGTAGAGGTAGATGTATATATGTTTAATCCAAGATATCAAGGAGATTAGGTTTTTAAATACATGTAATAAAATTTATGAGATACTCTAAAATATAATTTTCTATCATGTGGGTTTCTTTCATTACTCTAGTATTATGAATCTTCTTATATTGAGTTAGACAAAAACCCATTTGAGAAAAATAAAAGACTGAAATTAATCCAAACAAGGGCCCACTTGAGGTGGAATGTAGCTAAACTTGTATCATGTTATCCTAGATTCTTGTTTTTTCTTTTTAGTTGAAAGGAACAAGGCCGATATAATATATTAATAATAAAATTTGATTATATAATGTCTGAATATGCTAGATAGCAAAAAGAATCAAAATGAGTGTAGTTATTATAGGCACTCAGTTACCACCTATACTTCTTATGCAAATATATACTATCATTTACTGAAAATCCATTTTGAAAATATACTACATAAAGACCCAAATAGTAACTATATCCACATATCTTTCCCTCCTATATTTCTTGTACAAATATTTACTACCCTTATAGAAAACCCCATATGCAACACTACTGCTTAAAATACCATACATTAACATAATTGACATATAAACCATGCATACAATAATTAGGACTTTTTAATACATGTGGAATCAGAGTGTTGACACTATCAGACCTGACATCAGTCCAAAAGCCCCTCCATCCCTCCGATATCCCTGATCCAAAACCCTGACTCAAAAGCCTGATGCATTTTTAAAGATGGTAAGTTAGTAAAGTTTACTACTAGACCCAATCAATATCGGGAAACCACATAGAAATGAGATTATGAGTGGATATCGGGCCTGATATAAGTTCAACTTTCTCTCCAATCCCTCAGATATCTTGATACCTTGATCCACCAAAGGTGATGACATACATACCAAATTAGGAGGCTAAAACAAAGCCAGTGAAATGTTTGACAAAGCTCATAAAATGGTAAAACCCATAGCCACAAAAGAATTTGGTTGTATTGAAGTAAGTTTCAAGAAACATGAATATTCCTTGAGAGTGTCTGCAAGTCATAATATGGGCCAAATTCTCCCAACACTATTGCAACTCCATGGCGGTCTCAACATACATATCTGTAGGCAACAAAGATGCAGCTCATCCTTTCCTAGCTTCATTGTCCCTTAGATAATGAATACATTGCCTATTTTTGAATAAAATTAAGTGCTACATTCTTTTTCCAAAATAGCCTATAATTCTAGAAAAGCTTGAATATTATTGTCATCCCATGTGAAAAAAATTTCCTTCTTATCACACCCCATATTGGCTAAACGATCTGCAACACTATTTACCTCCCTGTATGTGTGAGAAACTTGGTGATCATCAGATTCATCTAGTATATTCCATACATTCTCTAAGATATATTTCATTTTCCAATTAAAACAAACTCTTTCTTTACATACATTGACAACTATCAGTGAGTCACCTTCTATATGTATTGCAGAAATTCAGAGTTTCCTAGCAAGGAGTAGACCATGGAGAAGAGCCAATGTGATGCAGAGCAAGGTGATTTAGGCTTAAACAAATCAAACTCAATTGGTCTCCAAGTTTGCAAATTCCTTGAAGGGTTAGCTCCTTCACAAAATTCACAGTTCCTTGTAGTAGTCCATTTCAACTTTTACAACCATATATTTTAGAGAAGGCCATACAGTCATGAACAAAACACCAATACAAATACCCATTAAGGCCTAATGCAACATACTTGATTTTCTCTAGGGATTGTTTTGTAACAATCTGCACTACATTGGACTATCCTCTCAAAACTAGGCCTAATTACCCCTCTTTTCCAAATAAAGTATCTTAAATTCAATAGCCAAACACCAAAACTCTTCTTCTACAATTTTCCCTAGTCACATAGGGTCTTATTTAACAACTTGTTCCATCAAAACTAAGCCTAGCACATTGAGATGCTAGACTAGGGCATGTGCAAAAGCCCCACAAATACCATCACCCTACTCTACAACTACAAAAAACATAAAAATCACTCCTACAAGGCTCATTCCACCAAGCTTCATAATTTTCCTACAGTGGAATGGCCTACTTTTACATGATTTTCTTCAAAACCCTAGAAACCCTACTTTTAAGGAAAACTTTCATAAAAATCCTTTTCTCTTCCTCAAAATTGAATGAAAAGCAACCAAACTAGATTCAAATGAAAATTAATTTGAATATACAAAACTTCACATGAGTTTCACATCATTATGTTGTTGTACGGGGCCGTACAAAATCTGAAAACACACGAAAACTTAGTAATTTCACCAAAAATAGAGTAATAGTTTGCTTCTTCACTAGAAAAATATCCAACAACCATTCCTCAAAGATATTAGAGGCTTTTAAACATTTCTCCATCAAAACCAATGGTCCCCAACTGAATTTTTTATGGGGTGACTATTCACCTTCAACTACCAATCAAAAATGACAAAGTTGCTAATGCAACTTTTACAACTTTTACATTATTGCTGACAACTTTGCAAAGCACTAACTCTATACCCTAAGTGAAAATTATTACATTAGAATTGGTCTAATAGACATTATTTTCATCATGAAAAGACACAAAACAAAAAAATAATAGATAATGCATCATCAAACCAAAATTGTTAAGGTGCTCCTGCACCATACAACCAAAGTGGAAAAGATTCCATCCTCCTGATGAAATGAGCTCTTGAATAGAAAATCCATGCTGATTTATATCCTCCTTTGACATCCATTGAGCATCTTCATTTGGTAGGCCATGCCATTTTATTAAGTATTCATTTTACACTTTCTTCCTAGTCCTCTTGATCTCCCTTGTATCTAGTATTCTCTCAAGCTTCATTAGTTGGATAGGTGGTAGGTATTTAACCCACTCATCATCTTCAACTCTTGCAACACCTGCAACATCACCTACATCCATAGTACCCTTAAAAGGATAAAGATCAACAAAATTAAATATAGGAAAGATAGCAACTCCAGGAGAGAGTTCTATCTCATAAGAATTTTTCCCAAACTTGTGCACTACCCTGCAAGGACAAATATTTTTCATCATTAGCTTGGTATATTTTCCTTTAGGAAGCCTCTCTTTTCTGATATCTGCAAGCACCATATCTCCAACCTTGAACTGAACATCTTTATTTTCCAAATTTGCATTCTTCTTATACTTCTCCACACTCTTCTTCAAATTCTCCTTGACCTGCTCATGTATGTCCTTCATAGCTATTACAAATTCCTCCTCTAATGCACTCCCTTTCTCCATATCCTTCAGATCTCTGAGTTCATATATCCCTCTTGGGATCATCCCATATACTACTTCAAATGGACTCCTTCCTATGCTCCTATTGATGCAATCATTGTATTCATATTCTTCTTGAGGAAGTATGAGATCCCATGACTAACCATGTTCCTTTGTGAGACACCTTAACAAGTTCCCAAGTGACCTATTTACAACCTTAGTTTGTCCATCTATTTGTGGATGGTTGGTTGAACTAAACTGCAGATTTGTTCCTAGCTTTCTTCAAAAGTTCCTCCAAAAATGACCTATGAATTTGGAATCTCTATTAGACACAATGCTCAAAGGCAGTCCATGAATCCTTACAATCTCCTTGAAAAAAAAACTAGCTATGTGAGATGCATCATTTGTACTCCTGCAGGCAATGAAATGGGCCATCTTGCTAAATCTATCTACAACAACATAAACACTATCATACCCCCTTTGTGTCTTAGGCAAACCCAAAACAAAGTCCATACTTATTGACTCCCATGGGTGGTTTAATATAGTCAAAGGTTTGTATAATTCTGCATTAGAGCTTGATCCTTTGGCTCTTTGACATATCCCACAACTCTCTACAACCTTCTTAACATCCACATTCATCCTTGGCCAATGATAGAACCTCTTAACCTACTCTAAAGTTTTATCAAACCCAAAGTGCCCACTCAAACTACCACAATGCTTCTCCCTTATTAAATTTTCCCTCATGGAACACTTAGGCACACACAACTAATCCCCCTTGAATAGAAAACCATATTGTAACACAAAATTAGAGCATTCACTATGAAAATCATCTTGAGACTGACTGCAAACAACAAATGTATCTTTAAAATCATCATCATGCTCATACATACCTTTTAGTGCATCTATCCCCACAATTTGGAGTTGCACTTCTTACACCATCATAGATCTCACGCTCAAGGCATCATCAACCTTATTTGCTTGTCCTTTCTTGTGCTTGATTGTAAATGTATAGGCCTACAAATACTCCATCCACTTCATGTTCCTATGGCTTAACTTATCTTGACTGTTCAAGAAACTTAGTGCATGATTATCTGTAAAAACAACAAATTTCTTTGGTAAGAGATAATATCTCCATTTCTTGAGATATTGTACCATAGCATAGAGCTCAAGGTCATATGAGGAATACTTCCTTATGGCATCATTTATTTTCTCATTGAAAAAGGCAACTAGTTTCCCATCTTGGCTCAAAACTGCACCTATGGCATATCTGCTTGCATCACATTCCAATGTGAACACCTTACCAAAGTCAGGTAGTGTGAGAATAGGTTGTTGAGCCACTATAGTCTTATGGTATTCAAATCTTTTATCTTCCTCAGCAGTCCATTGAAATTTATTCTTCTTCTCACCCTTGATGGTATCAATCATTGGTGAACAAATGTGGCTAAAGTTCTTGATGAACTTTCTATAGAAGCTAGATAACCCATGGAAGCTCTTGACTTCTCCAACTAATGTAGGTGTTTTCCAACTAAGTATGGCCTCTACCTTTGTGGGATACATCTTCAAAGTCCCCTCTGAAATCCCAAATCCAAGGTATACAAGTTCATTCTTCATAAACTCACACTTCTTGAGATTGATCATCAATTTCTCCTCATTCAATTTGTTCAATACCTTATCTAGGTGCTCCAAATGATATTCTTTTGTTTTACTGTACACAAGGATGTCATCCAAGTATACCACCACAAAATTTTCCTATGAAGTGTTTTAGAACCTCATTCATTAGCCTCGTGAATGTACTTGGGGCATTTGATAATCCAAATGGAATCACTAGCCATTCATATAAACCTTCATTGGTATTAAAGGCGGTCCTCCACTCATCTCCTTCCCTTATTCTAATATGATGATATCCAATTTTCAAATCAATATTTGAGAAGTACCTTGCACTTGCTAAACTATCCATCAAGTCTTCCATTTGGGGTATAGGAAATCTATATCTGATTGTGATTTTATTAATGGCTCTTGAATCAGTATAAAGCCTCCAATCTCCATCCTTTTTAGGTTCCAATACAGTAGGCATAGCACAAGGGATTAAGCTCTCCCTTATTAGCCCTTTTTCCAAAAAATCTTGAACCTGATTTCTTATCTCTTCATTCTTCCTAGGCGCCATCTTGTATGTTGCTTTGTTTGACAAACTTACACCTGGTATGAGATCAATATGATGACTCACATCTCTAATGGGAGGCAATGAACTTGGTAACTCCTTCACTCCTATGTCCTCATATTTTTCTAACAAGATCTACACCTCCTTAGGTATCTCTTCTTGATATGTTGCTGCTACATTAGAAATAGGCTTACCAACAATGGCATAACCTATGTTTTCCTCCTCTAGATCTTTCAAAAACTCCTCCTTGACTACCATCACACTTGGTCCTTCATGAACAACACCATCATCTTCTTGCAAAGGTGTGAGAGTGTAAGACACTCCATATTTCTCAATGACATACACATTCTTGTGCCCATCATGCTTGGCCTTTCTATCAAATTTCCAAGGCCTTCCGAGGAGTAGGTGGCATACATCCATAGGAACAACATCACACAAAATTTTGTCTTTGTAGGCACCAATATTAAACTCCACCCAAACCTTCTCATTAACAAGAAATTGCTGCCCTTTATTGAGCCATGAGATATTATAAGGTGTTGGATGAGGATTCCTCTTCATTTTAATTTTTCCTACCATCTCTAATGATACTATATTATCTGTTGAATCTGAATCAACTATCACTTTGCATACCTTTTCCTGAGATTTGCATGTTGTCTGAAACAATGCCTTTCTTTGAGGGGGTTCCTTGATGGTTTCCACCTTGATTAATGTCCTCCTGATCATTAAGGACTCTCCTACCTCTAGAGTAGCATGTATGGAAGGTGAATTTACACTTTATTCATCCTCCTCTTGCACTAGTTGATTCCTCCTCTCTCCACCATGAGAACTTGCACTTGGTTTATCTAGGAACTTCCATGTAGGATTTCTGAATTGATTGAAGTTATAACACCTTCTAGAGAAGGTATTAGACCCCCTTTCTTGTCCATTGTACCTACATCTACCATTTGGCCTTCTTCCTCTGAAAATTCCCCTTGATTCACCACTTGATTCTTGATTTGCACTTTGTTCACCTTGACCTCTTTGTGATCCTCTTCCACTAGAGGTTCCTCTACCCCTAAAGCTCTTTCCTCTACCTCTTGATTTTTTTTCTTGCCTCCTCTTTATCTTTTCCTCAGCCTTAGTGGCCATTTGAAAACACTCCTCTACTTTCCTAGGAGTAGTGAGGCTTATCTCATCTTGAATGGAGGATCTCAAACCATTCAAATACCTTGCTACTTTCTCCTTTTCATTCTCCATATGTCTAGACCCTATAAGAAGGAAATTTAATTCAAAGCTACAACACTTCATAGGAGTTTCACATTAGTATGTTGTTGTACGAGGCCGTACAGTATCTGAAAACACAAGAAAACTTAGTAATTTCACCACAAACAAAGTAATAGTTTTCTTATTCACCAGAAAAATCTCCAAAAACCATGCCTCAAATATATTAGAGGATTTTAAACATGTCTCCATCAAAACCAATGGTCCCCAACTAAATTTTGAATGGGGTGACTATTCACCTTCAACTATCAATCAAAAATGACAAAGTTGCTAATGCAACTTTTACAAATTTTACATTATTGCTAACAACTTTGCAAAAAACTAACTCTAGACCCTAAATGAAACTTATTACATTAGCATTGGTCTAATAGACCTTATTTTCATCATGAAAAGACACAAAACAAAAACAAGACTCCACAATGCATCATCAAACCAAAATTTTCAAGGTACTCCTACACCACAATGACTTTGCTATGTTGTTTTTTCTTGGTGGTAAGCTTATTGATCTAGTTTCCTTCATGATACCTCTTCCATCCTTGATATAGATACTTGCTCTTGAAGTGCCTAGATTTCCTCTACAAGCTCCATCAAAATTCAATTTATAAAAGCCTTCCATTGGTGGTAACCATTTTACTAACTTTTTATCCACTTTTGCCTTGTAAGCTTGTTTCAAACTTCCTTTAAAAGGAAATGCAATGCCCTACCACCTCTCTTTAAAATGATATTATCCCATGATGAAAATAGAGAGCCAACATTTTTGTAGTCTTGCACCCACAAACTTACTACTCTAATGACTGATTTTTTAATGATTGCATGAATTGAATGGGTAGGAGCAAAAGTTCTCCTAAAATTAATTTGTTTCTTTCCCACCAGATGGCCCATAATAATAATGCTAGGATGACTCACCAAATGCATGCAAAAAATGAAGACTTGTACAACATAGGCCATAATGAGAAAATATCCCATACTGAGTTTGGTAATGGCACAAAAAAAATCCAAATTTTCCAAAACAAAAAGCCAACAAGAATGTGCAAAGGGGCATTGCAAAAACAAATGATCAATGTATTCCAAAGTTTGATTACATAGGAAATAGTTGAAAGGTTCAGAAATCCCTAGTTTACCTAGCCGAGCACTTGTAAGAACTCTTTTTTCAACACTAACCATGCAAAGGTGCCCGCTTTTGGCAAGACCGCACTATTCCAACAAAATGAAAATTCCCTCTAAGACTGAATTAAGTCATCCCTATTAAGGATTTCCTTGTACACCTACTTGATTGAATAACATCCATCTTTAGATGGAGCCCAAATTATACGATCAACTTTCCTTGATAAGAATACTACTCTATTATCTAGAATCTAAAACAAAAGATTCTTTTGTTCATTAGATATTTGAGTGGTTGAAAAATGCTTCCAACACATTCTTTTTGATGGAGCTTCAACTAAGCTAACATAATAAATTAATCTAGTCCCCCCACAGCTAAGACAAAATTGGGATAGCTAACTACAAGTCTTCACAATATTTCAAAGGTGGATGCCCATTCCATGAATCATCCAAAAATTTAACTTCATCCCCCTTATTAACTTCCCAAGATATATATGATGTAACCACCTTCCTACATGAAGTCATGAAATTCCACATGGCGGACCCTTTAGGAGGGTTAGAAATAGTGAAAATTATTGTCGGGACTTGACTATCTAGATATTTAGCCCTCATCAATGCGCACCATTTAGAGTGTTGTTTAGTATACATTTGCCAGATAAGTTTCCCCCCAAAGGCCAAATTACATTTAGATATGTCATGTAGGTCCACTTCACCTTTGAGTTTTCCATTTACCATACTATCCAGAGAAATTAGCAGAATCTTATTTACATCATTCATATTTCCCTTCCAGAGAAAACTTCTTATAATTTTCTGAATTTTCTCTATCACTGATTTAGGAGCCTATAAGATTGAAATAAAATAACTAGGGATTGTTGAAGGAACTATTTTTATAAGCAGGATACACCTGTAAAGACCTAACCAACAAGCTTTCCAAGCACAAACTCTTTGTTTAATTTTTTCAATGACTTTAGACTAGTATGTTGGCTTATTAGCTCCCATAAAAAAGGGAATACCTAGGTATTTACAAGGCATTTCTACCTCCTGAAATCCCAATAGTCTAACATTTCTCCTTTTGATGGATGCTTTGGAATTAAAGACGTAAATTTTTTATTTCTAGGAGTTTGTTTTTTGACCCGATACCAATGAATACTTGTCCAAAATCCCTTTTGTTTGTTTAGCTTCAAAAATGGATGCTTTCCCATACAATAAGGTATCATCTGCAAAGAGGTTATGAGTTACTGACACATCCGTATGGGGGATAAGGATACCTCTCCATAGACATTGGTAATGTTTCTTTCTTTATTGTTCTACTTAAAGCCTCCACCATGACTATAAAAAGAAAAGGCGAGAGGGGGTCCCCATTTTCTTACTCCTTGTGTTGCTCTAAAAAATCATGAAGGAGAACTATTTATTATGACAAAAAAGTGTGCACCTAATAAACATGAGAGTATCCATTTACACCATTTTGTAGAGAATCCAAACTTATCTAGTACTTTCAGTAGGAAGTTCTAGTCAACCCTATCATAAGCCTTCATCATAACAAGCTTGATAATGAAGGATGAAAAATGATTTTTCTTGATAGAATGAAGCACTTCATGCACCACCAATGCTCCTTCTACAGTTTCCCTCCCTGGGAAAAAACCACCTTGCTCTAGACAAATGATTTTGGGAATTAAATGCTGCAATCTCAAATATATTGCCTTTGTAAAAATTTTGTAAACAATATTACATAGAGAGATAGGTCTAAAATCTGCAAAGGTTTTGGGCTACTTTATCTTTGGAAAAACAACTATATTTGTAGCATTGAAATTCTTAAGCATAGAACCAAATCTGTGTGATTCCTCTAATTCCATTAACAAATCAAAACCCAAAACATCCCAACATTTCTGAAAAAATAAGGCTGTAAATCCATCTGGGGCAGGGGCTTTATCTAGAGATAGTGAAAAAACTACCTTTTGAAGCTTTGATAATGTAAAAGGTTTCATCAATGCATCATTTTCACTTTGAGAAATAAGACATGGCACTGCAGATAGCAACTCTTGCTCATCTTGACTCCCTTGGACTGCAGTAGACTTAGGCGAATCAAAAAGATTCATAAAGAACCTTACTCCTTCCTCTTGAATTTCCTTTGCATTATGAATTTGGCTACCTAAATCTGCATTTTGAATTGATAAAATTTTCTTAGTAGCCCTTTTTTGTTGAGCTAATGCATGAAAAAATTTGGTGTTTCGATCCCCTTCCTTCAACCATAACTCCCTTGACTTTTACTGCCAATATATTTCCTCTCTCTTTCCCAATTCTTCCCATAAG
Organism: Sequoia sempervirens; assembly: GCA_007258455.2. Classification (NCBI taxonomy): domain Eukaryota; kingdom Viridiplantae; phylum Streptophyta; class Pinopsida; order Cupressales; family Cupressaceae; genus Sequoia; species Sequoia sempervirens. The sequence continues at coordinate 162,675,619 of VDFB02049217.1, read as the reverse complement.
TTTTGAAACTCTTTTTGTTTCTCATATGTAGCAACATCGAGACCATTTTGTATAATGTGTTCATTAATTTCAGCTAGTTGTGTTGTGACTTCTTCCTTTTGCACAAAGATGTTTTTGAAAGTTTGCATATTCCACTCCTTGATTTTCCCTTTAACATATTGCAGTTTTTTTAAAAACTGAAACATCTTGGTACCTTTCTAGATAGGTGTGTTCACCCACCATTCTCTTAGCAAAGGAAAGAATAATGGGTGATAGAACCACATTGTTTCCAATTTAAAGGAAGGCCTATGCTCTAAAGTTCCATTTGTATTTTTTATAAAAAGCATTATAGTAAAATGGTCAAAACTTACAAACGACAGAATTTGAGAGGATAACTGATGTGAAAAGAGGCTCCAATTCTGAGTAACTAAAAAACTATCCAAGTGCACAACAATTTGCAAGAAATATATCCTCCTATTTTTCCATGTGAATCTCCCTTTTTCTAGTAAAATATCTCTTAGATCATTACCAGAGATGAAGCTCCCAAAATCATCCATTTTTTGGAGGCAGGAAAATACCTCCTTGCTTTTCGTTGAGGGATACAATGGCATCGAACTCTCCTGCTACCACCATCTTCTCATTTCCCAACCCTTGTATTATAGTGGTCAAACTATCCCATAGCCTCTTCTTATCTTGAGTTGTTGTTGGGCCATAAACATTCAAGAGCTTGAACTACAAATCAAAACTTTGAACACTCAACAGTTGCCAATTGTTGCCAACCTTCATGATATCCATCAAAACTATTTTTTAATTCCACAATGAGATTAAACCCCCTAAATCCCATTGGTCCAGTACAAAGGATTCTTTCCATTTACCCCATTTTAGAACCAAAGCTTCATAGAGATCCTTTGATAGTTTAATCTCTTGTAGTAAAAAGATATCTACCCCACTACTGTCAATCTAGCGCTTGATCTCGGCATGCTTGTCAGGGGAATTAATGCCCTTGGCATTCCATGAGATGATCTTAATTTTACTCAAGGAGAGAAACATGCTCTCCTCGGTCTCTTATTAATTGAAAAATTCCCATCTAGGGTATCATGCAACCCTGCCTCTATTTCTTCTTTTAATTTTTCTACCTTAGACTTTCGACCTCTCTTCCCTAGAGTTTTTTTAATAGGCGATTGGGAAACTTGTGTTTGAGCTAGTGACAATTTTTGAGAAAAATAAAAAATCTCCCACCATTTTTTTATTTATTGCTGCCTTGTCCCCTTCACTTAGATCATTGAGATAGAGATCTTGTAGAGGCAACATTTCAGTGTATGTCTTATCTTCGTCATATAGGATTTCATCAGCTATTTCATCAATAAGTTCTGAGCCTATGGATTCAATCAATTTTTGTGCAAGATCTTCCAACCTTTAAGAAGATATCTGAGACACTTGTTGTTTGGATGCATGGGCCTTTTTCTTATCTGAAATTTCATGAATTTGAATAATCTGAATAGAATGAGCCATAGTAGTAGGTGAAAAAAGTAATCATGAATTTCTCAAAGAACTAGCACATGGATTGTCTCCCATCCGATTGAAAATGATTTGAATTTTTACATTATTGCACACCAATTCATGAATCATTTGTTCAAATAAATACATGGATAAAGACATTGTGTTTGCATTACCAATTAGATCCCCTACCTTGTTCCCAAATTACTCTACTTAGGAGAAGTAGTTACAACCTTATTTTGTGGAAGGGGTTCAGAGGCTTTGAGTCGATCCTCTGAAAGATTTTTTTTTGTTTGGAAACCACTCGTGTCAATTGACCTTGGTCTTCCCTTTTGAACAAGTCAAGATCATTTCCATTCTTACCTCTTTCCACTATTGAAGATGATTTGTGGTTTGGTTGATCATGAAAATCCATTTTGTGTTGATCAAGGGTAGATTCAATGAAAAACTCTTCTGCTTTATCCTTTCTTAAGCCAACATTGTGGGGACACCCTACTATCATGTGCTCAAAAGAGTGACATACCATACAATATTTTTGATGATTTTCTATTCTAATCTCCTATTCCCATATGCCAAATTTGGAATTTATATGGATTTGATTAGGAAAAGGTTTGGATGAGTCCAACAAAATGCAAACCCTAACTGGTAAAGATGGATTTGCAAAAAAAATCTTATCATGCTTAAGAAAGATTCCTATTTTTTTTGCCATATTCTCTATTAGGTTAAGTTCCCTATATTCCAATGGTAGAGACTGGAACTGAACCCATGCTAGAACAAATTTAGCGATAAAAACAGATGGTTTAAAGTTTGAGGTCCAAGGACATGCACAAACCAAAACCTTCATAAATCGATGATTTGACCTTGTAAATGGCATCTCTTTGTTCTTTTGTGCGAAACAAGACAATAAAAATTCCCTCCTTCTTGTCCAAATAAAAAACTTTTGAAACCCCTTCCCATTAATCAAAAAGCAAGTCTTTCATCATTTCTAAATCAAGAACAAGATCCCAGAACTTACAGATTATAGCTCAATGATGGAGATCTTGGACTTGATTTTGAAGCAAATCCTTTGAAAAATTAATGCTAACCATAGTGTTTGCTTCTAATTTGCATTGCTCTGTTAGGGCCTTCTCTTTTGTTGGACATTGTTCTTTTAGGGTTTGATTCTCTAATGGATTGCATGAAGAATCATCTTTCTGCTTCCACTACAAAACTGATTGCACCTTAGATTTTTCTTTCTTCTTCTTCTTATTATTTTTCCTAGGATGATGTACCTTTTACCCTACTTTGTCCTTTCCCTCTTGTCTTTCCATTTTTTGGTTTTGGTTTTGAGGCTAACAACCTTGCTCATCTCCATTTCCTTTCTCCTTTTTCTCTACAGCCTGTATATGTTGACTTTGTAACCCAACCCACTTGTTTTCTTTGATCTGTGGATTGAAGGGAGACCTCTCAGGGATATTTGTATGACATGCATGCAAATTATTATGTTGTATTGAACTATTTGGCTAAGGGATCTGCTATCGAGAATCTTGTGGAGACTTAGTGGACCGAAGATTGGCCTTAGAATCTTGGTAGAATTAGTTGAGAAAACCCGAAGTCTTCTCTGATTGCCTACCCTGTAAACCCCACGTCGTGCCTTTTGAATTCCTATTTGCATCAATTTGATTCCTTTGAGGGGGTCTGTCATCTTCCCAAATGTAAAAAATTGGCTGCTTGTCTTTGTTAAGAACCCGATGAACATAAAATGGCCTCTAGTTTGATCTCAAAAACCTATGTTTTATTACATGTGATTTGTTTGCATGTTGACCTCAATGGCCACTATTGGGGCCCCAATGTCGAGGAGCCTATCTAGTGAGACCAAATCTTACCTATTACTACAGATCCCTATCATTTTCTACAAAATAGTCGTTGGAATGCCATTGACGTTGTTGATGAGCCATTAAATTTTATCGTCTACTTTATCCTAAATTCTTGTTATCACAGTAATATTTTGTATTAAGATAAAGTTTATTATATTCAATAAGTCAATTATATTAACACAACATTTTATGTCAAACCTATGAAATATACAATATAATTCCTAGTATGTTGAGGAAGTTATACTATATATTTATTTCCTAAGCACAACATTTAATTTCTTGTTTTATAAATTTCAATTTTTTTACTACTATACACAAGTCTAGAATCTCAATTCCTAGGAAGAAATTTCCATACATATAGTATGATAGCCATGCCAAGAAGATATTTCTATAGGTTTAAATATATATATGAAATAGTACCATGAACCAAAAGACCATTTGATATTAGATAAGTATATCAGCTAAGTTGCATACAAACCTTAGATATACCAAGCTTAGAGGGAATTTATGACACTCAATATTTTTGGTGTTATTGCTAGGGATGGTGTCAAGCTCAATAACTTGTAGGTTTTTAATTACTTTTTACTACTTTTCTTCAATTAATTTTTTTTCTTATAGATTAGTACTAGTAACCACCAATAAAATTATTAAATCATTCACTTACATTGTGCATGAGGAAGGATATTTAGCTTCAGTATATTACATGCAGTAGAGAAGAAATACCTTAGGAAGATTCATTTTTAATGAAAGTGAAAATATAGTAACAACTAACCAAGGAGAGTGATTTTTAGCAATATAAGATATTGTAGATAAATAAATTACAACCCAAACAAATAGGTATAATAGTAAAATTTTCACCTTAGAAGAAAAAATTTCACTAGTCTCTCCACAAGTTGCTACTATCCAGTGGTCAAATTTATTCCACTATCAATAGTTTCCTATAGTCCATAACTACACCACCTAATTCCCTAAAGTATCCCTTGGATAACCTTCTACAAGAAAGACTCCAAGATATTTTTTAGTATAAACCATAATGGTTGAAGTGGGAATAGATGACAATATTGAACCCTCTACCTCTTAGTTCCCTATTTATTATCAAGTAAGACATACCACCATGAAAAAATTCCACCCTCTCTCTTACCAAACTTTTATGATTTGATTATAGAGGACCCAAACACATTAATATTCAAATTTTATGTCATTTATCAAAGTTGTGAATATTCCATGGATATACATATATTGAATCTTTTCCTAGCAACCCTCAAGGATGCAGCCTTGAGGTCGTTTATGGGATTAGGAAGAGATGCAATAATAGATTGGAGGATTGTTAATGATAACATTTTTAAAAAATATTAAGAATATTGTGTATCTAGGGACATGAGGGGAGATGATATATTCAAAATAATATATAAAGAGAATAAATATTTAAAGGAATTCATGGAATGGTTCCTATTCTATTTACAAAACTTAGCAAAATAGGATGTCTCGTGACTCCCTCAAAATAATAAAGGGAGTTAATGAAGAGTGTATGGATGATCTAGATTTGATTAGTGTTATAAATTTTTCTCAAGTGTAATTCAATTATGTCTATTATATTTGTAGAATCCATTCAAAATCTACTATGAAGAAAACAAACAGTCACATCCTCAAAGATCTATCCTCTACAAAGACTGATGTGATATTTTTTAGAATGAAGCTTAGTAATACTCTCAAGGAAATGAAATAGAAAAATATAAAACACATAGAAAATAAAGTTGACACACTACATCCAAAGAAGAAATAAGAAAAAGTAGAGGTAGCATTAACCAAATACTACCCTCATCATCAATGAAATAAAGTCGATTGTCAATTCAATTTGGTGGCTAACATAGTAGATGATGGGAATGAGACACACAAATTCAAGGTGGTGGAAAATTAAGTTGGAAAATTATTTTATATGGCACAATATAAACCATGACCACCATGATTAGGTATACCTTATGATCCTTTACCAAATAGCACATTTTTTCTAGTTCATTTTCAAATCTTACTTACTAATCTACTACACCATGGAACCAAATGCCTCCTCAAGCTTGGAAAAAATAAATACCACCCAATTGCAAATGTGTTTCTCTAAAAATATTTATTTCTACATTTTATGTAAGGGTTTCAGGTCCTTTTAAAACTTTTTTTACCTTAATAAAAAACAAGGAGGACGAAAAAGAACCATACTAGTCACAAGTCAATAATATTTAGTGGAAACTACCACTTAATGTATGGTATGGAAACTACCACTTAATGTATGGTAGAAAAAATAGAGAGGGAACTAATCATGATCCAATCCTAATGCTAGCTTTTAGTAGTAGCCACAACCTTTTCCTCAACATCTAGACATTATTCCAAACAATGGTATTCCTACACCAACTAAAGATACTCATTTACAAGCTCAAATTGCAGCTCAACCCAACAATTATTTTTTTGAACTAGCATACACTAACAAGGTACTTCAATACCTAACCTATACGATTAAGGTAAGTGATGTATAGGTTAACTTAGGTAAGGTCCTCTTAGTACACTTGCTCTAATAATTATGGAACATCAAATGGACAATATAACCATGGACACTAACCCCTAGGAAAAAAGTAAAACACCAAAGCCTAAGTTAGGCCCATCATAGATGGAAACCATGAACCATAATCCCCCTTTTCTAGAAACGCTGACCACGGATAAGTAGGAATTCAAACCTAAGTTTGAATTCCTATGAAAATTTTAAAAAATTGTGTCCAAATTCCCCTCTTTCGAGTGGCTAATGATATTCCAATTTACATTGGGTGTTAGAAAATTATTTTTTTATGAAACTGGGGTAGAAACATAAGGACCCACAAGTCCATGTCATTCGAAAATTGCAAATATTATGCTTGAAAATATTCTTATCCCTAAATATGCATTTCCTGGTATTATAAAGTTGTATATATTCACATTAATAAAATTAGTATGCATAACTTGTATTGATCTAGGTGTATCCATTAACATTTTGATCTTATCCTACTCATATGGTAATAAAATTAGTAGACTATTAATTTGTTAAAATATAATGATTCATTGAGGATTTGGTCATTACACTTGGTTCTTGTAAATACCCTACCAAATTTATGGTCTTGTAGCCAAAAGGAAACCTAGGTGGATACCCTTTAATCCTAGGAAGACCATTATTTAGCAACAATCGATGCATTAAGGGTATGTGCAGGATCATGATGGGCCAAAAAGTGGCAATATGATGGGTATGTGGCTGATGACTATTTTTTTACCCAAAATTGATGAAATGAAAAGGGTTTTTAAAGGAGATTATCAAATTTCCATTGATATAAATTATGCTTTACTTTGAATTTAATAAGTAATTATTATTCATTTTCTATTCAAATTATGACTAAAGTCCTGATTGATAGGCTAATTGAAAAACATCTATAGCTTTCAAACGATATCACATTTTTCTAATCCAAAACATGTGTCACATTATATGCTTCGCATACTATAGGATTAAAAAAATAAAAATTGAATTTCATGAAGTTTTGACCAAGTTAAGGTGGTCAGACATACGAGTTTTTATATTTTTTAAAAAGTTGTAATAAAAAAATCATAATTAATTATTTACTTGGAAAAAATTACAAAAAATATGCATCACATTGGGGCATGAGTCCTCTACTTATATCTAAAATCTTATAAAAAATAATTATCATTTTATTGTGGTTAGGGTGGTCAGACAAACACCTACTTATTTTTTCCCTGAAATTTAAATACCACTGCATTGAAATTTCAAATTTTCACCAAATAGATTTTTTTTTTAAAACAAACCTAGTAGTTTAGAAACTACATTCAATTTGCTACAGATTATGTTCTTACATATTTTTGAAATCATTTAGATAACTTATTCAAATTTTTACGTCAGGTTTCCTAACTCTGATTTTTCTGATTTTTTTGCCACTTAAGGGCCTATTTTTCCATGATGATCCTGCATATACCCTTAATTGGTTGTAGGTTAGGAAAAAACTATTATTTCTAATAGGAATATGAATAATAAACTAGTTTTTTATCCACTCACACAACCCTTCAATGACAAAGAACAATTGGTGTGGAAAGATCCTTAAGATAGTGAACAATACACAATTCAAACATTAATGACAATATTAATAATTTGTGTTATAGAACCCCAAGGATATTTCAATTTTAAATATTATACAAAATAATTGCATATCAGAACCACAATTAGATAACCATTTGAATGTGTGTCTTGTACACTAATTATTTTTTTCTTGTAGTAGAGGCATCAAGATATAAATAAGATATTCATATATTTCATTAGCTTTTTCCTCACACCATATTCTTAAAAAATCATGTACTTGAACATTGCTTCAATAACAATATTATCAAATCATATCTAAATATCTCGTATTAGGAAAAATCAGATTAATAGTTAGGTTTTTGTAAACTATAGGAATTAGGTAACCCCCCTATAAATTGTAGTGTGCCTAGTAATTTTTTTTCATATGACTAGTGATGTTGGCATGACACAGCATCCAATACCATGGGGATGGAGGGGAGACTAGACTTTGTGACCTCTTACCTACAATAGGAAGCTTTAGCTAATTGAGCTAGGCCCCCCATACCACTTTAATAGTTAAACCTATAATAATAAAATGAATTTATTATCATGATACAACACCATCAAACAAAATTTCCATGTGATTATCATGACATGAAAGGTCTCAACCCAAACCTTTTCTCACATCATATATACATTAGAAATGATTGTAAACTTATGTGATAGCCACAAAGGATGAGGAAACTTCTAGTCTAGGATGTAAGAAATGAACTATGAAAACTCTTGAATGTAGGGTTCATCTACCTTATATGTAATAGTCAATGGGTTTCCCATCTAGTGGTAATGCCAAAAAAGGAGGTAAGTTGCATGTTTGAGTTTGTTACAAATATCTTAATTTTGCAACAAGGAAATATCAATTTCCCCCCTTTCATCAACCATGTTTTGGATTATTTAGAAAAAAAAGAGTATTTATCCTTTTTGGATGGTTTCAATGGTTATAACTAGATTAAGATCGCTTCTAAAGACCAAGACAAAATACCATTCACTTATCCTTGGGTCACATATGCTTATGTATCCCTTATATTTGGACTATGTAATGGTCTTCCCATTTTCTATAGGTGTGCGTCGAGTATCATTCTTAAAATCACCCATAATTGTTTAGAAGTCTACATGGATGACTTCATAGCTTATGGAAATACTTATGATGAAGCCTTAACCCATCTAGAAAATGTTTTAGCAAATATTCCTGGACCATAACATGTCCCTAATTAATTGAAAATATTACATGATTATAAAGGGATGGCTAGTTTTAGGACATTACATCTCTCAAGTGGGCATTCAAGTGAACCCTACTAAGATTGAGATCATTACAAATATACTCATATTATATAAACCAAAATATTTCAGAATTTTTCTTAGTCATCCAGGTTATTATCATAGATTTATAAATTAATTTAGTAAAATAAAAGACCCTATTTTTTCCTACTTGCTAAATGCTCTATGTTTTTCTATATAATTGTATGTCAAGAAACTTTTCAATCCTTCAAAATTTCATTGACCACAAATCCTATTTTAAGAGGACCAAATTGAACAACACCTTTTCATATTCATACAAATGCATTTGATTTTACTATAGGAGCTAATCTTGGCCAAAAATATGGATTTTTAGAAAATTCCATACACTTTATTAATATGTATCTACAAGCATCAAATATGAACTACATTGTGACCAAAAACGAAATCCTTCTTTTAATTTATCCAATGAAAAATATTTTTCTATTATATAAATACGTACATTTTTTATTTATATCTATCATGTAGCCATAAAATACATATTGAAAAAAACATAGTGAGTGGTATACAAGCAAAATGGTTTCTATTTGTTGCAAGTATGAACAAGTTTGGTAGTGTTGTCATTGATGTCAACATAGTTTAGAATATTGTAGATTGTGCATATATAGTTGAGATGTTGTTGAGATATTGTGAGTACATGGAGTTATCCTTATGATGTTGCAGATGTGCTCAAATGATGGGTTACCAAGTGCTTTTGAGAGAATTAATAGAGAGTGAGTTCAGAGTCATGTATGTGTTTAGAATGTGCTCCGGTATGTGCTCCATGTTTCTTCTGTGTTGATCCTATGCTTGTGTGGATACGAAGGGTTGTTGTTGGGGATTTTTTGGTGACATCTCTTGATTTGTAGCTTATGGTTTGATGGAGTGTGAAAGTTGTGTTCACCGGTGTGTGAACTAGTTTTGGCAGAGTTGCTTGTCTGTGGACTGGGAGAAATGTTTTTTCTCCGCAGTCCTCCGCTGATTTGTTTAAGGTCTTGTGGATTTGGAATATGTCTTGTATTAATGTTATATAGGTTTTGGATAATATTTTTGTGGTTTGGTGCTCCATAAGTTGAGTTTTAGAGTTGTTGTGTGTGTTTACATAGTCCAAATGGATTGTCTAAAGGTGTTCTGTGTTCGAAGGTTTTTGCACTTGCTACAGATGTATCTGAAGGTATCTAGGATGTTTTCTCATGCATGATGAATCATGTTACGTCATCTACATGTTAACTTCTTGTTGGGAAGTGTGTACTTCAATGATCATTTGTGTTTTCATTAGGTTTGGCCAACTTGGTGTTTACACTTCATATGAAGAATTAAAAATTTAATTAAGGAAGCATTTGGTTGATCTGAGACATTTCTTTTGGTCTTGGTTAAGTGTTTAATTGGTCCACTCTCATTCCTTTCCACCACAAGAATGTTGAGTTGCTGACCCAATTTGAATTTATGAAATGAAGCGTATGTGGCCGACCTTGGAGAAAGTTTCTAAGGTTGAAGATGGTATAAATGCAAGTTGAGATGTGAAGAATTAAATCATACAAAGTAACGAAGTAAGCCACAAGTGAAGAGAAAAGTTGTGCGAAAGTAAGTTGAGGTATTAGTACTTTATTGTGTTAGAGTCCTAAAAGTAGTGAGCTAAAGGTTTCTACAATATTCTAATCAAGGTTGTGGATGTGTGTAAATTATTGTGGTGGATCTTTCCATTATCTGTTGTATCTGTAGGCAGTAAGCCTCCTTGTTGTACAGTGAGTCCTTTCTATAGGTAGTAAGCCTTTCTATTCAAGAAGTGAGCCCTTGGAAGTGAGACTCATGTATTCAATTTTGCTATTACTTTATATTGTGAGTTAATCCTCACTGTGGTTTGTCCCTTATTGGGTTTTCTACACAAAATTTTGTGTTCATTGTGTTGATTTTTCTTTTTGTTATCTGCATTTCATGTTCATACTTAATAATAGAATAGTGTGGTTGTGAAGTTGATAAGTAGTTGAATTTTTGTGTTTGAATATGGTGACAACTAATTCACCCCCCCTCTCAGTTGTCTTGTGCCTTTTAACAATTGGTATTAGTTTCTTTGGTGAAGAGCTTAACCGCTTAAGGTAGATCTGATGGCACATAAGTTGGTGATCCATATGTTTGATGGATCTGATTATAGTGACTAGAAAATACAAATGAGAGGTTATATTATCTCTCTTGGTTACAAGACCTAGAAGGATGTTGAGATGAAGTATATTGCACCAAAAAGTGGTCCTACTACTGCAAATGAGGTTTCTACTTATGAGGAGAATAAAAAAGTGAAGTGTGCTATTTATAATGCTTTATCCAAGACTGAGCGAACTAAAGTTATTTCTTTGGGTATCGCTTATGAAGTTTGGAAGAAGCTGGAAGATATTTATGAAGGAAATGATATAGTAAAATTGACAAAGAAGCTGACGACAAAGCATAGATATGAGAATTTGAAAATGGAAGAAGGTGAAGATACTGTAAGCTATTTCCAGAGGGTTGATCTAGCAACAAATGAAGTTAGGAATCAAGGGGGCACTCTGATTGATGAAGATAAAATAGAAAAGATTCTAATGACCTTACTGGAGTGTTACAGTGATAAGGTTTCAGTTATTGAGGAAAGGTATGATCCTAAGAAATATACTAAAGAACAACTATTTGGCACTTTGACTACATTTGAGAAGAGAAAGTCTGGAAAGAAAGAGGAAAAGAAAAAAAACAACATTTAAAGCAATAAAGACTGAAGATGATTTGGAAAGTGATAGTTAAGATGAGTTGGAAGTGAACTTTACAAGGAAGTTGAAGAAAGGTACTCGTAAGTATAAAAGTGTGTTTCCCTTTAAATGTTTTAGTTGTGGTAATATTGGTCATTATGCCTCAAGATGTCTGAATAGAGCTATACATAAGAAGAACAAAGATTGTAAAGATAGAAAGGATAAGAAATTTAAAAAGTTGTATTATGTTAGAGAAGAAGTTGGAATCTATGATGATGAATCTGATAATGAGGGTGATGATAGTGAATGCTTGTTCTTAGCTTTGGAGAATAAATTTGTCTGCTAACTCTAGAAAATGTGTAAGAAAAAGTGATTTAGTGAACAAGAAGGATGAGATGGAAGGTACTTTGGTCACTACCTTTCATGCTATATAGGATGAAGAATATTGGGTGATTGACAGTGGATGTTCTAATCACATGATTGAAGATAAAAGTAAGTTCACTATACTTGAAAAGTATGATGGCGATTTGGTCATGTTTGATGATGATTCTGGAGCAAAGATTGTTGGGAAAGGTACAATTAGTTTTATGGAATACACAATACTGATGATGTATATTATGTAAAGGTCCTAAGGCATAACCTTTTGAGTGTTGACAGATGTGCAGCAAAGGTTTCAAACTTGTGTTTTAGGATAATACATGTCAGATTAGAAAAAGGATCCGGAGTTATGGTTGCTATAGGAAGGAGAACTCATGGAAACATCTATCAGCTTAAGGGCACTCAAGTTAATGAAAGTTAATGAAAGTTGGCTGTGGCATTGGAGAATGGGAAATGTAAACTTTGATAATATGGTCAAGATTAGTTCAAGAGATGTTGTCTGAGGCCTACCTAAAATCATAAAGCCTGCTAATACTATTTGCAAAAGTTGTCAGTTAGGGAAATATACAAGATGCAGTTTCAAAGGAAAAGAGCAATCTACTACCAGAATGATGGAATTAATTCATAAAAATCTATGTGGTCCTACTAGAATAGGAAGCATAAATGGTGACAGGGATTTCATGCTCCTTATTGATGATTATTCTTGAATGACATGGGTTGCTTTTCTTAGAGAGAAGAACCAGGCTCTGGATAGGCTTAAAGTGTTCAAAGCAAGAGCAGAAATGAAGTGAACCTAAGAATCAAATGTTTGAAATCTGATAGAGGTGGAGAATTCACTTCTAGTGATTTTAATGCATTTTGTGAAGAGCATGGCATAAAGAGACACTTTTCTGCTCCTAGAACCCCTCAACAAAATGGAGTGGTTGAGAGAAAGAACCGGACTGTACAGTAAGTTGCACAAACCATGATGAAAGAAGCAAATGTACCTGATGTGTACTAGAGAGAGGCAATACACACTATTGTTTATGTTCTTAATAGAGTTTAGATAAGAGGCAACAACACAAAGACTCCTTATGAGTTATGGATTGGTAAAGCTCCTACTATGAAGTAATTTAAGGTGTTTGGAAGCAAATGTTACATTAAAAGAGATGATGAGAATCTTGGGAAATTTGATGCTAGATGTGATGAAGGGATTTTCCTTGGATACTCAACTACCAACAAAGCATATAGATGCTTTAATAAAAGATTGAGGAAGATTGTTGAGAGTGATCATGTGAAGGTTGATGAGGATATGCACAAACCTATTGAGATAAGTGAAGTTGAACTAGATGATCCTATTTGTGCACCAACACCTGAAGAGAATAAGGAAGAGGAAGAACATACTAAAGAAGAAGAAAATGAACTAGAACTTGTTCCTAAGACTCCTAAGTATGTCCAGAAGAATCATTCAAAGGAACAGATAATTGGAGATAAGAGTGAAGGTGTGAAGACAAGAAGTAAAGTACCTATTGAGGTAGATTTGTGTTTACTTTATAAAATAGAACCTATGTCTATGTGTGAAGCATGTGAAGATGAGAGTTGGGTTAGAGCTATGAAAGAAGAGTTGCAGCAAATAGAGAAGAATCAGACAAGGGAACTGGTTCCTAGACTTGTGAACAAAAATGTAATTGGTTCAAAATGGGTTTTCAAGAATAAGTTGAATGAAAATGGTGAAGTTATAAGAAACAAAGCAATAATTGTATGCAAGGGATACTCACAAGTTAAAGGCATAGAATTTGAAGAGACATTTTCCATGGTGGCAAGAATGGAAGCTATTAGGATGTTTCTGCTATTTTCTTCCCACAAGGATTTCAAAGTATATCATATGGATGTCAAGTCTGCATTCCTGAATAGTGAACTGGAAGAAGAAGTATACATGGAATAACCTGAAGGATTTCGGTTATTAGACAAATTGGATATGGTTTGTAAGTTGAAAAAGGCATTGTATGGACTGAAACAAGCTCCTAGAGCATGGTACACAAGATTGGATAGATACCTAACACAACAAGGATTTAAAAAAGGATCTACTAACAACAATATTTACTTCAAAGTGCAAGGTAAAACAATGTTGATAGTGGTAGTATATGTTGATGATATAATCTTTGGAGGAAATGAAGATACGTGTAAGAGATTTGCAGAGGAAATGCAAAAAGAATTTGAAATTTCCATGATTGGTGAGTTGAATTTCTTTCTTGGTCTTCAATCAAAATATGTGAAAGAGTTGTTAAAGAATTTTGGAATGGATGACTCCAAACTGGTTCGCACTCCTATGGTGACCGAATGTAAGCTAAGTAAAAATAATGAATCTTCTAAAGTTGATCAGGAAAATACAAATCTATGATTGGTGGACTAATGTATCTTACTGCTACCAAACTGGATATCATGCATGTAGTTTGTTTAGTTTCCAGATTTCAAGTAGAACCTAAAGAATCACATGTTACAGTTGTAAAGAGGATATTTAGATATCTTAGAGGTACACCAAATTATGGCTTATGGTATCCTAAGGATACTGATTTCACTTTAAGTGTTTATACTGATGCAGATTGGGCTAGTTGTGTGGATGGCTGGAAGAATACCAGTGGAGTTGCTTTCTTTATTGGTGGAAGATTGGTTTTATGGTTAAGTAAGAAACAAGACTCAATTTCTTTATCCACTACAAAAGCATAGTATATTGCTGCATCATCTTGCTACATGCAAGTTTTGTGGATGAAGAAAACACTGAAAGATTTGGAGTGATATGTGATGAGCCTATTTTTATCTTCTATGACAAACAAGTGCTATAAAAATTTCAAAGAATCTGGTAAGGCATTCAAGAACAAAACATATATCTATCAAATATCATTTCCTGAGAGAGAAGGTATTGGAAAATAAAGTCAGGCTGGAGTATGTGTCTACAAAGGAACAAATTGCGGATATATTTACTAAGGCTCTTCCGAAGGATACTTTTGAGTATCTTAGGGAGAGGTTGGGGGTCATTGGCCCTCCAAACTAGGTGCACATGGAGGTGCATCAGTCAAGTGGGTCCATATATTCTTCATTTATCTAGACCAATGAATGGGTCTGCTCCATAGGGGGAGTAGAAAGTTTTCATTGTTGCATTACGAGTTGGGTGCACTCCTAAGGGGGAGTGATCAGAGTTTTTGATCTTCTCCATTGATGTCAAAGGGGGAGATAGAGTCATGTAAAAAATAGGAGAAGAGGAGGTGAAGGTCTTTTCCCAGAATATTGAGAATGTAGCAATGTTGTGTGGGTTGTCTAATTTGAAAATAAAGGAGAGTGTTGTCTTTGATGGTTTTTCACATGATGTGTTTCCATCAATGACAAAGAGGGAGATTGTTGCAAGTATGAGTAATTTTGGTGGTGGTGTCATTAATGTTTTCATTGATGTCAACATAGTTCAGAATGTTGTAGATTGTGCATGTATAGTTGAGATGTTGTGAGTACATGGAGCTATCCTTATGATGTTGCAAATGTACTGAAATGATGGGTTACCAAGTGCTTTTGAGAAAATTAATAAAGAGTGAAGTCAAAGTCATGTATGTGTTCAAAATGTGCTATGGTATGTGCTCCACGTTTCTTCTATGTTGATCCTATGCTTTTGTAGATCTAAAGGGTTGTTGTTGGGGATCTGTTGGTGACATCTCCTGATTTGTAGCTTCTAGTTTGATGGAGTGTGAAAGTTGTGTTCACCGGTGTGTGAATTGGTTTGGTAGAGTTGCTTGTCAGTGGACTGGGAGAAATGTTTCTGCTTTGCATTCCTCTACTGATTTGTTTAAGGTCTTGTGGATCTGGAATATTTCTTGTATTAATGTTCTCTAGGTTTTGGCAGAGATTTTCATGGTTAAGTGCTTTGGAAGTTGAGTTTTAGAGTTGTGTGTGTTTGCACAGTCCGGATAGACTATTTAAAGGTGTTCTATGTTTGAAGGTTGTTACACTTATTGTGGTTATATATGAAGGTATCTTGAATGTGTTCTCGTGCATAATGAAGCGTGTTATGTTGTCCACATGTTATCTTCTTGCTGGGAACTGTGTACTTCAATGATCATTTGTGTTTTCATTAGGTTTGGACGACTTGGTGTTTACACTTCATATGAAGAATTAAAAATTTATTTAAGGAAGCATGTGGTTGATCTAAGATGTTTCTTTTGGTCTTGGTTAAGTGTTTAATTGGTCCAAACTCATTCCTTTTCACCACGGGAATCTTGAGTTTCTGATCCAATTCGAATTTATGAAATGAAGCGTATGTGGCTAACCTTGGAGAAAGTTTCTAAGGTTGAAGATGGTATAAATGCAAGTCAAGATGTGAAGAATTAAATCATAAAAAGTAATGAAGTAAGCCACAAGTGAAGAGAAGAGTTGTGCAAAAGTAAGTTGAGGCAATAGTACTTTATTGTGTTAGATTCCTGAAAGCAGTGAGTTGAAGGTTTCTGCAATCTTCTAATCAAGGTTGCAGATGTGTGTAAATTGTTGTGGTAGATCTTTCTGCTATCTTTTGTATCTGTAGGTAGTGAGCCTCCCTGTTGGATAGTGAGTCCTTTCTATAGGAAATTATCCTTTGTATTCAGGTAATGAACCCTTGGAAGTGAGCCTCTTGTATTCGGTTTTGCTATTACTTTATATTGAGTTAATCCTCACCGTGGTTTTTCCCTTATTAGGTTTTCCACGTAAAATCTGATGTTCATTGCATTTGTTTTTCTTTTTGTTATCTACATTTCATGTTCATATTTAATAATAGAATAGTGTGGTTGTGAAGTTGATAAGTGGTTGAAGTTTTGTGTTTGAATTTGGTGACAACTAATTCACCCCCCTCTCAGTTGTCCTATGCCTTTTAACACTATTATGATAGGATTTTGACATAACTGTAATGGATAAACCTAGAAAATTCAATGTGAGAATATTTTATTTCTATACCTACCCTTGATATAGATGGTTCATTTTTTTATGACTCATTTCTTAGTGACCATTTATTTTATCTAACTATACATATTGCATCATATTTAGACATTGCTAACTATTTGATTGTAGTTAATGCACCTAAATATTTTTCATCTAGAGAAAAATATAATTTAGTGAAGAAGAGCCTTCCAAGTACTCATGGATCTCTAACTACATATTCTATTTTGGCCCTAACAATGTCATGTGCTAGTGTATTAGGGAAGACGATTTCCTTGATATCCTTTAGGCCTATCAAGATGAACCTTGTAGAAGGAATTTTGTAGCCAAACATATATCATTTAAGGTGTTGACCACATATATTACTAGCCAACATTACACAAATATGTAATCCTATACAAATGCAAGTATCACCATTATCATTTAATATAATTGTAGATCTTTGGAGACAAGTCCCTCCCTTTATTGTTTGGGGCTTATGGAAGGAGCAGAATAATAGGATCTTTAGGGAGACTGCAAGAATCAACACAAATTTTTCCATGGCAATTAGGTATCAAATTTAGGAGAATATATATGCGAGGGTCTATGGATCCTAAAAACACATGCCTCTTAAAAAGAGCTTAGGATCAAAGAGATATGGGGGCTAAAATAAGATTTTAAAAACCCAATTGGATCAGGGTGATCCCACAATTGTGGTTTACAATTTTTGGCCAAACTGGACACTAAAATTATTATTTTTAACTAAATATTCACATTCGAGCACCTATAGCGGCTAAACCATGAGGAATTTGAAGATGATGCAAACTAGACTCTCGTCACATTTTTTCTGTAGATTCTAAAAATATTTTTTCAAAATTTTTGGAATCAGATTGTACTTATTTTTCCATCTCCCACGTAAACTAGCTTTTTTCAGAAAATAGCATTTTTAAAAAGTGACACACACCGTATAACACATAACTTTTTCTCCATGAAGGATAAAATTCTAATTATTTCGAATTTAGATTTGTAACTTTGATATCTAGTGCTTCCACTTGGTTAGATAGTTTTTTATTGAATATTTTTTCCTTAATCAAGTTTCAAAGTTAAACCAATTACAATTCAAACATAGTGCAACCGTATAACGCGTAAATTTTTTTGTATATATCGAAATTCAATTTTTTTTTTTGTTGGATCAAGGACTTCAATATCTGGTGCACTCATATTTTTCAAAAAAAAAATTGATAATCTTTTATTTTTGCACATGTGCAGAACAAAGACCTTCATTTTCGATGAAAAACCTATGTTTAATAAAACTAAAAAAAAAAATACATAATAAAACCAAAACATATTAAAATTATATTTGTTGGATAGCTCGTTCTGAGGAATACTTGATTCTAGTTGGGTTTGTGAAGATTCCTCCATTTTCATCCCCAACCCAAGCTCCGAAGTGCCAAAATTTAGGTTTTTTTTGTGTCTCAGAGGGGGGATGAGGGATAAGGGGGGTTCATACGAACCCCTAGGGGTTCAAGCGAACCTCCAAGGGTTTGGTTGAACTAGGGTTTGATCGAACCCTAGTTCGAGTGAACCCATTCAAAGGGGTTCACTTGAACCCCTTTGCTATGCATTTGTTTTGTTTTTTTTGGCAGTCAAAATTCAAAGGGGTTCGGTCGAACCCCTTATGGGTTCAATCAAACTAGTAGGTTCGTACAAACCCCCAAAATAACTTTTTCTACTTTGGGGTCATTTTTTGTGAGTTTTCCTTCCTCACTTGAATTGTAAACCACTATTGTGGCTTCACCCCTCAAGTATTTAAATAGTAAAAACACTATTTGGACTCCTCCTAGGGTGGACTAGGTCAAATGCAATTTTGATGCATGCTCCAAGGGGAATCTAGGCCTTGTAGGAGCTGGGGGAATTATTAGAAACCATCATGGTAATCTTATAGAAGGATATGGAAAAAATTTAGGTGTCTGTTCCAATAATGTGGCTAAAGCTATGGTGGTTCGGGTTGGTTGAAAGTGCTTGAAGGAGTTGGGATTCACCAAAATTATCATTGAAGGAGATTCAAAGCTTATCATTGATAATTTGAAGGGGGAAGCTACTACTCCTTGTGAGATACATGGTGTTTTGTAGGATAAAA
This sequence comes from Sequoia sempervirens, assembly GCA_007258455.2. Lineage (NCBI taxonomy): Eukaryota > Viridiplantae > Streptophyta > Pinopsida > Cupressales > Cupressaceae > Sequoia > Sequoia sempervirens. Next base: position 162,656,734 of record VDFB02049217.1, on the reverse strand, counting down.
AACATATATTCTTAAGTCTGCTAATTAATAAATACAACATATGTATGGAGAAGGGAATTCAACTGTTGATGTAGTAGCTAATGAGGCTCTCAAGTATCTAGAATGGACACATTAGGAGTTTTCAGTGTTGCCACATAATATAAAATAAATAGTCACTAAGAAAAAATATAAGGTTTCATTTAAATATGTGTCAAAAGACTAGAGGTCATTTAAGGAGTATTAGACCTTTAATCAAGAATGATATGCTAATGTATAAAGGTATTCAAATGAGAGGAGGGTGAGTTGGAATGTACAGTGCAATGATGGGAGAAAATGAAATATAAAGGGGGTGGAAATTGGCCAAGGATAGCTAAAAGTGGCATTTTACTTAATGGTGATATATTTATTAAAGTGTTTATTATCAAAGGCCTTTTGATAATCATGATAACCTCTAATTATTTCATATAAGAAATGCATTGCATGCTTTTCATTCCCTATGTGCATTACATCCTCTTCAGTTATTATTTCAAGGACGGTTTGGGGGATTATGATTTCATTCACAACAAAGTTGCTACAGATAATAATGATCTAAATTCCTTCTAGAGTGTTCCCTATTTTATTTCTCGTTGGTTGATATTATATGGGACTGCTGGCGATAATATTTCCATTTTGAAATTGAAGTTTTTTAGTGATAAAGATTGCAAGCCAAGGGTTATTGAGTTGGAAAAGTTTATGAACAAAGGTTTATAGAGAAAGATTGTAGTTTGTAACCACTATTCCATAGAAATGGGGGGTCCCAAAAAGATAATTGAACTTGTTAACTATGGCAACCTACAAAAGAATGGTGAACTTCAAGGGAGATTTTTGTTAGAAATGGCTTGGCTCCTTTTTTCCAAGGAATGCATGGTTATGGCACCTTGACTTCTAAGTTCATAAATTCCTAGTGGGATGGTCATGTGTTGATTGGCTCTATCAAGTTTGAGGTTACTTAGATGATCTGGAAAGCCACTTGTTTGGCTAATGATGGTATAGAAATTGTTAAAAAAAGTAATGGTGAATACCAAAGCTTCATGAACAAGTTTTTGGAGAAAGGGGAGAAATTGAAAAGGTTTCAAAATGGGCATGATCGCCTCAAGCTCCCTCCTCTATATGCCTTGGTAAATATGTATGTTATGGACTACTTTATGTTGGAAGGTAGATACATGACAGTCCATGGTTACCATTTTCCTCTCCTCAACTACATTAGGCATAATGAGAAAAAAAATATATCATGTTTTATGTTTTCTCTTCCTTTCAACAAAATATTGAAAGAGGAGCTTCGCCCCCTCTGCCCTAAGGGCTTATGCTGGCTCTGTACAAATTTCTCTGTCTAAAAACTTGCATGGAAACCCTAGGGCTCTCGACTTTGCTAACCCTCCCAACAATGTTAATGTGAATATGGATAAAGTCTCTACTAAAGTGAAAACCCCTTCTGACCAAAAGTCTCACAATTCTAGTGTTTGCATTGATCTAATTGAGAGTAATTCTCCTTCTCCTTCTAAAGACCCTTCTAAAAATATGGGATTCATTATGCAATAGGTATAGGTTGAAACTTGGGTTAATATATGAATTTTGATTGGGTTAGTTATCTTTATGATCATATGTCTGTACATCTAGGAAAAAAATAATTTTTTTGTAGTCCCAGTAATTACTAGATCAGGAAGCAATATGGTGAAAATTCAGAGTTGTGTTCCACTTTTATAAAGGAAATAGATAACTATAATCTAAGTTATTAACTTAAATCTCTAGAAAGTGACATATATGATTTGAATCTTGGAATGATGTAAACCAATGAAATATAGATTTTTTAGTGTATTTTATGTTTGTATTTTTTTCTAAATTAAAAAGTTATTTGAATATATTTTATGTAAAATTGAAATTATAATTTAGTTACTAGTGGTGAAAAATGAAGTTAAGTGGGACACATCTTTTTACATAGTAAATTTCATTTTCTCCTTCAATTTTCTTTTGTGCTAATAATTTGAAACTTTAGTGCATGGGTTATTTTTTTTCCATTTTGATAATATTTTTTCTAAATAAATATTAAAATATGTGTGTACTTTAAGTGTAACAATTTTGGTAGGACACAAGTTTTACCTTAACTATTTATCCAAAAATAACTTTTCAACATAAAATCTTTGCTATAGGGCATTATTATTTTCTAGATTTTTAATTAAATTTCTAGTATTGTTTCTTAAAAAGACAATTAACCTTATATTTTGGTGTTCATGACCTACTTTTCGTAAAAATAAAAAAGAAAGTATAGGTACTGATTAAAATATTATTAATTGACATTTGTAAAAACAACACTTATAGACCTACAAAATGGTTTTTTTAGAGTTTTTAAATTGTTAATTACATAAATAGAAGTTGCAAAAACAATAACTTTTTTTCAAATATTTTTATATTTTGGTAAGTTGGCTCCAATGTGATCCTACAAATGTATCTAATAGATACTTCTAGTTGAAGAAGTTATGGCTTGGATTTAATTTAGCTAGAATTAATCTAACCAAAACATATATTTAAAAAAACTTGACTTTCAATTGGAAATGTTTGGATTTTTTTTTGCTAATAAGTTGGCCTAAAGTGGGACACCACTTTGAAATTTTACCCAACATGTTATTACTCTTTCTTAAATTGAGGTTGGCTATCAAGGGGCTGGTTTCAAGACTTCTGGATAAACTGTGTGCATTTTTTACATCAACGTTTCGGATCATACTCCATGATCCATCATCAGGATGAATGGCAGAAATGGCAGAAAGAGAGAATTCAAAACGTTGATGATGGATCATGGAGTATGATCCGAAACGTTGATGTAAAAAATGCACACAGTTTATCCAGAAGTCTTGAAACCAACTATTATGGACTGTGAAAACAAAATGCTATTATCAAGGGGCTATTAATACCACCATTGAGGCTCTTTGGATTTAGAATATCCTTATTAAATTTGGTATTAATTTTTAAAGTCCATCAATCATCTTCTTTGACAGACAAAATTCTATTAAAATTTTGGACCTAGTTCATCATCAATGAATCAAACACATTGAGATGATCTATATTCACTACATTAGGGAGCTATTACAAGGGTGAGTTACTAGTTTGTAGTATTGTCCTACTGAAAATTAGGTTGTAGACATCTTCAACAAATCCTTCATTAAGAATAATTTGCATCATTGGTTAGCTCTCTTTAGATTTTAGGATATTATTCCTTTGGGGGTCACTTAGACCTTCTTTCTCCATCCTCTTAGGGGTTTTTAGTACAAGTTTTCTCCTTATCGTCCTTTTGGTGGGATCATTTTTTCCATGGGTAACTAATATGGCTTCTCATTTTATAGTATTTATTTATCCATCTCTACATACCCACCTAAGATTTAACTATGGTATTTTTTGGTGTATTATTTTATTTTCTACATTTTTTTAATTTATTTCATTATATACACCTAGGATAGGATACTATATAGACCTAGGATAGGATATGCTTATTGAGGTAGGTATTTACTTGAATAGTATGTACTTATATCATGTGACTTGTAATTTTTAAGTTTAGTGGCGATGTTGCACACACATGTGACTACATCTCCTTTGTCCCATGTTCATATTCTTGGTGGTGTATCCTATATATACCCATTTCATGTACTCTTATCTCATTGAAATCGTTGATTAGAATACAATTTATTCCACCATATTGGCTTGTGATTTCTTTTAGGCCTTATTGATCTTAGGTGGCTATCTCCATGGCCAAATCTTACACAAATGCTTCAACGTATCATTTGAATCACTCACTATATTCTGATAGGCTTGTCCATTTTTCATTATTAAATTTAATTTAAACACTAGTTTTATCTTTTTTTTTATGTTTTATATAATGCATGGACATTATGCATGTTATAATTCAAATTACAAAACTCATTTTCATTAGGCATAGATTTCTTGGAACCTAAAATTATATTGTTGGCTCCCAAATCCATGTTTTGCACATAAAAAAACACATTTGAACATCCTCCTTGTTAGGTTTATACATTTTAGAATTAAATTCCACAAAACCACGACAAAAACATTAATCTACTTCTTAGCTTTATCAAATATAAGTTTTTGCATAGTTTGAAAAAATTGAAGTATTTTTTTCTTTTAGTGATGCCTTCATATACCTCAAATACATTTGTATTACCTTTTTCGTATTTTGTATACATTTATCAATTTTTTTAAAAGTATAATATTTTTATATGCTTCATTCTCTACACATTTTTTTTATATTTTCAACTATTTTGTGGAAGTTAGGTGATGTGCATTCATAGTGATCAATTTTCATGATGCATCCATCTTAAAAAATTATTAAAAAACTAATAAAAAATTGTACTACATACTCTTAGCTATCTTTCCACCTATTGATTTTAAAAACTAAATAAATAAAAAATGAGGGGATACACACCAAATGTTATATTATAATTTAATGATAAAACATGACCATTATTATGTGCACTTATCATTTGACCCTCTTAATCTCAACCATTTTAAAAATTCTTTGTATTTTAGAAACTAGATTTAGATTTATCACATCTTCAAATATTGAGTGTCACGTCTTAAATTACATCAAAATTTAGGTTTTACTAATTATAGAAGATGGGTGGTCACTTTTGACCTCCTTTAAGCCCCACATTTATATGTACTTACACATGAAATTCATTGAATCGCTCTTTCATAATAACATATTGCATGACATGATCTATTGCACTACTAAATTACTCATATAGGATGGCATCTCACATTTGGCCATACACAATTACATACACATTTACCCTAGCTTGGAAGAAACATTGGGAAAAATTGTATACTCCTTATTTACATGATCCTTAACAATAAAATAATTCAACTCATATATAGGGCCCTATATTGATGTATACAAATTTTATAAAAAATAAATTGTAATGTTTACTTAGTTTTCAATAAAGTGTTATATTTTTATTGTATTTTATTAACATTTTCTTGTAACGTGTAGGTTTGAATTAAAATTTTAAAATAATCATAATTCTTGAGCATGGATAATTAACTCAAATATTGCATGGGTACTTTTGGTAATTATTTGTTAAATATTTTTAATTACTTTTTTTTGTTGGTAATAATAGAAATTTATATTTTTATATACTTGTAATATGTTTCTTTTTGCATATATATCACAATTAATAATCAGTCTTTTTATTGAAAGAAGGACATCAATACAAAGAGTGATGAAGATTTTTAAGATATTCATACATGGTTTGTTATTTTTCTCAATGTTTTGAATAGAAGACATTTCTTTGTAGTGTATGTTGATTATATATTTTATAACTAAATATTTAAACAAAACATAAAATATATTATATGTTTTAGAAAGCTAACAATGAAGGCTATGTCCCTATAAAATTTTAAATTTCAATGACTTCATGTGAGCCTAAAAAATGTGACATGAAATAATATATTTTGTCCACTAAATGTTGCTACATGTGGATTGGAGGGAAAGAGGGTGGCACAAAAGCACCACATAGACATGTTTACTATAAGGACCATTTGATTGAATCCCTTTATAACTATTTTAAAGTGACAAAACACTATCCATCTACCATACATATAGTTTTCTTAAAGTGGTTTGATTGAACCTCCTTAGATCAAAACCTTCTCAACCATGTGATGTCATGTAAAACCACATGTTTGTTGAGTGGGTTTTATTGAAGGGGATCCAATCACATTATTAAGATCAAACCTCCACATGAATTCTATAGATTTTGTTGCATGTTTTTCTATTTGACTCACTAGTGGAACACATCTGAATGCTTCTATCTTATTTTCAACACAACAATTGTCATATGCATTACAATTATTTGACTCACTAGTGGAACACATCTGAATGCTTCTATCTTATTTCCAACACAATAATTGTCATATGCATTACAATTCTATTGTAAAGATTATACACATGCATTGTGAAGGCCACAACCTTACCAAAAAAAAATTATGCATATACATTGTGGGGGCAAATCAGTTCCAACTCTGAAGTCTACCTATGCCATGATACCTTCTACATGGGAGCCACATCAGTTCCAACTCTGAAGTCAACATTTGCCATGATCCTTTCTACATGGAGACCACATCAGTTCCAACTCTGAAATCAACCAATGCCGTGATCCCTTCTACATCTCATGTCATTTGTATACTTTATGGAGACCACACCCATTTGATGGTTGACTCTATCTGATTGGCTGATACTTCCAGCATAACTGATTGAGTGGTGGTGGTGATGGGCACTGCTGCTTCTGTTATAGGTAATCCACCGAAAGTGAAGTCGGTATGAGCTACATAATTATATACCTGGGTGGAAGGCTTGCTGGGCCAGTGAGCTCTGTCAAGAGTAATTTCAGTCACATACAAGTGCATGCCAGTGAGCTTGAGTTGGCTGCACGATCATCTATTATAGGCCTTTCATCATTATTCTTCATCACCCCACCACCCTGACCAGTGAACAGGGACCAGTGATCACCCCCTTACATGGCTCCAGGCTGCTCTATTTATTGTTCTTAACCGCTTCTCTCTAAATGCAATTTTTTTTTGTCTGATTTGGCAAATTTCTAATCTGAGCCCACAGCTGATGCCCACCAACAGGAGGTCTGCGGATCATCCTTTCCAGCTATCAAGCAATGAAATCAATCAGAGCCTATGTTGTAAGTTTGTGTAGAGAAAGACACATGAAATCAGTTCAGGAGTTGTATTACTGTGAGTACCCATTCAAAAAAGTAGACTGGTATTAAATTTTTTGAATATTTAAAAAATTAATAAGTTATAATTGTGTTTAAATAATTGTGAAATGAATTAAATTTATTAATGCAAGTACAAAAGTTTTTTTTTTCTTAATATTCATTTCATTTTAGTTTCTGGCATAACATTTTATAATCTATTAATATATAGGTAAAAGATATGAGTCTGGATATGGGATTGAAGGCATCAGCAAATTCACTGTCAGCAATACAATTCATCACGGGAAAATTCACCGCCATGACACGGGAAAATTCACCGCCATGACAAATTCAATTCAAGGAAAATTCACCACCAGCAATTCACTGCCATTGAAAATTAATCACAAACTTTTAATGTGATGAATTTTCAGCGGTGTTGAATTGTTGGTGGTGAATTTTCCTTGAGGTGAACTTGTCATGGCGGTAAATTTACCCGCAGTGAATTGTTGACCATGAATTTTCCATCGGTGAATTGCTGACGATGAATTTTCCATGGGTGAAGTGTGTATATATATATAATTATAATTATAAATTGTGATTTAAATTTTGATGAAAATCTTAAACATTTATATCATAAATAATAAATCTTACATAAATGATGAAAGATATCAATAGAATGCATATAATTAACTATTTTACTATACTAAAGAATTATATTTAAATTAATATTATTTATATATTACATATAAATATTGTATCTTTATTTATAAGGTTTTTATAGTTTATTTGAATTTGAATTTACTTGGTCCTCTCCTTCATTGAGATAGATGATGATGAATTTTGACAAGGGGCAAGAGGTAGTCTTGAAAAATTAAGGGTGAGTTGATTACTTCCAAATGCTTCATAAAATTTTGTTGGTGTCGCTTCAAAGAAGTCAAAAGATTGTTTTAGAAATGAAGCAAAAACACAAGCATTCATTCTTGAACTTCAAGTTTGAAAATATATAGAGTTAGTTATGTGTAGATATAAGGAAATCTTATGCTCGATATTAATGTCATCCACAAACAAAGATTGATAAATTAAAAAATCAATAATATTTAATAAATATTTTATGGATTCATTTGTTGCATTCAATGTACAACATATCTTTAGGGAGATCAATATACAAACTGCTATCCTATCGAACTATGCTATCGATAAGAAGGTTGATAATATTATTAATAACTTGGCCAAAACATGGGTATCTTTCAATTCCACATTAAACTTGTGACAAAATCATCAAATGATTATCCTCTAATGTGTGGGATTCATGCAATCCAAGCCTAACACATAATCGATATGATAGTTTATATCTAAGATCACAATATTTGTGGGAATCTTGGTACTCCGACACAACCAAAGAAAAAGAACATCACACTTAAATAATGATAGCCCTCCCAAGCATGTGAAAACAATATTTTGACTCTTCAAGTACCACTTATTTATTGAACCATCATTTGAAAGCAAGCCAAGAATACAACCACTTTATTACATCTCATTTTAAACCCAACAACCCAACAAAATTTGTATAACTTTATGGAGCAATGGAGAACTTTATAAAATTGGTACAAAGAGAAGAAATATTAATTTTATTGGAGGAATTATAAACCCTATGTTTGAGGAAGATATTTAAGATAAAATTTTATATAATTATGTATCATGCAATCAAAGTGACCTTCAGTGAAGAATCTTTTGTGGTAGATCATAAGTACAAATTTAATACTAATGTGGCCTCCATACTCATTGGAGTTCCCTTAGATGTAGTAGAGCCAAAGGAAATGGTTACAAAATTACCATTCCCTTGGTCAACTCTCAATGGTATGTAGGTTTGCAGTAGATGTAGGTGTTGGAATTGGTAGTTCCAAGATTAGGGTTCCCCCCAAAGAATAGTGCCTAGTAAATCAATGATGGGGCCCTTATTGGTCCTTATATCTTCTTCATCATTCATGTTTATGCACTCCCCAAGACTATGAATAAGCATAGGTACGTACCAAGTATCAACTTCTTGAAATGCACCATAATTTTCTATAACAAAGGAGGATGAGGAAGATTGTGTCAATGTGATATGGAGTGGTAAGGGTTACTCCAATAGGGCCAATTTTTTCTAATATTGATCATGATAATTATTTTAATATATGTAATATTATCCTTTTTGATATCTTAGGAGGAATGTCTACTCCTCTTCCATAGATATAATTATTGCATGATAATATCCCTCCTATCAAGGAGCAACATTCATATAAAATTTTCATTACTTTATAATACAAAGGACACAGTGTAGTACCTCTCTCGTTTGCTTCTTGTTAATGTGAGATTGGTGTTTTAGCTTCACCTTTTCCTTATGATTGTTATGGTGATTATTTTATGGCTCTAATTGGTGTGTATGAACCACCGTGTTCAAGATGAGATTCCTCAACATGTCAATTGGTGGCCCATTTTGTGCGGTTACATGATTGGTTTAATTATTATGCTTCAATTTAGGGAAATACATTTTTTATATTATGATTAAATGTGATCCTAATTATTGATGTTTAGAAGGAATGATTTATTTAAGTATTTATACGATGGATGTACAAATGTCATTTTATGCTTATGCTATTGGACCTCGTTGGGATGATTATGATGTGCTTCAAACATTATATATACATTGAGCAAGTACACTTGACGTGCATTGAATGGTTGCAAGTACAAGGTTATTTCTCCACATGGCTACATAGATCTGAGTTATTACCTAGAAGTTGTTAATTCAAATATGTCACATTGGGCCCTTCCCTATCCATTCACTGGTCATACTTGAATTGAGTATGGTATGCGTTATAATTGACCCTATGTGAAACCATATCCAATTTAGGAGTTATCCTAGAATCCCTATGTTTCGTGAATGTTTTGATTTAATTAATGGTTTAAATTTCATATTTTTCCTGTAAATGAAATATTAGAAATTCAAATGATTCTTATATTTATTATTGAAATATTCTATGTGCTTTGGGAAAGGGGAAAATATAATGAAAGAAGAAATGAAATTAATCCATTGTTTAATTCAAATTTCAAAATTCCTCGGGTTGGGAATTGTGAGTTATGTGTGATTTAATTATCCTATTTGAATTTTGATTCTGTAAAATTAAGGGAATATGCTTATATGAATTCAAAATCATAAATTTAAATGATATATGTTATTCAGGAATGAACTTAAATGTGTAATTGGGATTTGGGAAAAATTGAGAATTAAAGGAATGCAAAAAAAAATTATATTCATTTTTAATTGAAAATTCAAAATGGGTCAAATGGAAAAAAGACTTGGCATTTTATTTTTTAATTTTTCTTTTGGATGATTTTGCTCTCAAAAACCCTTTGCTTGCCCAAAATTTGAAAATTTGATTGGGAATGCAATTTTGAATGGACTTGGATGGAATTTGAAGCAACAAGATAGGAATTGGAAGGGATGTATGTGGATGGGAGTTTTCATATGCATTCATTTGGTGTGTTTGAGGTATTCTTCATTTTAAATTTGGCCATAATTCAAATTAAATTTTCAAATTCTTCTCCCTTTCTCATTTTCTTTCTTTTCAAAAGGTTGAATTAGAATTAGGGGAGTGTAAAAACTCCCAATGCTTTTCATTTGAGCAAAACCCATGCTCTTTATTTTATTGTATGAAATTTTGAGAATTTTCCATAATATGGGGTTATAATGCCCATTTTTTTGGGAAATATGGGGAAAGTGAATTTTATATGAAAAGTGTGTTGTTGGGTGTATTTAGAGCAAAAAGATATTCTTAGATTTTTTAATTTTGAAAAAATAAATTTTGAAGAAAATTTTAATGGAGGATTTGGGAATTTTATGGTTTTTTCTCTTTAATTAATTTTAGAAATTTTGAAATTGGAAATGAGTTATGATGAATTTTAATGCAGGGAAATAAGTCTCCTTATTCTTTTTTGATATAGAACCAGGAGTTAAATTGAGAAATTGAAATTTGAATTTTAAAATTTTGAGCATTCTTTAATGGTGAAATTGGAAAATAAATGGTTTTCCTTTGTAAAATTGTTTAGAAATTTTGGATTTCTGAGTGATTTTGGATGAATTTTAATGTGAAATAAAAGTCTCCTTAATTGTTATTGATTTAGAATATTATGAGACCATATTCTTTTATTTCAAAAACTGAATTTTATGCATTGCTTTTTGTGCCACATTCGTTGGAGAATGTGATCACTAGGACAGAAACAACAATAAACTACTGAAAAAACTACTAAAAAATGCTTATAAATGACTGAACTTGGTCATGTGACCATTAATACTTTATTACCAGCCATATATAACACGACTAGATTGATGGCTAAACCATTTTTAGTCATTTATTGGTTGTTTTATTTGATCGATTTGGTAGTATATTTAGTTGTTGATTTAGTCATTTTTTCACTGATATATTTAGTCGTTGATTTAGTCATTGATTGTTGTAATTGAGTCACTTATTTAGTCATTTTTTATTCACTGAATATTCAACTGGTCACTTATTTAGTTTTTGATTTAGTCATTGATTGTTGTAATTTAGTCACTTATTTAGTCATTTTTTTATTCACTGATATATTTAGTCATTGACTGTTGTTAACCGGTCACTTATTTAGTCATTTTTATTCACTGTTCACTCATTTATGTCAATTGGTAGTATATTTAGTCAATTTAATTGATTGATATTTGATGATTTAAGCATAAAACATAGAAATATGCATCAATCATCAATTACACACAATAAGACAACCATTGAGAAGGAAAAATTGGTGAACTTTATTAATAAAAGAAAGGTGTTCTAATTACAACTTAGAAATAGAGTATTACAATTGTTATTTTTAGTCACAAGACTAAAAATTTGAGTTACAATATTGCACAAAAATGACTGCAAGAAAGAAACCTCTCCAAAAAACTTTTGCAATGATGGAAACACACGCTTGAAGCCCTTCAATGCAAACATATGCCCCTTTCACCTCTTAAAACTTCTACAATGTGGGAAATCTTCTTGGAGCAAGTTGTAACATGTAGAATCTAAGAAGGAGAGTGTTGATTGTGTCCCATATATGAAGCTCTCTCCTTTAATGCAGTCAACAATAACCTAGCTAGAATCTTTCCTCCTTATATATGCAATGTGCCATCTAATGTGAGCAACAAGGTGTTTCCTTTTCAACCATGAATGAAGTTGTACCTCAATACAACCAATAAAATTACTATTAGTCTCATTTCAGAAAGAATAAAAGTGCATTGCATATTGCAAGTTTACAAAAGTCCAAACACAACATAAAGATAAATCAATTAAAAAATTGTAGCAACAACTACCTTAAACAAAGTGTTCAACATTGGCCTAAAATATGCATATTGAACCCTTGATTTTAGAACCTTGTTCAAAGTTTAAGAAAGGTGATATGCTCAGATTATAGAATGAAGTTGGCATTATAGAATGAAGGCTATCAACACTAACTAGATTGGAACAACATTATCAACAAAAAATTCTTGGAAACCAAGCCCAAGAATGCCATTAGACTTAATTAGACAACAAAAATGTCAACCCTGGTTCATGTGTTGTCTGAGTAAATACCTACACCATGGAAGAATCCATTTATACATAAATTCCAAATTAAGTTGATGAGAAAAGATCTTTGATATCCAACTGGGAAGCCTTAACATTCAAAAAATACTAACCTGATGTTTCACAACAAGATTCCCAAATGTGACATCATCTTTACTTAAGAAATTGGATATTGATCCACTGCCATATTGAATCTCACAAGATTCTCCTTCACAAACAAAAATTGGTATATTAATTTTTTAGCAACTTCCTTAATATCCCCATGTAAGCAGACTAAACTGAGGTTGAGGGTTTGAAGTAGAGTACCATCTTCTTGGTATTTGTTTGACTTTGATGAATTGTATCTTGAATGAAAATAGCAAGCTAGCTGCACTCCAAAATCATTGTTAATTATTATTACAAAAATAACCACAAAATCCTCTTTAATTAAAATAATCCTTCTAGATATTTTAGTTAATTTGTAAGAGAGCTAATTTCACTATCCAAACAACCATCAATCTATTTACTGTATATAATTTCCCAGAATTCAAAATTTGAATGTAATGAAATTAACCATAATTACCAAAGATTTGACACCAAAATGTAGTACAAAATGAATTGTTTGATAGAATACCTCAAAGAGATGTCATCTCATGGAATGAAATGATATGATTGTAGAATGTGCACAAAATGGATTTTGCAAGGAAGCTCTCAAAATCTTTGAATTAATGAAGCACTCTGCAACACCGACATTGTAAGCTTTTCTTGTGTTCTAGATGCATGCAGTCATGCTGGTTTAGTGGATGAGGGTTGCACATACTTCACACATTAGTAACCCTTATTTCATTACATATATAGTTGATCATTAGGTGTGCATGGTCCTTCGTGCCTGTGTTGGCTATCTTAAGGATAGCCTAAACATTATTACTGAGATGCCAGTTAAACCTTTGGTTCTTGTGAATCATATATGAATATAGGATGATTATCCCAGCAACACTACTTTTTTAGTTGGATCCTAAAAATGATGCAACTTATGTTCTTATCTAAAACATTTGTGTAGAAGCGGGTAGGTGTGGTGAAGTTCAAATAGTAAGGAGATTGATGAAAGATAAAGGAATTAAAAAGATGCCTACATGTAGTTGGATTGAAGGGCATAAAATGGTAGATGATTTTTTGTGTAGGAGACATATCACATCCACAAACATGTAAGATATATGCAAAATTGGATAAATTAGCTTGGAAAATGAAGGTAGCAGGGTATTTCCAGATTCAAGACTTTTCCTTAATGCTATGGAATAGAAGAAAAAACAATCATTTATCTGCCACCATAGTGAAAAGTTAGCAATTGCATTTGGTTTGTTAAACATGGCCCCTCGTACAACTATTAGAGTTGTTAATAACCTTCAAGTATGTTCTTATTTTCACACTACATCTAAATTCATCTCCAAGATTGTTGCAAGAGAAATTATTCTGAGAGATTGAACCATTTCCATCATTTTAAATAGGGACAATGTTCTTGTGGAGAATATTGGTGATGCTAAATGAAACAATATAATAGGCTTACACTATAATAATGTGTACTACATCAGATATCCAATAATAATGAAGGGACATCCATCAAAGCATAACAATAGGTATTTTTGTCATATGTTGTAGTTACAAGTGCCTTGCTAGACATACATGAAAATATGGAAGCAATATACACAAGGCAAGTGAACTGTTTCAAAAAAATACCTCAAAGAAATGTGATATTTCATTTTATAGTTTAACTGCGATATCACACTATTTTGACATGATCCTTATAGTGATGCATGATGTTATTGTCACACCACACAATTATTGCTTGACTTTCACAGTAATGTAGGATGTTACTACTACACAACACCATGTCTTCTTAGCTCTTGTAGGGATGTGGGAGAAGTATTTTATTTACCATCATGCCACACATTTATTGCTCAACCTTCGTGGTAATGTGGGATGCTACCTCTACACTACACCGTGTCTTTTTGGATCTTGCGGTATGGTGGTATTATGAAACTTGTCACAATAGTCTTATGAAACTTGTCACGACCATCTACTACCTTGACACAATAGTCTTATGAAACTTGTCAATATTTATGGGAACCTTTTAAATTACATTTAGATCTATAAGGAAACTATCCTATAGGGATGATAGTCCCAAGAAACATAGAAATGGTTACAGCAATAAATAGTTAACTAGAAACCATGAATTTTCAATGCATAATGGAGAATATATAGAGAGTTAAATAAGTGAGAAAACATCCTTGGAGAATTTTCTTCAAAAGTGTGACAATCTAAGAATTCATAGTAGAAAATAATATACCCTCAAAGACCTAACGACCATAATAGACCTAGTGATAGCTTTCAAAGTCATAAGAATAAATTCATAAGAGAATAGACACAAGAGAATGAAAAGACACTGAGATGGAAGGGAAATTGGTAGGGTTGAAGAATCAGACTTGTAGTGAGAAGGTAGGGAGAAAAAATTAATTTGCAGTCAAGAGCATCATGGCAGTTTCTCAAGTGACTATATTTGGGCAAGGAGAGAACTTAGTGACAACATTACCATAAAAACAATAAGGATACTCAAAACACTACTGAAACCTAGGGCCTTTTTCATCACCTTGTAGAGATCTCAAACATGCATGAAAATATTTCACAGGAGGGCATGAGACTAAAATCATCTCTATTTTTTATGATCACAAAAAGTAACAAAAATTTAAATTTTCAAGTGATGAAAATAAGTACATGGAAAGTATATTATGTTGAATTTATTTAAAAAAAAAAACTTAACCATTAACTATCTAATACAATCTAACAAAATACAAATATACAATGAAATATTATTATTAACAAAATGATAATTTTAACGGTTATCTTAAGGTAGAAATTTTTTTTTGTGCAAGTGAAAAATAACACCGTTAGATTATTCTAAACAAATGACATTTTCATTTACATCATTTCCAAGCAACAATTTTTTAGATCTATTGAGTTGTACAAAAATCAAATCAAATCTGCAATGATCTCAAAGATTTGAGGGTTTAAAATTATGATATTTTTAGATCTATTATTGGGTGTATCCTGCATCTCACTATAAAAAAGACTGAATCTTTTTCTCCAATAGGGTAAACACATAGATCATTATGATAGATTTTTTTGATCGTAAATCTTATTTTTCATAGATTACAAGATCCATAAGAAAGTTGTTTTATTTTGTAGAGTTATCTCCCTTGTGAGACTCCTACAACTCTGTTAAAGTGGAGGAATGAGGAGCTGACAAGCCTGATAGGTGATGGAATAGGGAAGAGAGAAGAGTGGGACATAGTGTATGATTACGATTTGTACAATGATCTGGGAAACCTAGAAAAAGGTGGAATGGGGAAGAGAAAAGAGTGGGACAGGGTAGCATGGAGGTCTTAATGAGCCATTTGCATAATTAGGAATTCCAAACAACAACCGCGTAGTGTTGTAGTGGTTGTGCAAAAGTTTTTTTGAAGGATTTGGTGATCCAAAGTGGAACTTGCAACTACAATTTTTGATAAAAATCAACTTGGTGATCATTGTTAGAGAGTTGCAAACTATGAATTGTACTCTATCTTATAGGACCGAGAAAGGAAGAACACTATCAAATAGTAATTGAATTATAACAAACAGTCCAAAAAAAATGAAAGTTATTGTCAAATGGTGACAAATATTTTTCCTCTAAGTAATTTACACATGGTGATTGAGAACATAGTGAGTAAGAAGTAAAAGAGAAATGGATCATAACACTGCAAAATGGTCATGATTTATGCAATGAACTTCACTGTTCTTTTGATCACAAAGGAGATTGAGATAATAACCAACATACTGATGTGCACAAAGAATGTTCATGGAGTGCAAACTTCCTTACAAAGCAATTACCACAAAAAATTTTGAGGTGAATTGCACCTACTATTTTATGCTGATATGGATATGTTATAACTTGTAGTTAATTGTTGTAGCATAACAGATAGGCTAAATAGTTGTTCATATACCATTGTTTCAAATTATGAATTGCTATACCTTATTCTAGGAGAAAATCACAGAGAGATTCTATACATAAGACACCATTGTTTGAAATTCAAAATTGTTAGCTCTTTCACAATTGTTTGCTTCATTTATTTGATCTAAGACAACCTATTGTATAGAAGATGCTCTCAAAATCATAGTAAAATCCTTTATTCTAGGATGATTGTTCAGAATCTTCCCATCATAACAATGAAGAAAAGCATTAATCATTAACTTGAACTTTGCAAGAGTTTCATCAAATTCTACTTTTCCAATCTCTTTCATTTTGAATTTTATTCCCAATTTCATCCATGAAGAACTTCCTCATCCTATAGATCCTGTTGTTATCCATAACTTTACTAGGTGTTGAGGATAGCTTTGAGTTTTTACCCAAGCAACAATTGAAAAAATTCAGCCTTACCAGATTTTTTCAATTGCTGCTTGGGTAAAAACTCGAAGCTATCCTCGACACTTGGTAAAGTTATGGATAACAATAGGATCTACAAGATGAGGAAGTTCTTCATGGATGAAATTGGGAAAAAAATTTAGAATGAAAGAAGTGGAAAAGTAGAATTTAATGAAACTCTTACAAATTTCAGGTTAATGACTGATGCTTTTTTTCATTGTTATGATGGGAAGATCCTAAACAATCATCCTAGAATAAAGGATTTTATTGTGATTTTGAGAGAATATTCTATACAATGGGCTTTCTTAGATCAAATAAATGAAGCAAACAATTGTGAAAGAGCTAAAAATTTTGAATTTCAAACAATGGTGTCTTATGTATAGACTCCGCCTATGAATTGTTCCTAGAATAATGTATAGCAATTTAGAATTTTAAAAAATGATATATGAACAGTTATTTAGTTAATCTGTTATGCTACAAAAATTCACTATATGTTAGAACTTATCCATATTAGCATAAAATACTAATTGCAATTTACCTCAAACTCTGTTGTACCTAAGTATGATAGTACCTGAGCTTCTGGTGTTTCTATATGGAACCTATAGTGGAAAAGTGTAGTCTCCATTTGAAGGAACCATCTTCGGAGCTCTTCCCTAAAATGAGGGTTGAAAACATTAGAAGAAAAGAAATACCTTAATTCTAAAGTAACAATTTGTATTGAGCCAAATGTCAGAAAGTATAATTAAAAAGACAAATCCTTACAATTGGACCTCAAATTGGACCAAGAAAAATTATGATTTTATCTTTAGAATGTAGGAACTTTCTTTGTTCTAGAGCGGCACGACCTCAAATTGGATCTCAAATTGGACCAGCAGATTTATGACTTTATCTTTAGAATGTATAAACTTTCTCTATTGGATTTAAAGATGTTAGGTTGGATGTCAAATTGGACCAGCAAATTTATGATTTTATCTTTAGAATGTATGAACTTCCTTTGTGAGATATTCAAAAATTCCTATCCTTAGGTTTTCCTTTTGAGCAAAAACACTTGGAAGTGTTTCAGACCAGCTCAAGGTACTCTCCAACTTGGTTGTCACTGATAGCAATCCAATTTTTCCTGAACTATCCATACCCGAATGTTGCATCACAATCTATTCTTCCTACACATAAAAATGCCACATATTAACCCCTTCTAAATAAAACTCAAAATCATCATAAAGCCATAATTAATAAATCATTTCAGTTTCAAAAAGAATCTAATGTCATTTACTATTAAAAAAAAAGTTGTATAAATCACAAAAATCCATGAAGCCATCCATCCAAAGAGAAAATAAGCAGTGTAAGGATTTGAGCAGTAAAAATCCAAAGGGTTATGTTGTAATGGTAATGGAATCACCATAAGAGCACAACCGAGGGAAAAATTCTTGTGACTATAATTATGTGATCCATAACTCTATTGGTCATGTGGCATAATTGTGCTATAAAAAAAGCAGGATGCATTCATGTGTGACCCAAGTTTAATGTAGCTATGTTGTGATAGAAATGGAGGTACTCATATGAGCACAAAACTGCCATCACAATTAGGTATCAATCATCATTAGGTGCATTCAAGTTGACTCAAGTTTAACAGGTTACTATGTAATGATAGCATGATCCAAGAGCGATTACCTCTTTCTACAATAAAGAGCCTATAACTATGGTTGATATGTAGATTGGTTATGTTATATCAATTATGTAGTGCATTCAAGCACAATCCATGTTTAATGGGCTATTCTAGAGCGCGTTCAAGATTTTATAAACCTTATGAATGTTACTTAAAAGTGTACAACTTAAACTACAAACCAAGTTTGTTACATTCTTGAATGCAATCTTGGGTTACCACAAACTATAATAATGCGATATGCTAATAACCATTATGGAAAGTATTAAAGAAAGACCCATGCTATATAGGATACATTTCCTTGATTAGGCTTATATACCTTAATGATCAAACAAAAGCTTCCCACACAATCTAGGATACAATCCAAGATCATACCACAACCCTATCAAGACAACTAATTTTTTGACCCAAGATTTAAGGTTTTTTTTTAATAATAATAGAAGCATTGGTAAGAGCATGAATAGGGTACAAACCCCAGGCCTCTGTAGAAACATAAACCATAACTCTAGCAGATTAGTGAGGTTGCAATACCAGAAAGATTGAGGCATTGTAGCCAATAAAAAAATATTGCAATCTAAATATTGTCGCCAATAACAAGCACACTATGTAGCTCAGTGCCATTTGTAAATGCAATCTATGGTAAGAAGAATGGCAGTCACTTTAGGTGTGATAGTAAAAAAGAGGCTAAGCAGTGACAAGATAATAGAGCTCAAACCTTTCATAGTAAAGTGGAGATTTTAACAGAGTTTCCTTACCCCCTTGTTGAGCTTAAGGGTTTTTCAAATGTTATTGATAGTGTTAGACAAGGAAAATGTAATCAAGGAATGACTGTCCAAATGAAGTAATAGTGGTAATCATAGGTTCGATGTTTCTTCTTAGCCATTGTATAATGGAGGTAGTGGATTGCATGTTTGAGAAGTGTTTTGAGACTCATCAAAGATGGGAGAATAGTGAATAATACCTTGTGGACTATGAAGTAGTGACAATCAGGTTGAAGGATCTTAAGACTCACAATACCATGAAACAATGAGTTCCTTGTAGTAAGTAAGTAGGAAGTCTATAGGGAATAGTTTGATTTAATAGAAGGATGCTCATGAAAGGAATCTTCAAGTGACAGTGAGTGAGTTGTTTGAGATTGTAACTGAGGGTGCAATATCTAGTCTTAAAGGTAATTAGCAAAGCAATAAATGTGCAAGAAAATAAAATCATACACAACAAACAATTCACAATGTTATCTTGCATAATGCCTTGACTTTGAAGACAAAAATCTCATTGTATCTTGATGAAAGTAGTGACCTTAATGGTCAATCACTGGAAACCATGATTTTAAAACTTGTTATTGTGCTTCTAGAGGTAGCATTTTAAGCAAGGCAGTGAGTGGTGGTTTGGAACAATGGTAGGTATGAAGGACTTGCTTTATATTCATACTATGCAGTATAGGTTAAGAAAATGTTCTTAGAAGAGATTGAAAGTGGATTATGGAACTCAAGGGTTACCATGATAAATATTAAAGCAAAGACTAAGATATATTTAAAAGCCACTGTCATGAAGATATTAAAGATGTCACATGCATAACCCTAGCAGCTGGAGTAATGAATATAGTTCGAAAGAGGACAGTGTGTTGGGGCACATTTAGGAGATCTCTACATTATCTAATCATAGGACAATACATCATTTATTTATTTTTTAAAATTAAAATAAATCATTCTAAACCCTATATAGGATACATTGATACTTTAAAAGCATCTAAGGGAATTTGAGATTATGCAAATATATGCTAATTAAATACCTGGATTACAAAAAGTAGCACAAACAATGTAACCCTTATTGAGCAGAGCATGAATGAGATAAGAAACAATGAATCCTATGCCTCCTATTATGCACATCTCCTTACCATTCTATGTCATTCTTTACTAAAACACTTCTCCATTTTGGTGGGCTACACCTAGAAATAATGTTTCGACAAAGGTTTAAGACTATGTTTATTAAAATGAAAACTCCATTTTGGTAGGTTACACCTGAAAAATAAGATTTTGAAGAAATTTTTGAAGTATGTTTATTAAATTTTTAGAGTATTTTGGAGGGATATTGATTCTCAATTCCTTAAATGATTTATTCAAATGGATTGTGACTAAATAAATGACTAACTATTTATTCATTTTTATTTGTGTGACTAAATAATTTTTAGTCAATGACCAAATTAGTCATTTATTTACTCATTTATAGCCGAGTTGCAAAAATTTAGTAGAATTTAGTCATTTTTAGTTGTTGTGACTAAAAGTTTTAGTCGCGTAGTCATTTATTTTCTAAATTCTACTAGTGGATGAACTTAGGGTAATTAATAAGTGAAAACTAATGAAACATGGGTAATTAATTAACCAAGATAATGGATATCCCTCTAATGCCTTGAGTTCTCATAAACGCTAAAGATTATAGATGAAGACAAGCAACTCAAGGAGTGTAAGAATGTAAGATAAATTACCCTTTTCTATATGTGAGGATACTTAGTTCTATGTTGAGTCCCACGTGAGTGTATGTGATGGCATTCCCTCTCTTGTTCTCTAATATCTAACCCTAGTGTAGTTGAGTAGAACTTGAAGGATGGTGTATTCCCTTCCATGTGGATGTATTTTTTTACCCTTGGTGAGTTTACCCAAGGATGATCTATTTTGACATTGGTGATTTGACCCAATGCAGATTTGTGATGTGACATTGGTGATTTTTCCCAATGTGTTTTGTGTTATACCATTGTTACTATACCATGTGTTAGCATGTATTGGATCCATGATGTGATTTGGATGATTGAGTATTTATATTATGTACATGTGGAGTATATTTCATGTATGTATGTGTGTAATCCTTCTTGTTGATGGGTGTTTTAGCACTTCTCAACATAGGCAATGCATAAGTTCACTACCTCTCTTGAAAGGAAATCTCCAACAATAAGTTGTTGAAAATCACCCCAAGGTCTCTTGGGTGTCAAGTCATGACTTTCTTGGAATATCTCAATGGTTTTAATGTGATCTTGTTCGTAATCATAGGGAAGCCTTACGTAAGTTAAGTTGGAGGGGAATTGGTTCTTTGGATGGAGTTTATGAAATTATGAAATTATGTTCCATTGCTGCAAAGTTCAGGACATTAGTCTAAAACTCCTTCTCTATCATTAGATTTGGCTTTACAATGTGAAATGAACTTTGTCTTAAGTACTATTTAAAAGAAAATTCAAAAGAGCAGGGAAGAGAGTAAGTTCCTAGACCTGAAACTACCAATGAACAGTGATAATGGAGGATGCTATAGTGGAAAACCTTCCCAAAAATAAGTTCCACTTAACCAAATTAGCTCACAGTCTCATGAAACTAGTGCAACCTTCTAAGGTCTATAGATTTTCAACCATTTATTCACCATAAAGCATGAATAAAACGTAGAATGTGAGTGAAAAATTCAATTTATGTCCAAACTAGCTTTACACTGCTATTTATCATCAACAAATAACAAAAAGCATGGACAAGGAAGGGCATCAACATAATAGGATTCTTCAATACCAATGAACAACATTAAATAATCTACTAAAAACATGCAAAACACATGGAACAACAAAGTTAATCTACTCAAATTCACTAACTATGAGGAGAAGAATCACGAAACATGAAATTGGAACTGAAGAATCCACCAAAATCAATTAATTTCTATTAAAATTATAGCAGCATGTCTTTACAACAACTCAAATCTCTCTTGAAAATGAGAGGAGACCCCCTATTTATAGTGTCCAAAAATAAAAATTAATGGCCAAGATTTAATCTCATTGTGTGGCCAAGATTCACTACAAATTAGGGTTTCACCTACCCCCAAATATTTTACAATATAAAATACACTATTGTCCTCTAGCCAATTTTTTCTTCTAGTGGGTAGCACTGTAGCAATTTGTCTTTTTAGCTGACTACCTTGGCTGCAACTACTTTGTGAGGAACTCATCATCAATTACCAGATTTCCTTCATGTTTCTTCATAGTAGCATATTCTATGAACTTTCTGATCAATGCTTGGACCTTATTCCATTCCATAATGTCAGATTGGAGTACTTGAAAGTTTAATTTCCTAGATCAACTAGTGATTACATCCAAGTCTTTGTCACACTTGGGTGTATTCTTTATCACTTGCTCATATTGAGTGAAATATCATGCATCAAAATCCATAAAGTCTGGTGTGAGTGTATTTGTGGCTCCATCCTCCATCTTCTTGTGCAAGAAAGGATTTATCTTTTCTAGATCTAGCTTGATGGAGGGAAAATCATAATATGTCATTAACTTCAGATACTCCTCGTATACTCCTCACAAGTCATCCTGATTTCCTTGGACCAATGAAGATCAATCTCCACTTCATGGAGCACCTGCTCCAGGATCTCCTTTCTGTGATCAAGGCCCAATTTCTAGGTTTCCACAAGCCAATGATCATCTTTTGTGAATGCAAGCTCCCTTTCCCAGTATTTCTCAGGTATATTGAGGATGGCCTCAAGCTTGGGATATGTGATTCTAAACAATTCTAGGAAGTCAATGCAAAATTTTCTTATGCGTTCAAGTTGTTTTTGTACTTCCCAAAATTTATTGGTTGTTCTAATAGTGTGGCTGATGCCCATATTTCTGTGGTAAACCACCGGTTGGAACCAATCCTCTGTGGCCTTTGTCCAGTTCTTACTCCTTTTGAGATTGTCGATGTGGTCCTTTGACAACAGCTGTGGTGGCACTGATGATGTGGTGGGAATTTCCTTAGCGAAAGACCATTGTTGTATATAAGTTGTTAAATCTACCACTTGTTCTTTTAATTCCTCCTTAGAGGTCCTATCCTTATTCATCTGATGCACAATAATAGCAACTGATCCTTGAAGATGATTGATTTTCTTCTCTCTCATGGGTGTTCCTAGGTTGATAGTAGAGATATTATAGTTGACTTTTTCTCCTTCGACCACCAATTAGCTACCTACACAGTCCTTGATCCTGAGGCATCCATTGTCAGATGGGATCTAACACTTGGTTTCTTTTCCTTCTTTTTGCTTATTTGGGCCTAAGCCAAGATGGCCTCTAGTCTTGATTTTGGATCCATGAGAATGGGGTTCTTCTTTTGCAATTGTTTCTTTAGCCACTTAGGCATATGAGACCCCTCCTTTGGTGATTCATGATCACCTTCTTCCTTTTGAGAATGATGGATCTCCATCTCTTGGTGACCTAGGGACTTTTGTTCTATTTTTTCTTCCTCTTCTTCATTTGAATCCCGAATAAATACTTCTTTCTCTGGAGATTTAGTGGTGGTCATGTGTTCTTTGGGGATATCTTCCCTTTCAGATGTCTTCTCTTCTTCTTCTCACTCATATTCTTCGTGACGCTCCACCTCTAGGCTCTTTCTTCTTTCAACCTCCTCTTCAGGCTTGTCCTCTTCTTTTTTCTTTTCCTCTTCCTTTTCTTCTTCTTCTTCTTCTTCTTCTGAAGGAGGCATTTCTTCATCATGTTTAGGGATCTTATCTAGTTCCTCGGTTAGAGGTTTGATGGTTACCTTCATTTCTTTCTTTTTTTCAAATGACTACCTCTCAACTTCCTCCCTAACATCTTTCAGTTGCTTGGAAAGCTCTTCCTCAAGTTCTTGGTTAGAGGTTTCCACAATGTACCTTGCACTAGGATCTTAATGTATTCCTTGAAATATTGTGTTTCCTCCTCCTCATGCACCATTTCATCAATAACTAGGTGTTGGTGCTCGGGATGCTCATGATAATCATTAGCTTCTTCCTCCATTTCTTTAACTTCCCTTTCTTGTCTCTCCAACTCCTCAAAATTTTGCATTGTTTCCTCCATTTTCAGTGGTTCAGTAGGAGGGGGAGGGACAGGGAGGCTAGCAACAACTTGTGCTAGGGAAGCCTGTACTATAGGATTCATCAACACCCCATAAAGATCTATTGGTATGTTCTACATGTGACAAGAAAAGGCTTTTGGAAGCGAGAGGGTAGGCATCATTGTTGTTGCAGTGGCCAATGGAAGGGTCATTGATGGAGACATGAAGGTAGAAGAGAGCGGAGAAGTGGTGGTAGAGGAAGAATCTACCACCAAGATTGGTGCAGTAGGCGAGGTGGAAGCAAGGTGAACTAAAATTTCAACCACGGGCAGAGAAGAAGCCAAAAATGTTTGAGAAGTAGGCAAGGGAGTGATTGCGGTAGTAGTAATAGTAGTAGTGAGGGACGAGGTGGCGGGGGGAGAATTTGGTTGCTTGGTTTCTCCTTCCTCTCCCTCATGGAGTGGGTCCTCCTGAATGGTGGGAATCTCTATGAAACCACCTGGCTTATTTGATTTCTTGGAAGGCTCACCTTCTGATGCTTTCCTTGAATACACTTTTTTTTGGGATGGGGTTCAACCACCTCTTTTCTTTTTCTTGACCTGGTAGCTGATGGAGATTTTGAGGTTTCCCCAGATGGGGTAGCAGTTGTTCCATTATTGGTCTCGCTCTCGAGCTCATCCTCGAGATCACCATATGTTAATGTATCTCCTTGCAGTTTCAATTTTGCAATCTACCCATCCATCCATTATTTTTTGTTTCCTCTATGGGCTTTATCAAAATATCGAGGTCATTGACCTCTTCCTCATTCCATTCAATCAAAGGCAGTGACAGGTTGGCAATGACATCATATCTAGGATCAATCACTATGTTCTCATCTTCTACAATTTGGTTTGGTACTAGAAACAAATTGATTGTCTTGAAAAAATACGTCGTCATGCACATGTAGTGCCTCATATGTACCTCCTTATCATCCCTACAATTTTCCCAAAAGTCTTCAACATTATGGAGGTGGGCATATTCTTTTCCAACCATTTTCTGTAGTTTCCCATATGGGTCCATTTGTGGCCTGGTAGTGTGGAGCTCCAATTTGTATTCATTTATCTCCTTTTCTAAGTATTCCTCATACTAGGATGTGGGGATTGCATACATTCCCTAGCCGAAGGTATGAGGATGTGGGATTCCTGGCCAGTGTTTGCCACTCAACAACGTGTGAGAATGGTGCAATTTCCTGGAGAGTTCAAGCAGTACCAATTGGTCATTTGGGTACTAGGGAAGCTTATAGGGTCTTTCTAAGAAGCCCTCAATTCAGATGTAAGTAAATTTGGGAAATTGGATAAATAGAAAGTTGAATCAATGGATGAAGGCATTAGCACTATGGGTGACTCTCCTCTCAAAGTCGCCTCCTATTAATCTAATGATGTGCCCGATGAAGGCATCATTGACTCTTTAGTAGTGCCTTTTAAATGTTTTGAATTGAAGTTGGGGGTATTTGTCATACACCTTCAGTTCCCTCCCCGAAGTCTAGCTAGGTGCCACAAATAGTCCTTTGTATTGAGCATGGCTAGCAAGTAGATAGACTAGATACAAAGTCATGTAAAATTGGGAGGTTTTCTTTACAACTACAAACTGCTCATGTAGGCAGGTTCTAATCATTCCTACCCAATATAATTTTTTCTCTCCTCTGATAATTTCCTCTATGAAATAGAGCATCCACTCTTGGAAGAAAGTTGCAGTTTGGAGGCCCATTACTCTTCTTAACAAGGTTACCAAGTCATGGAAATCCTCATAGAAATCACTTCTAAAGATTTCCTGGGGCACTTTATTTGCGTTGCCCCTCTTCTCCTTTAGCAAATATTGATTGATCAACTTTTTGCACTTGAGGGGATCAACCTTCCACATGATCTTGACATATTCCTTGGATGTCTCCTCCATTACATCGAAGGTGGGGATATGGAATTTTTTTCCAATGGATTTGGTAAACAAATCAGCCAGTATGTTGCCATCCTTATCTAAAATGTGTTTGGCTTTCCTAGTAGGCCTCTCTATAGGCCATCACTAGTTTAGGGGCCACGAGGGTAGGCAAGAAACCAGCTGCCTTGGCCAACCCACTCCTTCGAATCCTTTTGGAATTCTCTATAGTTGGGTTGACAATTACCCTCTGCTTGAATTCATTAAGGTCAATGTGTCTCAAGTTAGTATCTGTAACCTTGTCCCAGTCTATGGTAACCTTTGAATTGAGTTCCTCTCCATGGAACTTGTACTTCATCTAATCCTTGTCCTTCCCTCTTAGTGCTTTGGCAGCCTTCTTTCCCTTTTCTTTCTCTATGGATGTCATCAAAGGTCCTGCAACAGGTTCCATATATCCTACAAGTAAAGGAGCAATAAGCACATTCAAGTGTAAAACATGAGAATGTTAAAAGTATCCTACAAAAACAATATTAGATTGAGTAATTCATTATCCAAGGAATCTAACATTTCTTTCAAATCATCATTATCCACTCGTTTGAAGAATTTATAACAATGTACGCCTAGGGCTGTGGACTTCCATGGGTTGGAAACCGATTTAAAGGTAGTTGTGGATGGATGGCAAGTAGGGCACGGTGGCCCACATAAGTTCACTCGCATTGGGATTTCAGCCATAAGGTAGGGCCCATCAGTAGGTTAGATTAATTTAGCACATGGGTCGAATCAATTTTAAGGTTCTAGGATTGCTATTTTAGTCGTTTATGCTTGTAGAAGCAAAGGGTGTGGGTGCAAGAGACTTCTCAGCTGTTTTGGGCTTCGCCATTTGAAATGACACTGACAGAGTGGTGCCGCACAAGCAACATTCCACAATGCAGTGCCTATGGTTGGGAAGGATGAAACCTTTCACTTTGAAGTTTACTTCATTTAACCAGGTGCAGGTGAGGAGCTACAGAAAGGCGTTGGAGGTCAGTTGTTCGGAACAATGGAGGAGGGACATAGTTCCACAAGTAGCCACCCACATGGGGTAGCTCGCATGGTTTCACACTTATTCATTTTGATTTGGGCTCAAACATTAGAGGAAGCAAGTATGGGTTCTACAAGGTGGAGGGATGGTCGATCGATGCCATTCAGAATGGACAACTCACCATGGAGGCCTATAGACAAAAGTCTGCAATGAGCAACCTACAAAAGAGCCAACACTTAGTCATTTTTAGCATAGGGGATCAGATGGAGACAGTCAGGGTGGGGCCCGCTTATAAGAAGGATCTCAAGGTTTCACCACTTTGGGAATGGTCATTTGGGCAGCGACAAAAGGATGGCAGAAATCTGCATTGGATGGTCCACTAGAATTTTGTGTGCTTAAGTTGAATCGACAGACATGGTTTGCACAGGACTTGCAAGATGGGTGGCTGAGACCGATAGGTAGTGTGAAATAGTGCGAAGTGAGGGGCAATCCGAATGCACAAACCCACATTTTTGGACCCGACAGGGTGAAAGGATCCCATTTTAACTAATGTTTTCGTTAAGTTTGATTGGTGACAGCAAGGTATGGGTGCCTACCCGAATGGGCGGGCCCAAGGGAGATGTCAATTTTAAAGTTTTCATTTTATAGAGCAAGGAAATGACATTAGGCACCATGCAAACCGCAAGGGCATGGATGACCTGGCTCAAGAATGAAAATGGGAAGTGAAGGTTCTGTAGGTGCGAATAAGCGAATTTCAAAAAAAAAATCAAATTTTATTACATGGGTTTTGTCCGATGTAATGTCTTCTAATATGTTTTAAGTTTTCCCCCTTCATAATTTAATAAATTTTGCAAAAATTGAAGAAAACCTATGGCACAAATGACTTCGGGAAACTAACCTAGAAATTTTTTTGAATGACATGAAGAGACTACACACAACAATGCTCAGACGGGGAAGAGATCCTACAGATGTGAAGGAAATGATCGTTGGGGCTTTGACAAGTTTCCAGAAAAGATGATGGTGAAAATGGCTTTTTGGAAGAGGCTATTTATAGAATTTTCAGCATTAAATTCCCACCATTAATGCAGGTACAGAGGTGGTTGAGGTTGGTGAGCACATATTTCAAAAAGAATGACGACGGGAAGGACGGGGTGTGCATAGCGTACAACACCCGAGAGTTGGTCGTCTGGCAAGTCAACAATGGAAAACAGTGAAGGAGGTTTCAAATCCCATGAGGCAGGAGGATGTACTAAGCTAGTCATTTGAAATGATGAAGAAAAGGAAAATTTTTGCATAGGGTGGCCTATAGGGATGGACCCGCATAACTTGGAGGACGATAATTTCAAATTTTGAAGGAAAACTACCAAGGGAACTCCACAGAGGCCAAAGACTTGGAAATTTTGAAGGCGGTGAAACTTGGTTAACATGAGATGGTACTTCTAAGACTCCCTGACCACCTAGGACTCAAAAATAAGGGGGAACACAAAATGAGGAAAAGGAAAAAGTGACCTAGTGAAGTGAAAAGGGAGGGTCCCTATTCAAAATGAGGTGTGTGTGCTATAGGCACAACAAATGGTTACTTTGCTAGGGAATGCTCCTAAGCATTCCAAGGATAAATGCTCATTCAAAACCCAGAATCTCTGGTTTTGTAGACCAAGGGCTGGTTTCCAAAAGTGACTTATGAGACTCAAAGGAGAATGAGATCCTTAGCTGAATCAAATCATGAAAGCATCTCATAAGTTTGTGAATATAGTGAATTCATTCCCTTTCTTTAGAGACTATAGCAAATATCCATTAATCTATCCAAGTAAGTTATGAATCATCTAACTCCAAAAGTAACCTAGATATTACCCCACTACCATTTAGGTGCCCATAGCCCTGGCGAAGTTGTCATTGTTACCCCACGAACATTGCTCTACTGCCAGCTGAGCGTCCATAGCCCTAGTAAAGTTGTCCACACATCCACAAGATTGCTTGATTTTAACATTTTCTTTCCATTTTTTCTCTTTGATATCTCTTTTAATATTCTTTCTTTTGCTCAACCGTGTAGGCATCAAACCTTGCAGTGGGTTTGGGAACCATAGTGGTCACTGAAGTAGACTTAATATTTTCACTTACTAGACCCTCATAACAACCACTATACAACTCTTCAAAAATAATTAGTTTATGTTTTGTGCAAGATATGAGATGAGACGTGAGAGGATTCAACCAAGGGTCATGTTCTAGATCAAGTTAGAGTTCAAATAAGGAGACCGTTCCATTGTAGCAATCAGAGACTAGCAATTGAGAGTGAATATTTATCCATAGAACACTAAAAGCAAGTAGCAAAGTGAACCATTCGTTGAACCGAGTACAACCACCGCATCAGAGACAAAGAATACCCTCAACAATAAGATAGTCGAGGGATGGGAAAATCTGCGACAAAGAAAAACAACAAAACAACAAAACAAACAAAGCCTAAGCTAACCTATATACAAGTATTTATAGAAACTAAGATCAACAGAGCTCAAGCAAGGAAATAATGCTTTAGGTGCTACCCATTGACAGGAAATGGGATTTCTTCACTATTCAATGTCTTGAGGTCGAGAGCGTTATCTCCTAGAATTTTGGAAATATGAAAGGGGCCAAGCTAGAGCCTGTCAAATTTCTCATGTCCCCCTTTCTTTTCATGAGCCTTGTCCCAACATAGGACCAAATCAGCAATTCTAAAGGCCTTGACTTTGGCTCGTTGATTGAACCATCTCTTGACCACACCCTAATGTTTGGAAAAAATTTCAATGGAACGGTCATGCATTTCTTCGAGATGAAGTAACTCAACTAAGCGAGCTTCTTTTCAATCCCCTTCTTCATAAAAAGTGTTGTTGAATTGGAGAGTGGGGATCTTGAGGTGAACGGGGAACACAGGCTCCAAGCCATAAAAAAGGTGGAATAGGGAATCATCTAGAGTAGCCTTGTGGCCTGTATGATTTTCCCAAAGGGAAAAGCGGAGCTAGGTGTGCTAGTCTTTGGGATTCCTATAGAGCAGTTTTTTAGTGATAGTGATCAATTTTTGTTTATAGATTTGGCCAGGCCATTGCCCTGTGGATAGTAATTAGATGAGAACTTGAGGGAAATTTCATAATTGAAGGCCCAACTAGCAAATTTGAGTGAAGCAAAAGTCGGGCCATTATCACAAACTAAAGTGTACGTGCAACCAAAATGATTTAAAATGAAACTTTCAAGAAAATTAGTTACTAACTTTGTGGTACATTTCCTAAATGGAATAGCTTATGTCCATCTAGTACAATAATCAAAGGCCTCAATTAGGATGTACCTATGTCCCGCAGAAGATGGTGGGTTTACTGGACCGATGAAGTCTAGACCCCACTGCATGAACGGTCTTACCTCAAGGACTAGTTGCAATGGGACAACGTTTCTTTCACTGGTTGTGGTGGTTTGGAAAACGTGGCACGTGTGAACATGGTTGTGTGCATCCTTGAGGAAGGTTGGCCAATAATACCTTGCATTTAAGATCTGATGAGTGGTGGAAGGGCTCGATCCATGACTAGTACCAAACTTATTATGGAGATATTTCTAGACTCTTGTTGCTTCTTCTTTTCCAAGGCATCTGAGGTAAATCCCTTCATATTTTTTCTTGTAAAGTATAAATCCTCGTAGCATATAGCTGCTACTCTTCAGCTAGAGAGCATGCTTCTGAACTCTCTATAGATGGGATGGGAATTTTTTGTTCAATAGGTAGTAGACTATGTCGTCATACCATTCTCTAGGAGAGACATCTTCGAGCTGGTATTTTTGAATTGTGAGCTCAGGTCCAACTTCAGTTGTAGTCTCCACTATTGTTTAGGTAAGGTCCTACCCTCTTACTAGTTTCATTGGTTGAATTTCCATGCCGTACTCTTGTAGCAGAGTAACCCAGTTTTCCCTTCTTTCTCCCAACTCATTCTACATCAACAACGTTCTCACTACCAAGTCAAGCATGATGGAAAACACCTTGTTGCATAAGATATAATGCCTGAATTTCTTTACTCCCTAAACCAAAGCATATACTTGCTTTTCAATGTTGTGAAATTTCAATTCAACATCCTTTAATGGAGCACTCATGAAGGCAATTGGGTTCTCATTTCCTTTATCATCCTTTGAGTCTGAATACTGGCAAATGAATGGTCTAAAGCAAAGGAGTAGATGTAAAATGACTTTAGATAATCTGGACTAACTAGTACAGGTGCATTAGCAATTGCTTTCTTGATTTCCTCAAAGGCCCACTTTTCCTCTAGAGTCCACTCAACTCTAGCATCTTGCTTCAACATGGAATTGAGTGGCTAAACAATTTTAGCAAAGCATGTAATGAATTTTATGATGAAATTTATCTTTCTGAAGAAATATTTCAATTCTTTCCTGCTTCTTGGGAGCTGAATCTTCAAGAGGGGCTGAATACGCTCAGGGTCTATGGAGATCCCTTGCTCTGAAATAACGTGTCTGAGCAGCTTACCTTCCATAACTCCAAAGATCCACTTCTTTGGATTAAGGTAAATCCCAAATACTCTACACTTTTGAAAAACTTTGCACATATCAGAAACATGATCACCCCACTTTTTTGAGAACATAGTAAGATCATCCATGTAGATAATAATTCACTTTCTGATCAGGTCTTTGAAGGATATGTCTATCACACATTGGAAAGTGGCACCGGTGTTGATGAGTCTGAATGGCATCCTCTTGTATTCAAAGGTCCCCCACTTGGTGGTGAACACTATCTTATGCCTATCTTCATACTGCACCATTACTTGATTATATCCAGAGTACCCATCTAAAAAGGAGATCATTTGAGAACCATTGACGATTTGTAGCACCTAATCCAATGAGGGAACTAAATATTTGTCCTTTTCTAAAGCTCTGTTCAGATTGCAACAATCCACACATAATTTGATTTCTCTATTCTTCTTCCTAACTAGGACCAAATTGGCTACCCATGTGGAGTGCCTAACTGGAAATATGATTCTAGCTAAAATCAGCTTCTACACTTCCTTATAAACAATGGCTTCCAACAATGCATTAATGGGACATTGTCGTTGTCAGAATGACTGTACATCTAGCTTAAGAGGAATAGTGTGCATAATAATGGAGGTGTCATATGTTTTCAAATCTTCATAACTCCATGCAACTACATCATGATACTTCCGTAAAGCATCAATGACTCCTTCCTTTTCTTCTAGCATGCACACTTTTCCAATTAATACATTCTTAGCCTCCTTTGTTGTTCCAAGATTGTGAGTGTCACATTGATTATTGATGGAGTCTTTCTTTGCTTGTTGATCTTGGTCGCTGATCTGATCCCAATCAAATATCCATTCAAGCTGGACCATACACCTTGGAATGGTGTTTTTTTTAAGGTTGATGACCCCTTCTATATCTAATTCAGCTTCTTTGGGCTCAGCCTCATCAATTATCTAAGTTGCAAACACATCAGAATTAGTGATAAACTCCAAGATGTTCTTATCATCATTAAACACCCATAAATGGGTTCCATTGTCTAGCATAGATGGGGTGGAGGTAAGCTCAATGACAAAACTTTTGAGGCCGAACAACGACAAAGGTTGAAGGGTATTTGCTGTCTAGGCTAGGGAAGCAGCAGTGTGCTTCCGAGATCGAGGGATTAGCTGAATATTGAAGGCATCCAGGCTTTCTAAAAAGTCCCAAACCCTATGCCTATAGTTTGCTAGTATTTTATCATGACAGGAATATAATTTCCTAACTTGATATACTACTAATTTTGAATCACTGAAGACTTGCAACATTTTAACTTTCTTTCTTAGGGCCATCGTGAGACCATGAACTAAGGCTTCATACTCCGCTACATTATTGGTGCAATAAAACTAAAGCCTATGAGCAGTAAAGTAGGTCTTACCCATAGGACTGATGAATTTGAATCTAGCTCCAACTTCTTGCTTGGATTTAGATTTGTCGAAGTGCAGTGTCCAAAACTTGGAGGGTTCCTTGACTTCGGGGTTGATCATAAATTCATTCTATCTTGGCTGCACACCTAGATTTTCCATTTCTAGAACAAACACTGGCTCGACATGGTTGGTGGCAGGTTGCCTAATCAGTAGATCCTTTTGAGGTACAACTTGTCCTTTGATGTGTTCCACTGCCATTTGGCATAAACAACACTCAAATTTTGAATGGGTAGCATTGTGAACTCTACACCAACTGGGAAACAAGAGCTCTTGGAAATCCATTATTGACTCTAGGTTGAGTTGATCTTGTATACACTTCTCCATGAAATCCTAGAATCTGTCTACCAGTCTTGAATTCTCATCATTGTAGGACTCATCATCATCTGATTCTACCAACATTTTTGTGCTCTAAGGTGTATATGCTAGAATGGAAGGAAGGTTCCATAGTACCAAGAAGCATTCTCCAGTCATCTCTTCTTCTTGAGGTTCTAATTCTTCCTGGTATGCCACAGGAGAGTAATTTCCTAACTCTGTTTCTGTAAATAACACCTCATTGGTGTTGTTGTACTCCATGATCATGACCTTCATGTGTGGTTCCCAGTCAATACGAATCTAATTTGGTAGTCCCTTCCACAGAAACCACAAGTGAGAGAATTTAGTTGCAACATACCCATTCAATGCTCAGGTGAAGTCTCATCCCAAGATTATTCCATATGTGTCTAGGATATCTGCAACCTGGATGTCAATAACTTGTTGTACTCTCAGATCTGCAACAATTTACATGGGAATACAATTTATTTCTGCGACTATGTTCACTTTCATTTTGTCCAATTGAGTTACTTTCCTTTTGGAAGGGGTGGGGACTATTCCTAGTGCTTTGCATATGACGAGGGGCATGGAATTAGCTAATGCTCTTGAATCAATCAAACAGTTATGTAGGTTTTTCCCATAAGATCTAGTCATATTATGGGTCTGATGGGACTAGATATCAACAACCAATGTTGTCCATAGCATTTTGGAATTCCACTTGAAATATCTCCACAACCATGAGGAACTCGGGGCAATTCAACTTAGAGTACCTATTTCTTTTGTGGATCCGACACCATCTAGAAAAAGTTGCTTCGGCAAGGTACACTCCACTAGTTATCTTCACCATATTGGCAGGTTGATCAAGAAGAAAGGGAACAACTCCGTTATTAGGTCTTGTATTCCATGTTCGATTTTTCCTTTCTGAGGAACTTCTTTCAAACTTCTGATCGAAAGTTTGTCCTCATTCATAATTTTGCCCAGATGAGGTACCTGCATCATAGTTATCTCTATTCTCTTGGTTGAGGTTGGCCTGGATGCTGTGTTGAGAAGCTTGCAGTTGGTTATTTTGATTCCATAGGTGTGTCATCTCTGTAGACATTTTTCTAATCATCTTTTTCAGTTCATCCAATGGATCCTTCTCTGTATTGCTCGGTTGTGGTGTTTAATTTTGGAGAAAGACAAGTTGCGCTACTAGTTGGTTCTACCGAGCAGGTGGGAATTCAGGCCCTTGTAGATATAATGGCACTTGGGCTGATGTGAATAAACCTACTATTGTTGGGTTCACAAATAATGAGACATACGAGGTTCTTGGTTCATTGGGGGTCTCGGGTAAGGAACTATAGGCAGCTATGGAACTTGGTTCATGAGAGGCGTCTGATGTTGTAGACCTTGAGTGAGCCCTTGAATTTGAATACGATGAGCAACTTTTCCTAGAGAGGGTAGTGGACTGGAGATGTTTTGTCCCAAGTCAGTGCTAGCTATAACTGCCTCAGCATAAGCATCCACCAACTGAGTAGGTGGTGGGTTCATTCTTTTCACCAATGTTGTAGTGAGGTTGTCTAAAGTGGCATAGTAGACTAGTAAAATAACATCTTTAATCACATATGGAGTTTGAAACCTCATGTACACCCAATGAAACTGATCGTTGAAGGAGTTGATTGGTTTGTTGACCTTCCTGCGAATGGACATGAATTGCTGATATAATTCTGATGAGCTAATCAGAATCTTGTATTTCCTCAGGAAGGCCTTCTTTAACAAGTCCCAAGTGGTAATAGATCCTGTTGGTAGGTTGATGTACCAATAGAAATCCTCCTCCCCCAAAGAATACGAGAAAAGTTTGTATTCCACCTCCTCATGATCAATTTACATATCCTTTAATGTTGTTTGGAATATCTTGATATGTTCTTCTACTATCCTCTATGGATCTTGAGGATTGAACTTCGTGCAAAATCTTTCTGGTTTCTTGGGCATGTCATGGTAAGCATTGAATAATAGTGGAGAGGGATTATTTCCCAACGAATCCATGAGGGGAGGTGGAGGTGGTAGTTGATGTTGAACATGAACTTAGGGTTGTGCAGGGGCAGCAACAACTATGACTATGCCTTGCACTTGGAAGGCGGGGGTAGGGGCAGCGCCCTGGCTTTGGGAAGCAAGTAGCTAGAAGGTAGCTTGGGATGGCTAAGTGGAGGAGATGGAAAGGAAGGCTTAGTGTGGGGCAGATGAAAGGAGGAGGGAGGTGAAGATGAAAGTGAAGTGGATGAAGAGGATCAGGCTGAGTCCTCTCTTTGAGTCTTTCTAGCCCTTGTAGGGGGTTGCAGTTCCTGAAATTCCCCTTTGTTAGGTGTGGATCTCAGAACTCTTCAGAATATTTCAAGGGAGAAAGAACCATTTCGATCCAGCTTAGCTCAAAGGGGTGGCCCTCCTTCTAGAGCCAATTTTGTTGATGGGTGTTTTAACACTTCTCAACACAGGTAATGCATAAGTGCACTACCTCTCTTGAAAGGAAATATCCAACAAGTTGCTAAAAATCACCCTAAGGTCTCTTGGGGGTCAAGTCATGAATTGCTTTGAATATCTCAATGGGTTTAATGTGATCTTGTTGGTAATCACAAGGCATCCTTATGTAAGTTAAGTTGGAGGGGAATTGGTTCTTTGGATGGAGTTTATGAAACTCTCAAATTATGTTCCATTGTCACAAAGTTCAAGACAATAGTCTAAAACTCCTTCTCTATCATCAGATTTGGCTTTATAATGTGCAATGAACTTTGTGTTAAGTACTAGTTAAGAGAAAATTCAAAAGGGCAGGGAAGAGAGTAAGTTCCTAGACCTGAAACTACTAATGAACAGTGATAATTGAGGATGCTACAGTGGACATCCTTCCCAAAACTAAGTTCCACTTAACCAAATTAGCTCATAGTCTCATGAAACTAGTGCAATCTTCTAAGATCTATAGATTTTCAACCATTTATTCACCATAAAGCATGAATAAAAGGTAGAATGTGAGTGCAACATTCAATTTGTGTCTAGACTAGCTTTACACTACTAGTTAGCATCAACACAACGAGATTCTTCAATAATAATGAGCATCATTAACTAATCTAAAAACAACGTGCTAAACACATGGAACAAAAAATTTAATCTACTCAATTTCACTAGCTACGAGGAGAAGAATCACAAAACATGAAATTGGAACTCAAGAATCCACCAAAATCAATTATTTTTTATTAAGATTCCAGCAACATGTATTTAAAACAACTCAAATCTTTCCTATAAATGAGAGGAGACCCCCTATTTATAGTGTCCAAAAAGAAAAATGAATGGCCAAGATTTAATCTCATTGTGTGGCCAAGATTCACTACAAATTAGGGTTTCACGTACCCCCAAATATTTTACAATATAAAATACACTTTTGTCCTCTAGCCTATTTTGTCTTCTAGTGGGCATCACTATAGCAATTTGTCTTTTTAGCTGACTGCCTTGGTTGCAACTACTTTGTGAGCAACTGATCATCAATTACTAGATTTCCTTCATGTTTCTTCACAGTAACATATTCGACAAAAAATTTGATCATTTCCTGGCGCTTATTCGATTCCATTATGTCAGATTGGAGCACTTGAAAGTTTAATTTCCCAGATTGACCAGTGATTACATCCAAGTCTTTGTCACACTTGGGCATATTCTTTATCACTTGCTCAGATTGATTGAAATCTCATGCAGTAAAATCCATAAAGTCCGGTGTGAGTGTATTTATGGCTCCATCCTTCATCTTCTTGTGGAAGTAAGGCTTTATCTTTTCCAGATCAAGCTTGATATTCCTCCTCACAAGCAGTCCTATTTTCCTTGGCCCAATGAAGATCAAGCTCCACTTCATGGAGAACCCACTCCAGGATCTCCTTTCTGTGATCAAGGCCCAATTTCTAGGTTTCCACAAACCAATGATCATGTTTTTCCAATGCAAGCTCCTTTTCCCAGGATTTCTCAGGTATATTGAGGATTGCCTCGAGATTGGTATATGTGATTCTATACCATTTCAGGAAGTCGATGCATAATTTTCTTATGCCTTCAATTTGTTTTTGTACTTCCCAAAATTTATTGGTTGTTCTGACAGCGCGGCTGATGCCCATATTTCCATAGTAAACCACCCATCAGAACTAATCTTTTGTGGCCTTCATACAGTTCTTCCTCCTTTTGAGATTTTCGATGTGGTCCTTAGACAACAACTATGGTGGCACTGATGATGTGGTGGGTAGTTCCTCGGTGGAAGACCATTGTTGTATATAAACTGTTAAATCCGCCACTTGTTCTTTTAGTTCCTCCTTAGAGGTCTTGTCCTTATTCATCTGATGCACAATAGTAGCAACTGATCCTTGAAGATGATCAATTTTCTATTCTCTCATGGTTGTTTCCAGGTCAATAGTAGAGATAATATAGCTAACTTATTGTCCGTCAACCACCGTAGTAGCTACCTAAACAATCCTTGATCTTGAGGCATCCATTGTTAGATGAGATCTAACCCTTGGTTTCTTTTCCTTCTTTGTGCTTATTTGGGCCCAAGCCAAGATGGCCTCTAGTCTTGATTTTGGATCCATGAGAATGGGGTCCTTCTTCTATAGTTGTTTCTCTAGCCACTTGGCATAAGAGACCCCTCCTTTGGTGATTCATGATCACCTTCTTCCTTTTGAGCATGATGGATCTCCATCTCTTGGTGACCTAGGGCCTTTTTTTCTATTTTTTCTTCCTCTTCTTCATCTAAATTGTGAACAAATACAACTTATTTCTATGGGGATTCAGTGGTGGTAATGTGTTCTTTAGGGGAATAGGGCTATCTTCCCCTTTAGATTTCTTCTCTTCTTCTTGTTGCTCATATTCTTCATCGTGCTCCACCTCTGGGCTCTTTCTTATGTTAGCCTCCTCTTCGAGCTTATCCTCTTATTTTTTATTTTCCTCTTCCTTTTCTTCTTCTTCTCCTGAAGGAGGAATTTATTCATCATGTTTAGGGCTCTTATCTTGTTCCTCGATAGGAGGTTCAGTGGTTACCTCCATTTCTTCATCCGCTTCTTTCTTTTCTTTAGATGATTTCCTCTTGAGTTCCTCCTCAACATCTTTTAGTTGCTTGGAAAGCTCCTCCTCAAGTTCTTGGTTGGAGGTTTCCACAATGTACCTTGCACTGGGATCTTCAATGTCTTCCTTGGAAGATTTTGTTTCCTCCTCCTCATGCACCACCTCACCAATAACTAGGTGTTGGTGCTCAAGGTGCTCATGATAATCATTAGCTTCTTCCACCATTTTTTTTATTGCCTCCCTTTCTTGTTTCTCAAACTCCTTAGAAATTTGCATTTTTTCTTCCATTTTTAGTGGTTCAGTTAGAGGGGGAGGGACAGGGAGGCTAGCATCAACTTGTGCTAGGGCTACCTATACTGTAGGATTCATCAACACCCTAGAAAGCTTCGTTGGTATGTTTTGCATGTGCCAAGCAAAGGCTTATGGAAGTGAGAGGGGAGGCATTGTTGTTGTTGCAATGGCTAATGGAAGGGTCATTGATGGAGACATGGAAGTGGAAGAGCATGGAGAAGTGGTGCCAGAGGAAGAATCTAACACCAAGATTGGTGCAATAGGCAAGGTGGAAGCAAGCTGAACTGAAATGTGCACCGCAGGCAGAGAAGAAGCCAACAATGTTTGAGAAGCAGGTGGGGGAGTGATTGTGGTGGTAGTAATAGTAGCAGCGAGGGCAGAGGTGACAAGTGGAGACTTTGGTTGATCAGTTCCTCCTTCCTCTCCCTCATGGAGTGGGTCCTCCAGAATGGTGAGAATCTCTATGAAAACCACTCAACTTCTTTGATTTATTGGAAGGCTCACAATTCGATGCTTTCCTTGAATACACTTTGTGTTTGGGCTAGCGTTCAGCCACCTCTTTTCTTTTTCTTGATCTAGTAGTTGGGGGAGATTTTGAGGTTTCCCCAAATGGGGTAGTGGTTGTTCTGCTATCAGTCTCACTCTTGGGCTTATCCTTGAGATCACCATATGTTAAAGTAGCTCCTTTCATTTCAATTGAGCAATATTCCCATCCATCCATTATTTTGTTCATGCCTCTATGGGCTTCATCAAAATATCTAGGTCATTGACCTCTTCCTCATTCTAGTCAATCAGAGGTAGTGACAAGTTGGGAACAACATCATATCTAGGATTAATCACTATGTTTTCATCTTCCACAATTTGGTTTGGTATTGTAAACAAATTGATTTTCTTGACAAAATACTCCATCATGCGCATGTAGTGTCTCATACGCACCTCCTTATCATCCTTGCAATTTTCCCAAAAGTCTTCAACATTATGGAAGTAGGCATATTCTTTTCCAATCAGCTTCTTTAGTTTGCCATATGGGTCCATCTGTGGCTTGGAAATTTGGAGCTCCAATTTGTATTCATTTATCTCCTTTTCTAAGTATTCCTCACACTAGGATGCGGGGATTGCATACATTCCTTGGTTGAAGGTAAGAGGATATGAGATTCCTGGCTGGTGTTTGTCACTCAACAACGTGTGAGCATGTTGCAATTTCTTGGAGAGTTCAAGTAGTACCAACTGGTCATTTGGGTACCAAGGAAGCTTATAAGGTCTTTCTGAGAAGACCTTGATTCAAATGTAAGTAAATTTGGGAAATTGGATAAATAAAAAATTGAACAGGCAGATGAAGGCATTAGCACTATGGGTGACTCTCCTCTCAAAGTCGTCTCCTAGTAATCTGGCCCAATGAAGGCATCATTGACTTTGTAGTAGCCCTTTTTGAAGTTTCTAAAATAAAGCTAGGGGTATCTATCATAGACCCTCAATTCCCTCCTCGGAGTCTAGCTAAGTGCAACAAATAGTCCTTTGTATTGAGCATGGTCAGCGAGCAGATAGACTAGATACAAAGTCATGTAAAATTGGGAGGTTTTCTTTACAGCTACAAAATTGCTCATAGAGCATCCACTCTTGCAAGAAAGTTGCAATCGAGAGGCCCATGCCTCTACTTAACAAGGTTACCAAGTCATGGTAATCCTCATAGAAATCACTTCTAAAGAGTTCCCGGGGAACTTTATTTGTGTTGCCTCTCTTCCCCTTCAATCAATATTGATTGAGAAAAATTTTGCACTTGAGGGGATTGACCTTCCACATGCTCTCAGCATATTCCTTGGATGTCTTCTTCATTGCATCGAAGGTGGGGATATGGAAAGTTTTTCTAATGGATTTGGTGGAAAAATTAGCTAGTATGTTGCCATCCTTATCTAGAATTCTTTTGGTGCTTTCCTAGTAGGCCTCTCTGCAGGCCATCACTAGTTCAGGGGCCATGAGGGCAAGTGGGAAACTAGTTGCCTTGGCCAACCCACTCTTTCTAATCCTTTTGGATCTCTCTATAGTAGGGTTTACAATTAGCCTTTGCTTGAATTCATCAAGGTCAATGTGTCCCCAGTTAGTATCTAAGGCCTTGTCCCAATTTGTGGTAACCTTTGACTTGAGTTTCTCCCCCTGGAACTTGTACTTCATCTGATCTTTGTCCCCCTTTCCTCTCTATGCTTTGGAAGCCTTCTTTCCCTTTTCTTTATTTTTGGATGTCATTGAAGGTCCTGCAATTGGTTCCATATATTCTGCAAGTAAAGGAGAAGTAAGCACATTCAAGTGTAAAACATGAGAATGCTAGAAAAATATTGCAAAAAAAATGTTAGATTGAGTAATTCATTATCCAAGGATCCTAACATTTCTTTTAGATCATCATTATCCCCTTGTTTGAAGAATTTATAAGAATACAGTCCCAAGGGTGAGGACTTCCCTGGGCTAGTAGTCGTTTTTAAGGCAGTTGTGGACAGAAAGCTAGCAGGGCACTATGGCCCACATAAGTTCACCCACATTGGGATTTTGGCCATAAGGTAGGGCCCATCAGTAGGTTAGATCATTTTAGCACATGGATCAAATCAATTTTGAGGTTCTAGGATTGCTAGTTTAGTCATTTAGGCTTGCGAAAGCAAAGGGTGCAGGCGTAGGAGGCTTCTTGGCTATTATGGGATCCACCATTTGAAATGACACTGGTAGAGCGGTGCCCCGTAAGTGACATTCTGCAATGCGGGGCCCATAGTTGGGCTAGATAAAACCTTTCACTTTGAATTTTACTTCGTTTAACCAAGCATGGGTGAGGAGCTGTGGAAAGGCATTGGAGGTTGGTCATTCGGAAAAGTGGAGGTGGGACAGAGTTCCACAAGCGGCCACCCACATGGGGCAGCCCGCATGGTTTCAAACTTAGTCATTTTTCTATGGGCTCAAACATCAGAAGAAGCAAGTGCGGGTTCTGCAAGGTGGAGGGATGCTTGACAGAGGTCGTTCAGAATGACAAACTCACCATAGAGGCCCACAAATGGAAGTCCGCAATGAGCAACCCACAAAAGAGCCAACACTTAGTAATTTTAAGCATAGGGGATTGGACGAAGATGGTCAGGGTGGGGCCTACTTATCAAAAGGATCTCAAGGTTTCACTACTTTGGGAATGGTCTTTTGGGCGGCGGTGAAAGGATGGCAGAAATCCACATTGGATGGTCCATTGGGAGTTTGTGTGCTTAATTTGAATCGGCGGACATGGTTTGCACGAGACTCGCAAGGCGGGTGGCCGAGACTGATAGGAAATCTAAAACAACATGATGTGAGAGGTCATCTGAATGCAAAAACCTACATTTGCAGACCCAATGAGGTAAAAGGCTTCCGTTTTAACTAATGTTTTTATTAAGTTTGATTGGTGACAATGAGGAATGGGTGCCTACCCGTATGGGCAAGCCCAAGGGAGATGTCAGTTGGTTTTAAAGTTTGCATTTTATAGAGGAAGGAAAAAACATCGGGCCCCATGTAGGCCGCAAGGGCATGAATGCCCTAGCTCAAGAACGGCCACGGGAAGTGAAGGTTCCGTAGGTGCCAATAAGAAATTTTCAAAATATTTTTTCAAATTTTATTACATGGGTTTTGTCTCGCGTAATGACTTCTAATAGGTTTTAATTTTTCCCCCCTTCAAAATTTAATAAT
Source organism: Sequoia sempervirens (assembly GCA_007258455.2). NCBI lineage: Eukaryota > Viridiplantae > Streptophyta > Pinopsida > Cupressales > Cupressaceae > Sequoia > Sequoia sempervirens. Next base: position 162,614,258 of record VDFB02049217.1, on the reverse strand, counting down.
TTTTTTGAAAATTGAAGAAAACCTATGACACAAACGACACTAGGAAACTGACCTAGAAAATCCAATGAATGACATGAAGAGATTGCAAACAACAATGCTCAGACACGAAGAGATACTACAAATGTGAAGGCAACGATCGCTAGGGCTCTGACAAGTTTCCAAAAAGGCTAACAGTGAAAATGACTAGTCGGAAGAGGCTATTTATAGATTTTTCAACATTAAATTCCCAACATTAATGCAGGTATAGAGGCGGCTAAGGTTGGTGACCGCATATTTTTTTAAAAACATTGGCGGGAATGACGGGGTGTGCAAAGCGGACAACACCCGAGAGTTGGCCGTCTAGCAAGTCAACAACAAAAAATGGCGAAGGAGGTTGTCGATCCCGTGAGGTGAGAGGATTTTCTAAGCTAACCATTTCAAATGATCAAGACATGGCGAAGTTCCACATAGGGTGGTCCACAAGGGCAGACCCACATGACTTGGAAGATGACAATTTCAAAGTTTGAAGGAAAAATGCTAAGGGGAACTCCGTAGAGGCCAAAGACTTCGAAATTTTGAAGGTGGTGAAACTTGGTCAACTTGAGATTTTACTTCTAAGACTCCCTAACCACTTAGGACTCAAAAATAAGGGGGCACAAAAAATGAGGCAAAGGAAAAAGTGACCCAGCGAAATGAAAAGGGATGGTCCCCGTTCAGAACAGGGTGTGTATGCTATAGGCACAACAAATGGAAACTTTGTTGGGGAACACTCCTAAGTGTTCCAAGGATAAATGCTCATCATAACCTAGAATATCTTGTTTCGCAAACTGATGGCTGGTTTCCAAAAGTGAACTATGAGACTCAAAGGAGAACAAGATCCTTAGCTGAATCAAATCATGAAAGCATCTCAAAAGTATGTGAATATAGTGAATTCATTCCCTTTCTTTAGAGACTATAGAAAATATCCATTAATTTGCCTAAGCAAGCTATGAATTGTCTGAATCCAAAAGTAACCTGGACATTGCCCTGTTTCCAGTCAGGTGTTTATAGCCCTGACGGAGTTGTTGTTGTGACCTAATGAACATTGCTCTACTGCTAGGTGGGCATCCATATCCCTAATAGAGTTGTCCACAAACCCACATGATTTCTTGATTTTAACGTTTTCTTTCCATTTTTTCTCTTTGATATCTCTTTTAATATTCTTTCTTTTGATCAATCGTGTAAGCATCAAAGCTTACAGTGGGTTTGGGAACCATAGTGGTCACTAAAGAAAACTTAAGATTTTCACTTACTAGACCATCATAATGACTACTACACAACTCTTCAGAAACAATTAGTATATGTTTTGTGCAAGATCTGAGATGATATGTTAGAGGATTCAACCAAGGGTCATTTCGTAGGTCAAGTCAAAGTTCAAATAAAGAGACCGTTCCATAGCAATAATTAGAGCCTAATAGTTGAGAGTGAATATTTATCTAGAGAACACTAAAAGCAAGCAGCAAAGTGAACCATTCATCGAACCAAGCATGACCACCGCATCAAAGACAAAGAACACCCTCATCAATAAGATAGTTGGGTGATAGGAAAAGTAGCAATGAAGCAAAACAATGAAACAACAAAACAAACGAAGCCTAAGCTAACCTATATACACATATCTATAGAAACTAAGATCAATAGAGCTCAAGCAAGGAAATAATGCTTTAGGTGTTGCCCATTGATAGGGAATGAGACATCTTCACCAGTCAATGTCTTGAGGTGGAAAGTGTTATCTCCTAGGATTTTGGAAATCTGAAAGGGGCGAAGCCAAAGCTTATCAAATTTTTCATGTCCCCCTTTCTTTTCATGAGCCTTGTCCCAACATAAGACTAGATCACCAATTCTGAAAGCCTTGAATTTGGCTCATCAATTGCACCATCTCTTAACCACAACCTGATGGTTGGAAAAAATTTCAATGCCATGGTCACACACTTCTTTGAGATGAAGTAACTCAGCTAAGCGGGCTTCTTTTTGATCCCCTTCTTCGTAAAAGGTGTTGATGAATTATAGAGTGGGGATCTTGAGGTGAACGGGGAACATAGGATCCAAGCCAAAAACAAAGTGGAATAGGGAATCATTTAGAGCAGCCTTGCGGCGTGTATGATCTACCCAAAGTGAAAATTAACATAGCTGGGTTTTCCAGTCTTTGGCATTCCTATTGAGCATTTTTTTAATGACAGTGATCAAGTTTTTGTTTGTAGATTTGGCCAAGCCATTTCCCTATGGATAGTAATTAGATGAGAACTTGAGGGCAATGCCGTAATTGAAGGCCCAACTAGAAAATTTGAGTGAAGCAAAAGCGGGGCTATTATCACAAACTAAAGCATACATGAAACCAAAATGATTTAAAATGAAACTTTCAAGAAAATTAGTTACTACCTCTGTGGTACATTTCCTACATGCAATAGCTTTTTTCCATCTATTACAATAATCAGAGGTGGTTAGGATGTACCTATATCTTGCAGAAGATGGTGGACTTACTGGATCGATGAAGTCTAGACCCCACTATGTGAACAAACTTACCTCAAGAACTAGTTGCAGTGGGACAACATTGTTTCTTTCTCTGGTTGTGGCGGTTTGGTAAACATGGCATGTGTGAACATAGCTATGTTCATCCTTGAAGATAGTTGGCCAATAATACCCTACCCTTAAGATCTGATGAGTGGTGGAAGGGCCTGATCCATGACCAGTGCCAAAATTATCATGGAATTCTTTCCAGACTCTTGTTGCTTCTTCTTTTCAAAGGCATTTGAGGTAAATCCCTTCATGATTTTTCTTGTAAAGTATAGATCCTCGCAGCATATAGATGCTACTCTTCAGCTAGAGTGCACGCTTCTAAACTCCCTGCAAATGGGGTAGGTATTTGTTGTTCAACATGTAGTAGACTATGTCATCATACCATTCTCTGAGAGAGACATCTTGAAGTTGGTATTACTGAACCGTGAGCTTGGGTCCAACTTCAGTTGCATTCTCCACTATTGTTCAGGTGAGGGCCTACCCTCTTACCAATTTCTTTGGTTGAATTTCCATGTCATACTCTTGTAGCAGAGTAACCCACTTTTCCCTTCTTTCTCCCAACTCATTCTGCATCAACAATGTTTTCATTTTCAGGTGAGGCATGATGGAAAATGCCTTGCTGCGTAAGATATAATGCCTAAATTTCTTTACTCCCTGAATTAGAGCATATTCTTTCTTTTCAATGCTATGATATCTCAATTCAATAACCTTTAATGGAGCACTCATGAAGGAAATTGGGTACTCATTTCCTTCATCATCCTTTTGAGTTAGAATGTTGGCACACGAATGGTCTAAAGCAAAGGAGTAGATGTAAAACAACTTCAGATAATCTAGACTAACTAGTACAGGTGCATCAACAATTGATTTCTTGATTTCCTTGAAGGCTTGCTTTGCCTCCAAAGTCCACTCAACTCTGGCATCTTCCTTCAATATGGCATTGAGTGGCTTAACAATTTCAACAAAGCGTGTAACAATTTTTTTGATGAAATTTATCTTTCTGAAGAAAGATTTAAGTTTTTTCTTGCTACTTGGTAGTTGAATCTTCAAGAGGCACCAAATATGCTCGGGGTCTATGGAGATCCCTCACTCTGAAATAATGTGTTTGAGAAGCTTACCTTCTATAACTCCAAAGATGCACTTCTTCGGATTAAGGGAAACCCCAAATTCTCTGAACTTCTGAAAAGCTTTGCAAAGATTAGAAATATGATCACCCCACTTTTTTGAAAACATAGTAAGATCATCCATGTAGATAATAATGCACTTTCTGATCAGGTATTTGAAGGCTATGTCCATCGCACATTGGAAAGTGGCACCGACGTTGATGAGTCTGAATGGCATCCTCCTGTAGGAAAAGGTCCCCACTTAGTGGTGAATGTTGTCTTATGCCTATCTTCATACTACACCATCACTTGATTATATCCGAAGTACCCATCTAAAAAGAACATCATCTAATAACCATTGACGATCTGTAGCACCTCATCTAATGAGGGCATTGGATAGTTATCCTTTTCTAAAGCTCTGTTCAAATTGCAAAAATCCACACACAATCTAATTTCTCTATTCTTCTTCCTAACCGAGACCAAATTGGCCACCCATGTGGAGTTCCTAACTAGAAATATGATTCTAGTTGACATCTTTTGTACTTTCTTATAAACAATGGGTTCCAATAATGCATTAATAGGATTTTGTCTTTGTCAGAATGGCCATACATCTAGCTTAAGAGGAATAGTGTGCATAATAATGGAGGTTTCAATATGTTCAAATCTTCATAACTCCATGCAACTACATCATGATACTTCCGCAAAGCATCAATGACTCCTTCCTTTTCTTCTAGCGTGCATAATTTTCCAATGAATACATTCTTAGCCTTCTCAGTTGTTCCCAAATTATGAGTGTCACACTGATTATTGATGGAGTCTTTCTTTGCTTGTTGATCTTGGTCTCTAATCTGATCCAAATCAAATATCCATTCAAGATGGACCTTACCCCTTGGAATGGTTTTTTTTTTAAGGTTGATGACCCCTTCTATATCTAATTCATCTTCTTCGGGCTCAGCCTCATCAATTATCTAAGTTACAAACACATCTAAACTGGTGATAAACTCCAAAATGTGATAATCATCATTAAACACCTAGAAATGGGTTACATTGTCTAGAACAGATGGGGTGGAGGTAAGCTCAATGATGAACCTTTTGAGGCCAAACAATGGAAAAGGTTGAACGGTGTTAGTTTCCTAGGCCAGGGCATCAGCAGTATGGTTTCAGGATCGAGGGATTAGTTGAATATTGAAAGCATCTAGGCTTTCTTACAAGTCCCAAATCCTATGCCTATTGTTTGCTAATCTTTTTTCGTGGCAGGAATATAATTTCCTAACTTGCTTTACTAGTAATTTTGAATCACCGAGGACTTGCAACATTTTAACTTTCTTTCTTAGGGCCATCAAGATACTATGAACTAAGGCTTCATACTTCGCTATGTTATTGGTGCAATAAAACTAAAGCCTATGAGCAACAAAGTAGGTCTTACCTGTAGGACTGATGAGTTTGAATCTAGCTTTGGCTCCTTGCTTGGATTTAGATCTGTCGAAGCACAACATCCTAAACTTAGAGGGTTCCTTAACTTTGGGGCTGATCATAAATTCATTCCTTCTTGGTTGCACACCTGGATCTGCCATTTCTAGAATGGACACCAGTTGAGCATGGTTGATGGAAGGCTACCTGGTCGAAAGCTCATTTTGAGGTACAACTTGTCCTTTGATGTGTTCCACTTCCATTTGGCATAAGCAACACTCAAATTATAAATGGGAAGCATTGTGAACTCTGCACCAACTAGGAAACAAGAGCTTGGAAATCCATTCTTGACCCTAGGCTGAGTTGATGTTCTATACACTTCTCCATGAAATCCTAGAATCTGTTTAGCAGTCCCAAATTCTCATCATTGTAGGACTCATCATCACCTGATTCTACCAGCATTTCTATGCTCTGAGGTGTATATGCTATACTAGCATGATGGTTGGATAGTACCGAGAAGCATTCTTCAGTCATCTCTTCTTCTTAAGGTTTTGATTCTTCTTGGTATGCTATGGGAGATAAATTGCCTAACTTTTTTTCAAAAAATAGTACCTCATTTGTTTTGTTGTACTCTATGATAATGAACTTCATGTGTGGCTCTTGGTCAATATGAATTTTATTTGGAAATCCCTTCCACGAAAACCACATGTGAGAGAATTTAGTTGCAACATACCCATTCAATGCTCAGGTGAAGTCTCGTCCCAAGATTATTTTGTATGTGTCTAGGATATCTGCAACTTGGATTTCAATAACTTGTTGTACTCTTGGATCTACAACAATTTGCATAGGAATACGATTTACTTATGCGACTATGTTCACTTTCATTTTGTCCAACTAAGTTACTTTCCTTCTGGAAGGGGTGGGCACTATTCCTAGTGCTTTGCATACAACGAAGGGCATGAAATTAGTGAATGCTTCTTAATCAATTAAATAGTTATGCAGGTTCTTCCCAAATATCCTAATAGTGTTAAGGAAGGGAGGCATTTCAAACTTTCCTTGGAATAACCCCAAAGGTGTGTCAGCCTGAGCCACTTGACCTTTGTCCTTTTCACTAGTCTTTTCCTTAGCTGGCATTTGATTCTGCTCTTTAGCATCTTACTAGCATTAGGGTTAGGCAGGGTGCTAAAGTTATTAGATGGAGTGGAAGTTGTGAAAGGTCCCCCTGCTTGCCTATTTCTTAAGTTAAATGGGGATGCTCTCTGATGGAACATTTGGACCTCATCTTCACATAACTTTTTCTCATCTACTAGACCATTATCTACCAAAGCAAAGAGTGGGGATAGAGTTTCTTTGTTACTTACCTCTTTCACTTTTTTCTTTTTTCTTTTGGGAAGCGGTCTCAGTTTCTGGTGCATTTCTATCACTTCGCGAGAATGGGGCTTGATTGACTACAAGAATGAAGGAGTTGTATGGTTTTGATGGGACTAGATCTCGACAACCAATGTTGTCCACAAAATTTTGGACTTCCACTTGAAAGATCTCCGCAACCGTGAGGAACTCGGGGCAATCCAACTTGGAGTGCCTATTCATTTTGTGGATCTGACACCATTTGGACAAAGTTGCTTTAGAAAGGTACACTCTACTAGTTGTCTTCTCCATATTGGTAGGATGATCAAGAGGAGTGGGAACACCTCCATTATTAGGCCTTGTATTCCATGTTCAATTTTTCCTTTGTGAGGACCTTCTTTTGAAGTTCTGATTTGAAGTCTCTCCTTGTTCGTAATTATGCCTGGATGAGGTACCCCATCACGATTATCTCTATTCTCTCAGTTGAGGTTGGCCTAGATGCTACATTGAGAAGCTTGCAGCTGGTTATTTTGATTCTGTAGGTGTGTCATCTTTGTAGACATTTTTTTGATCATCTTTTTCAGTTCATCCAAACGATCTTTCTCTACCTTGTTGGGCTATGGTGTTTGATTTTAGAGAAATACAGGTTGTGCTACTAGTTGGTTCTACTGAGTGGGCAGGAATTCGGGCCCTTGTAGATATAATGGAACTTGGGGTTGCTGTGAATAAACCTACTACTGTTGGGGTTGCAAATAATGAGGTGCAGGAGGCACTTGGTTCATTGGGGGTCCCACGTGAGGAACTATAGGCAGCTGTGGAACTTGGTTCATGAGAGGCATCTAATGTTGTAGAGCTTGAGTGGACCATATATTTTTTTCCCAAGTCAATGCTAGCTATAACTGCCTAAGCATAAGAATCCACCAACCGAGTGGGTGGTGGGTTTATTCTTTCACCAATGCAATAGTGAGGTTGTCCAAAGTAGCATAGTAGACTGGCAGAAAAAAACCATTGTTAATCACATATGGAGTTTGCAACCTCATGTACGCCCAATGAAACTAATCATTAAAGGAGTTGATTGGTTTGTTGACCTCCCTACGAATGAACATGAATTGCTAATATAATTCTGATGGGCTGATTAGAATCTTGTATTTCCTCATGAAGGTGTTCTTCAATAGGTCCCAAGTGGTAATAGATCCTGTTGCTAGGTTGATGTACCAATAGAAAGCCTCCTCTCCCAAAGAATACAAGAAAATTCTACATGCCACATCCTCATGATTGATTTTCATATCCTTTAGTGTTGTTTGGAATATCTTGATATGTTCTTCCATTGTCCTCTATGGATCCTGAGGATTAAACTTCATACAAAATCCTTCTAGGTTCTTGGGCATGTCATGGTAAGTATTGAATAACAGTGGAGAGGTATTATTTCCCAGCCAAGCCATGAGGGGAGGCAGAGATGGTACTTGTTGTTGAATAGGAACTTGGGGCTGTGCAGGGGCAGTAATAGCTATGACTGTGCCTTGGAATTGGAAGGTAGGGGAAGGGGTGGTGCCCTGGATTTGGGAAGCAAGCAACTGGAAGGAAGCTTGGGATGGCTAAGTGGAGGAGATGGATGTGGAAAAGGAAGGATGAGTGCGGGGGATGAAAGGAGGGAGTTGAAGATGAAAGTGAAGTGGATGAAGAGGATGAGGCCGAGTCCTCTCTCTGAGTCTTTCTATCCCTTGTAGGAGTCTATAGTTCCTAAAATTCCCCTTTGTTAGGTGTGGATCTCAGAACTCTTTGGATTCTTTTAGGGGAGAATGAACCAATTAGATCCAGCTTAGCTCAAAGGGGTGGCCCTCCTTCTAGTGCCAATTTTGTTGATGGGTGTTTTAGCACTTCTTAGCACAGGAAATGCATAAGTGCACCACCTCTCTTGAAAGGCAATATCCAACAAAAAGTTGTTGAAAATCACCCCAAGGTCTCTCGAGTGTCTGGTCATGACTTGCTTGAAATATCTCAATGGGTTTAATGTGATCTTGTTGGTAATCACAGGGAAGCCTTACGTAAGTTAAGTTGGAGGGGAATTGGTTCTTTGGATGGAGTTTATGAAATTCTGAAATTATATTCCATTGTTGCAAAGTTTAGGACAATGGTCTAAAACTCCTTCTCTATCATCAGATTTGGCTTTACAATGTGCAATGAGCTTTATCTTAAGTACTATTTAAAATAAAATTCAAGGGAGTAGGGAAGAGAGTAAGTTCCTAGACTTGGAACTACCAATGAATAGTGATAATGGAGAATGCTACAGTGGACAACCTTCCCAAAACTAAGTTCCACTTAACCAAATTAGCTCACAGTCTCATGAAACTAGTATAATATTCTAAGGTCTACAGATTTTCAACCATTCATTCACCATAAAGCATGAATAAAAGGTAGAATGTGAGTGCAACATTCAATTTATGTCCAGAGTAGCTTTACATTGCTATTTATCATCAAAAAACAACAAAAAGCATGGACAAGGAAGGGTGTCAACACAGTAGCATTCTTCAATACCAATGAACTTCATTAACTAGTCTACTAACAAGATGCTAAACACATGGAACAACAAAGTTGATCTACTCAAATTCACTAACTATGAGGAGAATAATCATGAAACATGAAATTGGAACTCAAGAATCCACCAAAATCAATGAATTTCTATTAAAATTCTAGCTGCATGTCTTTACAACAACTCAACACTCTCTTGATAATGAGAGGAGACCCCCTATTTATAGTGTCCAAAAATAAAAATGAATGGCCAATATTTAATCTAATTGTGTGGCCAAGATTCACTACAAATTAGGGTTTCACCTACCCCCAAATATTTTACAATATAAAATACACTTTTTTCCTCTAGCCTATTTTGTCTTCTAGTGGGAAGTACTGCAACAATTTGTCTTTTTAGTTGACTACCTTCACTACAGCTACTTTGTGAGGAACTCATCATCAATTACCAGATTTCCTTCATTTTTCTTCACAGTAGCATATTCTATGAACTTTCTGATCAATTCCTGGAGCTTATTCCATTCCATAATGTTGGATTGGAGCACTTGGAAGTTTAATTTCCTAGATTGGTCAGTGATTACATCCCATTATTTCTCAAACTTGGGTGTATTCTTTATCACTTGCTCAAATTGAGTGAAAGCTCGCACAACAAAATCCCTAAAGTTCAGCGTTAGTGTATCTATGGCTCTATCCTCCATCTTCTTGTGGAAGTAAGGCTTTATCTTGTCTAGATCTAGCTTGATGTAGGGAAAATCATAATTTTTCATTAACTTTAGATACTCCTCACAAGTCATCCTAATTTTCTTGGCCCAATCAAGATCAAGCTCCACTTCATGGAGCACCCACTCCAGGATCTCCTTTCTATGATCAAGGCCCAATTTCTAGGTTTCCACAAGCCAATGATCATCTCTTTCCAACGCAAGCTCCTTTTCCTAGGATTTCTCAGGCATATTGAGGATGGCCTCGAGCTTGGGATATGTGATTCTATACAATTCTGGAAAGTCAGTGCAAAATTTTCTTATGCCTTCATGTTGTTTTTGTATTTCCCAAAATTTATTCGTTGTTCTAACAGCATGACCGATGCCCATATTTATGTGGTAAAGCACCCATTAGAACCAATCTTGTATGGCCTTCATCCATTTCTTCCTTCTTTTGAGCTTGTTGAAGTGGTCCTTGGACAACAGTTGTGGCAGCGCTGACGATGTGGTGGGAAGTTCCTCAACGAAAGCCCATTGTTATATATAAGTTGTTAAATCTACCACTTGTGCTTTTAATTCCTCCTTAGAGGTCTTGTCTGTATTCATCTGATGCACAAAATAAGCAATTGATCCTTGAAGATGATTGATTTTATGCTCTCTCGTGGTTGTTCCTAGGTCAATAGTAGAGATATTATAGCTGACTTCTCCTTCAACCACCAGAGTAGCTACCTGCACAATCCTTGATCCTCAGGCATCCATTGTCAGATGGGATTTGACCTTTGGTTTCTTTTCCTTCTTTGTGCTTAGTTGGGCTCAAACCAAAATGCTATCTAGTCTTGATTTTGGATCCATGAGAATGGGGCCTTGGGTATGTGCATGATTATCATGGAAAAAATAGGCCCTTAAGTGGCGAAAAATTTAGAAAAATTAGAGTTAGGAAACTTGACGTAAAAATTTCTATAAGTTATCTATATTATTTCAAAAATATGTAAGAATAGAATCTATAGAAAATTGAATTTAGTTTCTAAACTACTAGGTTTTTTTTTTTGTTAAATCTATTTGGTGAAAATTTGAAATTTAAGTGTAGTACTTAAATTTTAGGGAAAAAATAAGAAGTGGGTGTTTGTTTGACCACCCTAACCACAATAAAATCATAATATTTTTTTATAATATTTTAGATATAAGTAGAGGACTCATGTCCTAATGTGGTGCATATTTTTCTGTAATTCTTTTTGAATTAAATAATTAATTATGATTTTTTTTTACAACTTTTAAAAAATATAAAAAACTTGTATGACTAACCACCTTAACTTGGTAAAAAAATCATGAAATTCAATTTTTCTTTTTTTAATCCTATAGTATGCAAAGCATAGAATGTGATGCATGTTTCGATTCAAAAAATGTCATACCGTTCGAAAGCTATAGATGTTTTTCAATCAACCTATCAATCAAAGCTTTAGTCATAAGTCAAATAAAAAATAAATAATAATTATTTATTAAATTCAAAGTAAGCATAATTTATATTGGTGGAAAGTTGACAATCTCCTTTAAAAACACTTTTCGTTTCATCAATTTTAGGTATAAAAAATTCCTCAGCCACATACCCTACACATACCCATCATATCACCACTTTTTTTCCCACCACGATCCTGCACATACCCGTCTTCTTCTACAGTTGTTTCTCTAGCCACTCAAGCATATGAGACCCCTCCTTTCGTGATTCATGATCACCTTCTTCCTTTTGAGGATGATGGATCTCCATCTGTTGGTGACCTGCGACCTTTTGTTCTATTTTTTCTTCCTCTTCTTCATCTGACTCCAAAATAAATATAACTTCTTTCTCTTTGGATTTAGTGGTGGTTCTATGTTCTTTGGAGCTATCTTCCCTTTCATATGTCTTCTCTTCTTCTTCTTGCTCATATTCTTCGTGATGCTCTACCTCTAGGATCTTTGTTGTTTCAACCTCCTCTTCAGGCTTGTCCTCTTCTTTTTTCTTTTCCTCTTCCTTTTCTTCTTCTTCTCCCGAAGGAGGCATTTATTCATCATGTTTAGGGCTCTTATCTTGTTCCTCGGTCAGAGGTTCAGTGGTTACCTCCATTTCTTCATCTATTTCCTTCTTTTCTTTAGATGAATGCCTCTTCACTTCCTCCCCAACATCTTTCAGTCGCTTGGCAAGCTCCTCCTCAAGTTCTTGGTCGGAGGTTTCCACAATCTACCTTGCACTAGGATCTTCAATGTCATCCTCAAAAGATTATTTTTCCTCCTCCTCATGCACCACTCCATCAATAACCAGGTGTTGGCGCTCAGGGTGCTCATGATAATCATTAGCTTCTTCCTCCATTTATTTTACTACCTCCCTTTCTTGTCTCTCCAACTCCTTAGAAATATGCATTTTCACCTCCATTTTCGATGGTTCAGTTAGTGGGGGAGGGACAGGGAGGTTGACAACAACTTGAGCTAGGGTAGCCTGTACTACAGGATTCATCAACACCCCATAAAGCTCTATTGGTATGTTTTGCATGTGTCAAGCAAAGGCTTCTTGAAGTGAAAGGATAGGCATCATTTTTGTTGCAGTGGCCAATGGAAGGGTCGTTGACAGAGACATTGAGGCAGAAGAGAGCAGAGAAGTTGTGGTAGAGGATGAATCTACCACCAAGATTGGTGTAGTAGGAAAGGTGGAAGCAAGGTGAACTTAAATGTCCACCATGGGCAGAGAAGAAGCCATCAATGCTTGAGAAGCAGGTAGGGGAATGATTGTGGTGGAAGTAATAGCAGTAGCGAGGATAGAGGCGGCAAGTGGAGACTTTGGTTGTTCGGTTTCTCCTTCCTCTCCCTCATGGAGTGGGTCCTCCTGAATGGTGGGCATCTTTGTGAAATCACCCGACTTATTTGATTTCTTGGAAGGCTCACCTTTTGATGCTTTCCTTGAATACACTTTGTGTTTAGGTTGGTATTCAACCACCTCTTTTATTTTTCTTGACCTGGTAGCTGGGGGAGATTTTGAGGTTTCCCCAGATGGGGTAGCAGCTATTCTGGTATCAGTCTTGCTCTCAAGCTCATCCTTCAGCTCACCATATGTTAAAGTAGCTCCTTGTAGTTTCAATTGAGCAATCTTCCCATCCATCCATTTTTTTTTCTTGCCTCCATGGGCTTCATCAAAATATTGAGTTCATTGACCTCTTCCTCATTCCAGTCAATCAGAGGTAGTGATAGGTTGGAAATGACATCATATCTAGAATCAATCATCGTGTTCTTATCTTCCACAATTTGGTCTTGTACTAGAAACAAATTGATTGTCTTGACAAAATACGTCGTCATGCACATGTAGTGCCTCATACGCACCTCATTATCATCCCTGCAATTTTCCCAAAAGTGTTCAACATTGTGGATGTGGGAATATTCTTTTCCAACCATCTTCTTTATTTTTCCGTATGGGTCCATCCATGGCTTGGAAATGTGGAGCTCCAAGTTGTATTCATTTATCTCCTTTTCTAAGTATTCCTCACATTGGGATGTGGGGATTGCTTACATTCCCTAGCTGAAGGTAAGAGGATATGAGATTCCCAGCTGGTGTTTGTCACTCAACAACATGTGAGCATGTTGCAATTTCCTGGAGAGTTCAAGCAGTACCAACCAGTCATTTAGGTACCTGGGCAGCTTATAGCATCTTTGTGAGAAGCCCTCAGTTCAAATGTAAGTAAATTTGGGAAATTAGATAAATAGAAATTTGAACTAGTGGATGAAGGCATTAGCACTATGGGTGACTCTCCTCTTGAAGTCACCTCCTAGTAATCTAATGATGTGCCCAATGAAGGCATCATTGACTCTATAGTAGTCCCTTTTGAAGTTTCTAAATTGAAGCTGGGGGTATCTATCATAGAATTTTAGTTTCCTCCCCAGAGTCTGGATAGGTGCCACAAATAGTCCTTTGTATTGAGCATAGTTGGAGAGCAGATAGACTAGATATGAAGTCATGTAAAATTGGGAGGTTTTCTTTATAGCTACAAACTGCTCATGTAGGTAGTTGCTAATCATTCCTGCCCAATAGAATTCGGTCTCTCCTCTGATAATTTCCTCTATGAAATAGAGCATCCACTCTTGGAAGAAAGTTGCAGTCTGGAGGCCCATGACTCTAATTAACAAGGTTACCAAGTCATGGTAATCCTCGTAGAAATCACTTCTAAATAGTTCCTAGGGCACTTTATTTGTGTTGCCCCTCTTCTCCTTCAGCCAATATTGATTGATCAACTTTTTGCACTTGAGGGGATCGGCCTTCCACATGCTCTTAGCATATTCCTTGGATGTCTCCTCCATTGAATGAAAGATGGGGATATGGAAATTTTTTCTAATGGATTTGGTGGATAAATTAGCCAGATTGTTGTCATCCTTATCTACAATTCTTTTGGTGCTTTCTTTGTAGGCCTCTCTACAGGCCATCACTAGTTTAGGGGCCATGAGGGTAGGTAGGAAACTAGCTGCCTTGGCACATCCAATCCTTCTAATCCTTTTGGCATTCTCTATAGTAGGGTTGACAATTTCCATCAGCTTGAATTCATCAAGGTCAATGTGCCCCAAGTTAGTATCTAAGACCTTGTCCCATTCTTTGGTAACCTTTGACTCGAGTTCCTCTCCCTAGAACTTGTACTTCATGTGATCCTTCTCCTCCTTCCCTCTCAGTGCTTTGGCAACCTTCTTTCCCCTTTCTTTCTCCATGGATGCCTTCGAAGGTCTTGCAGCTAGTTCCATATATCCTACAAGTAAAGGAGCAGTAAAAACATTCAAGTGTAAAACATGAGAATGTTAGCAAAATCCTCCAAAAACAATGTTAGATCAAGTTATTCATTATCCAAGGATCCCAACATTTCTTTCATATCATCATCAGCCCCTTGTTTGAAGAAGTTATAACAATGCGGGCCCAGGGGTGTGGTTTTCCCTAGGTATGCAACTGTTTTGAAGGCAATTGTGGATGGACAACAGGAAAGGCACTGTGGCCTACATAAGTTCACTTGCATTGGGATTTCAGCCATAAAGTGGGGCCCATCAGTAGGTTAGATCATTTTAGCACATGGGTTGAATCAATTATTAGGTTCCAAGATTGCTAGTTTAGTCATTTAGGCTTGCAGAGGCAAAGGGTGTAGGCACAGGAGGCTTCTTAGCTGTTTTGGGATATTCCATTTGAAACAAAACTAACTATGGGGCACCCCACAAGAAACATTCTACAATACGGGGTCCACAGTTGGGCGGGACAAAACCTTTCACTTTCAAGTTTACTTAATTTAACCAGGCGTGGGTGAGGAGTTGCAAAAAGGCATTGGAGTTTGGTCATTTGGAACAACAGAGGCGTGACAAAGTTCTGCAAGTGGCCACTTGCATAGGGCAGCCTACATGGTTTTGCATTTAGTCATTTTGCTTTGGGCTCAAATGTTGGAGGAAGCAAGTGCGGGTTGTGCAAGGCAGAGGGATGGTCGACCAACACCATTCAGAATAGAAAACTCGCCATGAAGGCCCACAAAAGAGCCAACACTTAGTCATTTTTAGTGCAAGGGATCAGATGGAAATAGTCGAGGTAGGGTCCACTTATCAGAAGGATCTCAAGGTTTTACCACTTTGGGAACGGTCATTTGGGTAGCAGCGAAAGGATGTCAGAAATCCACATTGGACGGTCCGTTAGGAGTTTGTGTGATTATGTTGAATCAATAGACATGTTTTGCGTGGGACTGACAAGGCGAGTGGCCGAGACTAATAAGCAGTCTGAAACAATGCAATGTGAGGGGTGATTCGAATGCAACAACCCACATTTGCAGATTTTACAGGGTGAAAGGCTCCCTCTTTAACTAATGTTTTCATTAAGTTTGATTGGTGATGATGAGGTATGGGTGCCTACCTGCATGGGCAGCCCCGAGGAAGATGTTGGTTGGTTTTAAAGTTTTCATTTTATAGAGAAAGGAAACATCATCGGGTGCCATGCGGGCCGCAAGGGCATGGCTTCCCTAGCTCAAGAATGGACATGGGAAGTGAAGGTTCCACAAGCACCAATAAACGAATTTCAACAGAATTTTTCAAATTTTATTACATGAGTTTTTTCCGGCGTAATGTCTTCTAGCAGGTTTTAAGTTTTCCCCCTTCATAATTTAATAAGTTTTGTGAAAATTGAAGAAAATTTATGACATAGATGACATCAAGAAACTGACCTAGAAAATATGAGTGATGTGAAGATACTGCAAACAAAAATGCTCAGATGGCGAAGAGATCCTGTAGATGTGAAGGAAACAATCGTTGGGGCTCTGACAAGTTTCCAGAAAAGCTAATGGTGAAAATGAGTTGTTGAAAGAGGCTATTTATAGAAATTTTAGCATTAAATTCACACCATTAATGTGCGTACAGAGGTTTCTAAGGTTGGTGAGCACATATTTCAAAAAAATGGTGGCGAGAACGATGGGGTGCGCAAAGCGGATGACATCCAGGAGTTGATTGTCTAGCAAGTCAACAACAAAAAATGATGGAGGTTACAAATATTGCAAGGAAGGAGGATGTGCTAATCCAACCATTTGAAACAATGAAGACAAGGCAGAGTTCCACATAGGGCAGCCCACAGGGGTGGACCCGAATGACTTGGAGGACAATAGTTTCAAAGTTTGAAGGAAAAATGCCAAGGGGAACTCCGTAGAGGCCAAAGAATTGGAAATTTTGAAGCCGGTGAAACTTGGTCAACTTGAGATGGTACTTACAAGACTCCTTGACCACTTAGGACTCAAATATGGGGAACATAAAATGAGGTGAAGGAAAAAGTGACTTGGAAAAGCAAAAAGGGAGGGTCCCTGTTCAGAATGGGGCATGTGTGCTATAGGCACAACACTTCTCCCTATTTTTTTGGTGAGTGTTATGTTTGTGGCCTATGTGACTAACTTCTAGCCTGATGGGATTGGATAGTTTGATTCCATGAGGTTGGGTGGCATGGTAACCACTGTTGGGGACCTATGTTTTGTGGATCAAGGAACAACACGATATCATTTACTCTCAAGTTAAATTCTTGTATTAGATGGATGTAACCTTATAAAGAAAATATTAATTTGATCATTTACATGTCTTGATGTTGGTGTTGGGCATGATATATTTATTCTTATCTTTATCATGATGTTAGAATACATTATCAAACCTAGTAACACTTCACTTGGTGCTTGAAATGAACCTAAGTGTCAAAATTCATAGTTGGGTGTCCTGGTCTTGTACCTAGATGACCTCGTCAAGCAATAAGTTAACCCAAAATTTTAGAAAATTTCCTACCTCTATTGGGGGTAGCCTTGTGGCATTTGGGGTGACCTAGTAGAATTAGAGGTGGCCTAGCTTTGTATGCTAGAAAACTCAAAAAATTTCCTAAGTGTGTTGAGGCAACCTAGTACTTTGGTTGGGGCAGTTTGGTTCCCATATAAATTATACAATGTAAAACCTATTAATTGAGGTTAGTAAATGATTTTTTAAGGCCTAGCCTCTTGTTGAATAATTTTTATGCATTTTTTTTTTTGTGGCAATCATTTTTGTCGACTAGGTCTTCAAAAACCTAGTCAAGTTTTATCTCCTTTTGGACTTGTTAGTCCCTCTCTCTTTTGGGACCTCAACTGGGTAAAACTTGTAAAAAAAAGTTTTTCACTATAGTATTAGGTTCCTATTATTTCTTTGAATTAGTTCTCAAGTGTCATCATTTAATAATTATGTGATCTCTTGCATTATTTTACATGCAAACTTTTGAATGGACTCATTTGTCAACCTAAGGTTATGGGAGATTGTTATTATAGTATTATGGAGACTTGGGAAGGTTTTAATCATTCTTGGTCAGTCTTTGTAAGTTCCCTCAACAATCCTCATTAGTCATGGAGTGTTTTTGAGTATTTATCCCTCTTATGTTTTGTCATGTTGTGATGAGATGTCTTGGATTCCAGTTTATGGTGAATTGTGCCTCTTGGCTAGGTAACCTCTTGTGAAGGATTTCCTTTGTGTTTAGTGGTGTTTAGCGTGCTTGGATGAGGATTTTAGGTTTATGTTTCCCTCATCCTATTCTAGATTCTTGTGAGAGAATTCAGTCAAGGTTTACTAACCAAATTTTTTTGAGGTTGTCATCTTCTCTCTCTCATATGTTCATCGTGGTGGATTATCCCATGATTGATTATTATTTTATTGTTGCCACCTTTCTTATATAATGGTCAAGTGCCTTGTTGTCTCTAGCATCATGTCATTGTGACACTTGTGTGCACATTGTTGTGCAAGTGTGACATGTTATTGTTTCAATTTCACAGTGGTTATTGTTCTTTAAAAAAAAAAAGTTCTATTAGGTTTTATTCTGAGCTTGTTAGCTTAGATCATTACATTTGGAATCCAAGCCCATGTTGTAGCACTAGGATCTTTGGTTCATGTTCTTGCCATGTTTTTGGTACTTGGTGCATGATCATACAATCACTTTTTTGGTGAGTTAGTGTTTGGCTTGTCGCATGGGTCTCTTGGGTGGTATTTTGTGTGTTTAGTGTGAATCAACCCATGTAGTGTGTTTAAGGAGGAACTAGAGTACCTTCTAGGCCCTAATGCATTGATAGCTATGGGAAGATACCTCTGGTTGAGAGTCTCCTGAGTGAGGAATGATCACTTCCTAATGTGTTGCTCATTATACATGAGAGCTTTGGTTGGGTCTTTGCATGTGTGATTGTGTTCGTAGTAGGTATTGTTACCATATTTCCATAGCATGATATGGTTGAAAAATTCTTGTTTATGAGGGTTAGTTAGACCCTTGAGTGGCTGAGAAGTTCTTTCTTGTATGATTTCCATCTCAATGTCTCAATTTCTACTAAGTGTGAATGTGTAATGACCCTTGAGTGGTCTTGTTTATTCTTACATGTTCTTTTTTGATGTGTGTATATGGATGCATTCAACTAAAATTGGTTGTTAATGCTTTGGCTCATGACAAATCATTGTGAATTGTCTTATGTGATTGATGCACTGAAAGTAAAAGTGGTGTATGCCATATGCTTGAATGGTGAAAATATGATCTTATGCTAATGTTTCATATGGTGCACAGTGCATTGTATTCATATTGGAGTATCATCATATGTATGAAGTGAACATGTTAGTGCATTATTGGAATTTTGCATAGTCATAATAGAATATTTGGGCCAATGACTTATGTCCCAAAATCATGTTTTCCCTAGGATTCTCATAAGAAGCTAGATGGGTAATCAGCATTGTTTTACTCTTGTATGGGATACATGGTTAATTGTTAAATGAAATTATGTTTATTAGGATCATTATATTCATTTTTCTTAGAGCCTCGATTGTAATATGCAATGTGAATGACATGGATGTCATTTTGTTTTATCAAGTGGTAGTCATGCATGATGTGAGTAATGTATGTGTCATTATTGTGATTGTAAATTCCTTGTTAAAGTCGTGCTTGGGTGAATACCTACCCTTGTGTGGATAAAATTATGGATGTCATAGTGAACCTTGCATATGCATTTTTGCATCATAATGCAATAATGTCTTGATGAAGTGCATTTGCTTAATATGGTTTTGATTGGCATCGTTAATTGAATTTGGTGAATTATGTATGAAATGTGTTTGAGCATACTCTCTCTAACACACTTTGGATGTTGTACTCACAAGGTGTTTTGTGGCTAACATTAGTCACCCAATTCATGTAATCATGTTTTCAAAGTTTGATACTTTTTTTTGGTCATTGATGAACTCTATAATAGTTGATTATGGATCGGCATTGAATTTTTAATTTTCTTATGATTGGTCTAGTCACCAAATTTTATCTCCTATCTAGCGTGTTTCCCTTGGTCACACTTGAATTATTGTTTCATTGTGCACATTTTATGATTTAATATTGGAATTATAATTCACCCTCATGGGTTTCACTTTATTTTATGGTGGCGATTCAAAAATTTGGAAATTGTTTTGATTAAAGGGAAAAATAGGTTTTGAAGGGACCCAAAACCCTTTACAATTGAGGATACTAAACACTACTAAGGAAAATATTTAAAAGACCTCCAACAGCAACCCAACAACCAGAAAGCACAAATAGGTGGGTGCTTAACAAAAAGTAAGACAAAAGGCCTCCATCAACACCCAACAACAACACAATAGCAAAACAACCAAAAATAAACTAACCCCTAACGGGAAACATAAAGCAAGAAAGAAAAGACCACACAATAATTCAAGCCACCCAGAGTGTTGGGGACCTCAATCTGTTGGTTCTTGTGCCTCTCGACCATGTCCAACAACTCTTTCTTTTCAACATTCAAAAGTTTTCTTCCAATCAGCCAACCCTCTGCCAACAAGACCTTTGTCATCATCCTTAGCAATTTTTTTTCCCTTTCCCTTGGCCACATGCTCTTTCTCCATTAGCTCAGATAAGTAAACCTAATCCTCCCTAAGCTCACTAATTTTGGGTATGTGCAGGATCATGATGGGCCAAACAGGCCCTTAAGTGGCAATGAAAATTTAGAGCAATTAGAGTTAGGCAACTTGACGTAAAAATTTGAATAAGTTATCTATATTATTTCAAAAACATGTAAGAATAGATTCTGTGGGAAATTGAATGTAGTTTCTAA